>CAMZMU010000074.1:84060575-84616670 GCA_947311845.1 Poa pratensis | reverse complement strand
TCTGACCCAATGGTCTTCAAGGGATGGATCCGAGCCTTGATGGCCACGATGTGGTCCTCAACGGTCCAATCGGGGTTCGTCTCGTTACGCCTCTCCCTGTGCCGAGCAGTGATATTGCGGGCCGAGACTTGGGTGTAGGTGAAGTGCTCTGCAGAGGGGTAGCCTGTTAACAAGGAAAGAAACAGTTCGGCAAAGAGCCAGTAATGTTGAGGACAAAGCAAGGCTAAGGGGGCAAGAAGCTTACTGTCCATTTCTTAGTTGATATGTTGCAGCGTCGGGAGGAGCTGGTTAAACGAAGCTTGAAGGGCTTCATAAGCCTCGGTGGCCGAGGTGGTGCGGTCTCGGCTAACTGGAGCGCATTCTCGTGATCCTTGGCGGCATCCTCCCGAAGTTTCTTCTCTGTTTCGACAACACTGGCCTTTTCTTCCGCCTGCAGCTGCTCTTTTTCAGACGTCCGCAGCTCAGTGATGCGCTTGAGCTCCTTTACCAGACGAGCTACTTCGGCTTTCTCTTGTTGCAGCTTCTCGTCCAAAGAGTTCTTTTCTGCAAGGACGGCCTTGTGCTCGTCGTGGATTTCTTGTGGTCAAACAAGAGGGTATGAAAGATATCCGTGCGGACGTTCATAGCATTCTGCAAGGAAGAAAAATATAGCTCTCGGTTAGAAAGGCTATACCTCGACAAGAGTCTCGGGGACTCGAGTCGAATCATTGGGAAAATGTTGCCGGGGTATGCCTCGACAGGAGTCTCGAGGACTCGTACCCGAGGTGCATGCTAAAGTGAGATAAAATGGATTGGATACGTCGGATGAAAAGAGAGAGTTAGATTCAAGCCAAACAATTTAACTCCGGCGGAGCGTCAATAGTTTACCTCGAAACTCGGGGACTGGAGATGGTGGATATTAGAGAACACTGCATGAAAGTAAAGAAAGTGGAACTTACGTTGACAGCTCGAGTAGCAACAAAGCAAATGTTTGCATTTCAAGCATGCGTCGGGCGCAGGCGCTGCTCCCCGTAGGATGCTCGTCCCCTTGGGCGGTCAAGGAGGCAGAAGAGACCTCGTCCATGTCTGCAGAATTCCAGTCTGCATTGTAGTGTTCCAAGGCGAGGCTCTGGTCACTATCAGTGCGCAGAGGAGGAAATCCCCACGGTCCGCCCTGCTCGATGCCCCTAACCAAGGCCTCCAAGGCCAAAGTAGCCTCGGAGCTTGAAGCAGGCCGGTTATCCAATATAAGAGATGCCCTCCGAGCATATTCTTCGCCGGAGGGGCAGTCTCATCAATGGGTGCGGCGAATGGGGAATTCGGCGTGTCGCCGGGGAGGAGACCTCGGTTGCATCCTTGAGGGAGAAGAGATAGTCAGGGTGCCAGACCCAGATGTTGGTTTGGGGTGACCTTAGACTTCACCGTCTCTTTTTCTTTCTCCTTGCCCTTCTCCAACGGCAAGGTAGTCTGGCGAACTGGTTTTTGGGGCTGCTGCTTGGGCTGTTGCTCTGCTGTTGCTGCTGTTGGTTGCGGTCAGTCTGGCTGCGGGGGGAGAGTCGAGGCTCCGGCAAGGCGGTAGCCGAGTTCTGGCGCATTGATCCCCGCATCCGCTTGAGGACGCGGAGAAGTCTGACCTCGGGTGGGGGCAGATTTCCCCCAGGCCAGGCCAGACCTCGGTGGAGGAGATCCGGGCGAGAGTTCGTCGGGTGGTCGTGGCTTCAGAGGCACCAACGGGTGCAGTCATGGAGGATACCTCCTGATCCACGTCTATGGGGGCACTGCAACGAAAAGAAGATGGTCAAGTGTTAATACCGAGATAATATGTTTAAGCAACAAACATTGTTGGCTATAGAAGCAAAGCGTTATCCATCCGAGGTAGGAAGCCTCCTGCCCCCCGGGCATGAGGAGGAAGTCCGGACTTCTTCAGCCGCGTCTCTTGACCGGAGCCTCAGTGGGTCCGGAGGCTCCAGTGGCGGATGGTTCGGCGGCCGAAGTTGCGGCACCACGCGCTTTCTGGCTGTTTGCTGGAGTAAAGTTCGGAAGGAGGAAGGCGGGAGAGAGGTACCGCGTTTATTGGTTCCATGACGAGGAACCCCTCCTCGTCATCCGAAATCTCTTGAACTGAAGCTTGTGCTTGAGGCTTACCCGCGGTGGTGATGCGGGCCGAGGCAATGGGCATATAGTCCTCGTCGTCAGGGTCCACGTTGGATGGTGGGTCCTCGACAGGGAGATCCTTGCCAAAGCGGTCCGCAGATGGACTCCATCCTCGGCGGTCTGGCGGGCGAACAGCTGTATAGCAGACATATGAAAAGGAGTTAGGAAGAAAAAATTGTCAAGGTGAACGTCGGTAGCAAGACCTTGGTGGTAAAGAAGTATCGAAGAAAACGTCGGAATAGTGTACCTGTTTCGCTGGATTAGTTCGTAGTGGGGTTCCCTTCCCCATGTCCAAGCGTCAGAGATCTTGGACTTGGTGATAGCTCGGACTCGCCGAGCTACCGCGGCATTGTCCAGTGCAACGTGCGTATGACGGGTGGGTCATAAAGACCGCTCATTGGCAGATCTTGTGAGACCTCGCCTGAAGAGGGAGACCCTGCGCTTCACGAATGTGCAGGCCAGGTCGTCGGCCGTCAGGACTTTCCTGTCGTTCCCGGGGTCTTCCGGTCCTGCCATTTCGCAATATACCCATGGATGGACTTGAGTTCGCCGGTGTGAGGGAGTGTAGTCCCAGTTGAGCTGTTCTGTAGGAGGGCTGAGGTTGAACGCCGGTAGGTTGCGGAGGTCCTCTTCGCCAGAGTTCTTCACGTAAAACCACGTCCGGAGCCACTTGCGAACGGTGTCCGGAGTAGTGATACGTCGGAAGATGGAGTTTTGGCGAGGAGCTATGGTGGCAGCTCCGCAGGCGTTAATTGCTTGGGCAGATCCTTGTTCTTTGGATCCGGGATCACTTGCCGCTTGAGTTGGAAGTAGCGAGAAAAAGGTCTACCGTGGCTTCGAGGCCGAGGTATCCCTCAGAGAAGGAAACAATGCAGGAGAGAGTGGTGATGGCGTTGGCGGGAGGTGATGAACCTGGAGTCCGAACTTGTCGAGGAAGCTCCGGAAGAAATCACTAATGGGCAGTCCGAAGCCGCGCTGAAGTGCGCAACGAAGACCACCCGTTCCCCTTGCCTGACTTGAGGCTCGAGTTCGCCCTCTGGCAGGCGACACTCTACCCCGGCGGGAATCCGCCGAGTCGCCCTGAGCCACTGGATTTCGTCCGGAGTTACATCCGAACCTTCCCAGCCGGCTCGTTCTCCGACTCCAGTTCGAGGTCTGGAACCTCGGTTTGTTCTGAAGTCTCAGGAGGAGACATCTTGGCAGAATCAATCTGCAGAGAATGCGCAGAAGTTTAGCAAATGAAAAAGGGAATCTGGAATCTATACAATATTTGGCTAACTCAGGAGGAGTTTGGTGGCTATCTTATGTGCATAGAGGCATATCTATGCTAGGCGAACATCTATCCGAGGCATGAAACCAATTTCTACCCAAAAGAGTATGCGAGTAAGATCTGCCGGAGGAGGTAAATAGAGTTTTATTCAAGAACATATGAAGAACCAAAGCGCGAAGAGGAAGAAACCTAGAGCAATGCCTAGGGTATCAAGAAAGGGAGTACATACCTGAAAATGAGGTGCTGAAGGGCGGCGCCGGTGACGCGGTCGCAGCGGCGACGAAGGAGCTGCTGCTCGTCGGCGGCGGCGGGAACGCGTTTCTTCTCAACCGGAAGCGGCAGCACTGGTTGCGATGGAGGCGAGATGGCGAGTGAATGAGGAAGAAGAGGGAAGCACTGCCCTGGGCCCGTATTTATAACCGCGGGCGGTAACTACGCACTACCGCGCGGTTATCGGAGCGGCGAGTGGGATCGTTTGTGCACAAATGCCCACGTGGCACAAAGAGCGGTGGACGAGCAGGCCACAGGATCGGTTGCAGGAGGCAAACCGTCGGCGGCGCGGTTACTGGAGCGTGAAGCGGCGCAAGCGGGAAACCTCCGCTGACGTGGGCCGCGTGGTGGAAAGCACTCGAGTGCTTTGACTATCGTGGACCAGGAAGTGACGGATGGGACACGTGAACAGTGTTCTCTGACCGAAGTCAGTAAAGATGCAGAAATCGAGGGTTGACGTCCGAGATCTCGGGATACTTCGGAAAAGCAGTATGGCCCGAGGAACAGACCGATGGATTTCTCGGAGTATTGGTTCGGTAACATGCAAAACATCGTAGCGCATGTGGTTTCGGGTTGAACCTGGTGCGGCCTTTCATCCGAGGCTGCAAGACCACATCAGCTTCGGGGACTACTGTCGGGGGTTACCCCCGGGTAGGGTAAAGATGAGGTAAAGACATGTAAGGTTAAGGCAGTAAGCTATCCGAGGTAACGATTGAGCAAGGACCCAGGAGGCGTCATCCGACGTAAGGCGTACGTCTGAGGTATATTCTCCGAGGTATATCCTCCGAGATATCAACCTCGGGGTAGTCAGCTAGCTACCACAGGAATAAGGTATTCTCTACCAGGTATAGGATCAGGAGTGTTATCCGAGGTTGGCAGCAAGGATCGAGGCATGTCAGAGAGGTCACGGGCGCCGCAGAGCTCGTGGCCCGAAGCTTCAGAGGACGGCGAGGTCCGTCCACGGGTTTCCCGGAAGCTCGGGGGCCTAGGAGCTGACATGGCTATTTCGGGAAAGGTCTACAGCTAGACCTCGGCAGGCTACTGAAGTATGACCGGAAGAGGAAAGCTAGGCCTGTCTGGCCTGACAGTCCGGCCGTTGAGCTGGCAGGAGGCAGAGGCTTGTCTTCTACCTTTTGGCCATGCCATTGTTAGTTGTAGGCAGGGGTAAAACTGTACTTCGGCCCATGTATATATGCGGCATCTCTACCTCCAGGGAGGAGGACGGCAAAAACCCTAGCTCATTTCCCCCTTCATAGTTTCATCTTCTATCTAGAGCTCTCACTTGAGCAGCATCATACAGCTCGAGGAGCACCTTGTACCTGAGAACGACACTGATATATTGAAGAGGAAAGGCAGGAGTAGGGGTTTACTTCCTCACGAAGGCCCTGAACCTGGGTACATCGTGGTGTCTTTGTGGTTGCTTGTGTTCTTGTGGTTCTTGCTCTTGTTCTTCGTTGTTCTTCGTGTGCGGTTCCACCGCACCAACCCTCTCCCGAATCCTCAAGCGTCCATTCGCCTCAGAATAAGCCACCCCATGGCATCTGCGTGATTCCCACCACGACAACCACCTACGCCACCACGGCCGTCCCGCGTCGCCACCAGATCCACCACCACCAGATCCGCCGCCATAAGATCCGCCGCCGCCGCCAGGGCGCTCGTTCCGCCACGGCGGCCGCCACCTGCTCGACCCGCGGCGGGGCTCCTTCCGTGCGCCTGGCCAGAGCGCTGACAGGTGAGGAGCTGGTGCACCCCACCAGGACGTTGGCGGCGAAATGGAGAGTGGCAGCGACCCCGGAGTATTTGGCATGGCAGGCATCGGGCCGGAGACCCCCGCCGTCCATGACTGGGTTCCCGAGGGGTAAGGCTTCCAATTTAGCTTGTGTGTGCATTTCAACAGTGGATTCGACATAGGATGATAATATTTCTGCAATTGGACATAGATGCTTGTGCATTTGAGGTTAATTCTGCAATTGGAGTTTTGTGTGCATTTGAGCTTGCTTTTGCTGATTGTGTCTCTGTTTTCTTTGGTTAGGATGGAGTTGCGGTATGCTTTCTTGTTGATCATTAGAAGGGACCGGTACATCGTGGATGTAGACAGTAAGAAAAAATTCCATGGAGGTTTCGATTATGCTTTGCCAATGGATTGCAACTGGAGTTTCAGACAGTTTGGGGAGGTCCTTTGCAGCACATATCCTTGGGGTTTGCATGACGAAGTGGAATTCAAATACTACGATGGGGGCACAAATTGGGTGAAAAGTTAGCAATGATGCAGAACTGGCTACCATGTTTGCTAAACATAAGGAGACAGATAAATTTCATGTGAGGCTGCAAGTTGATGTGGTTGTGCCGGAAGTTAGACCTAGGGAGACAGGTTCATCTTCTCGGACAGAAACATCTCGTCGGAAAGCCACTTCTAGCCAGAATAGTTCAGTTCATCCAAATGGACGTGGTGGCTCGACAAGCGTGGGTAGAAGGGACCCTGATGAAGTTCAGTTCTCTTGGGATGATGAAAAGAGGCTACATGGTGATGTTGTTCAGAATTTACGACGGGCATCTGGTGCTGCTGAAATCCCAGATGAGGCTGACAATGAGCAAGAAGATGATGAGGAGGAAGACCTTCCAGCTGTTAAGTGGGATCCTGAGAACCCCATATGGCAGAAGGTACAATTTTTGCATCCATGAGTGAGTGTAGAAATGCCTTTGTGACGTACTGCATCAAGGCAGAACATGCGTTCATCGTTGACAAGAGCGATAAAAATCGTTACACAGTGCATTGTGTGACTGAGGGTTGTCCATGGAAGATGCACGCATCCAAATGCGAAGAAGCACGAATATTCAGGTCAAAGTGAACCCTTTTAGCCACACATGCAAAGAATCGACTCTCAGGAAGGAAACTGTCAGTAAAGCCAAGTCAAAATGGGTGGCAGAAGCAGTAAAGAAGTGGGTGACAGAAAACCATCAAGTGGGTACAAAGGAATTAATGAAAAACATCAAAGACAAGTTCAAGATAGATTTACCATACATGAGGGTTTTCAATGGTAAACAAAAAGCTATGGAATCTATCTATGGTAACTGGCATGAAAGTTTTGAATTATTGTATTCATTCAAAGCTGAAGTGGAGAGGACCAGCCCAGGAAGTATTGTTAAAATGATCACCACTCCGTGGAGTACACATTGAAGGGAGTGACAAGGACCAAGGAATGCTTTAGGAGGGTTTTTGTGTGCTTTGAGGCTTGTCGCCTCGGGTTTTTGGCAGGCTGTAGCCATATTTGGCTATTGATGCTACCTTTCTCACAGGGAGGTTTAAAGGACAGTTAGTAGCAGCTTGTGCAGTTGATGCACACAATTTTGTATTTCCAGTTGCGTACGTGTGCTGGAGACATAGTCTGAGGAGAGCTGGACTTGGTTTTTGCAGAATCTGCGCGTGCCATTGCACATCCCAATGGGTTGGTAATTCATACAGATGCCTGCAAGGGTTTAGAGGTGGCTGTGGACAATGTGTTCCCTGGAGTAGAGCATAGGGAATGCATGCATCACCTTGCTGCAAATTTTGTGAAGAAATTCAAAGGAAAGATATATACTGACAATTTATGGCCAGCATCTTTGACTTGCAGTGTGAGGAAGCATAACTACCACATGAGGCAGTTATACACGAATCCCAAAGTGAAGGAACTTGGAAACACACCACTCCAAGTTATGGGCCAGAAGCCAATTCAGTGAACTGAGCAAAATTGACTATGTGCACAATAATCTTGCTGAGTCTTTCAACTCAACCATCCGGAAACTAAAGGATCTTTATGTGGTGGATTTTCTTGACAATATAAGGATAGAATACGCGCAGAAGTTTCATTATCGTGATGGAATAGCTGAGCAAATTCATGGGCCACATTATCATCCCTTCCGTGATGAATGAACTGAAGCAGAAAACAGTAGGCTTGGTAATGAACATGATTCTATTGTCGGATACCACAGCAGAGTATCAATATTTGATGAAAAGGAGAAAGCTTGGAGATATCCAGTGGTTTTAGAAGCTAGAATTTGCAGTTGTAGGAAATGGCAAATAACTGGGTTGCCATGCATTCATGCTTTGTTTTTCATCACTTCTCTGTCAGTCCAGCAGGGAACATACATCAGTATGTGCATGAGTACTACTCTGTTGCAAGGTTCAAAACCACATATGCACATACCTGGCCTGCTTTGGAGGGAAAACAACAATGAGACAGGGTCGACCCTGGATTCAAGCTTTGCGCTCCAGTTCTGAAGAGAGCAGCAGTAGACCGAGGAAGACTCGGTTCAGGCGTCGCAGCGAAGGAGCTGGACTTGGAGCAAGGATGCGTAAGTGCAAAAGGTGTGGTGGGTCTGTAATTTCGGTAACAAGTGTGATAATGCAGTAGATCCAGCGTTCGGAGAGTTTTCCGATGAAAATCTTGGTCCAGATGATGCTTCAGATGCTGCTGCTGAAAATGAGGGTTCAGATGCTGCTGCTGAAAATGAGGGTTCAGATGCTGCTGCAAACGATATGATGCTCCAAACGATGATGATGCTTCGGATGATGATGCTCCACATGATGATGCTCCAAACGATGCTGAAAATGATGCTTCCTATAGTTATTTTGATGATCATTCTCCAAATGTTGAGCCAGAAGATGCTGCAGATGTGAACCAAAAGATGCTGCAGATTTTGAATCAAAAGATGCTGACAATGATGATAATGATGGTGACCAACCTTTTGTAGTTATGAGTTCTGCTAGGTATGTAAATGTTGGCAATATGTTCTGCTCCAAATGATGCTAGATTTTGTTGTACATTTATCACTTTATGTTCTGCTCCAATTTGTGCTGAAAATTATCTCACTTTTCGTACAGATCACAAGGAAAGAGAAGAAGAAAGTTTTGCTCCAGAAGAAAGTTAAGTTACCGACACCCAAGAGGAGAAGAGAAGAAGTAGTGAGCATAGTGATAACAAGGAGCACAAGGAGAAAAATGGTGGCAAGTACCACAAGGATCACCAGGAGCAAAGTGGCGCCCTTTTGGATGAAACATTATGAATAAACATATGTGTTATGATGTTTTTCATTGAGAACTGTTTTTCATTCATGTAATAAACTTATGTGTTGTGATGTTGATTTGAATCGGATTCATATTTGAATTTAAACTTATGTGTTATGCACGTTAGTTCATTAATTCTAGCCATTTTTGAGGTACAACTCATCGTCGCCGGAAATTGTGCTCCAAATGTAGCCCAAACAGCCCCATTTCTAAGCCACTCATTTTTTCGACCTTCTCCAAATGATCTCAAACTCTAGGATTAACATCTATTGCAGTAATATAGTGTCTCCAACTAATTTTTAACTCAAAATTTGTTTAAAATTTGGTTTGACTTTTGTTGACCAATTTTGAAATATTCAAAAATAATCAACAAACATCAAATAAATGCACATCAGTTCACGTGGTCTTAGTTTGTCATGTACAACATCACAACTGATAAAAAAGGTCTACATACATGTTAAACAAGAAATGATTCAATATGGTGTGAAACCTCACATCTCAAACTATGAACTCTATAGTTTGAGATGTGAGATTTCAAAGCACTTCTTGTTTAACATGTATGTAGACCTTGTTTATCTGTTGGAGATGTTAGTACATGATAAACTAAGACCATGTGCACTGGATTTTGCATTTTTTGATGTTATTGAATATCTTATGATTATTTCAAAACTGGGTCAACAAAAGTCAACCAAATTTGAAATAATCATAAGATATTCAAAAAAAAACATCAAAAAAAATGCAAATCCAGTGCACATGACTTATTTTGTCATGTACAAATCTCCAACTGATACACAAGGTAAAGATACATATTAATCAGAAATGCTTCAAAATGGTGTGAAACCTCTCATCTCAAACTATGAACTCTATAGTTTGAGATGTGAGATTTCAAAGCACTTCTGTTTAACATGTATGTAGACCTTGTTTATCTGTTGGAGATGTTAGTACATGATAAACTAAACCATGTGCACTGGATTTTCATTTTTTTTTATGTTTTTTGAATATCTTATGATTATTTCAAAACCGGGTCAACAAAAGTCAACCAAATTTGAAATAAACATAAGATATTCAAAAAACATCAAACAAATGCAAATCCAGTGCACATGGTCTTATTTTGTCATGTACTAACATCTCCAACAGATAAACAAGGTCTACATACATGTTAAACAAGAAATGCTTCAATATGGTATAAAATCTCACATCTCAAACTATAGAGTTGATACCATATTGAAGCATCTCTTGTTTAATATGTATCTAGACCTTGTTTATTAGTTGGAGCTGCTAGTACATGACAAAATAAGACCATGTGCACTGGATTTGCATTTTGTTTGATTGTTTTTGATATTTTGTGATTATTACAATTTGGCCTATTTCACACCATATTGAAGCATCTCTTGTTTTAATATGTATCTAAACCTTGTTTATCAGTTGGATCTGCTAGTACATGACAAACTAAGACTATGTGCACTGGATTTGCATTTTTTGATCTTTTTGAATATCTTGTGATTATTTCAAATTCGGCCTATTTCACACTATATTGAAGCATAGTGCAAATCATAGTGCAAAATCAAATTCAGGCCAAATCAAGACAAATCAAGACACATATAATGACTATGTGCGAAGGTTTTGTATTTTTTCAAATTTTTTGAATTATCTATGCGAAGGATTTAGATAAACCCTACCGAGCATTCTGGACCGTTCATCTGACTCTGTCGCGCTTAACTGCTGCCGTGCGATCAGGTCTTCTAGAAGGAATCACGAGCGATCCGTGGGAGCACCGTTTCTTTGACATGATTGGCCAGCGTTTTTTTTCTTCTGCGACGCGGGAACGTTGGCGTGAGACCATTGGGCCGTCTCATGCATCGTCCAATGGGCCCATCTAGCCTCCCCTAGCCTGCCATGCATGCGCTGATGCAACGCGTCCACGCATCGTCGATCGGGCCTCGCCATGCAGCGTCGCATCTGCTTAGATTGCTCTGCTTCTTCAGATCGACAAGCTTCTCTAGCTGTTTGGCCATCTTCTTCAACTCGTCCTTCTGCACCCCATTCTGCACCGTCGCATCGTCTCATCGTCACAAATTTAACAATCAACTGTTACCTGCCCGAGTGTAGAATTAATGCAAAGAGGGCAGACTTTGGCAGTTTTTTCATCTCTTTCCATTAATGCACGCATTGGTCTGTTGTGCCCCTTACTTCCCTCCTCGGTCGGTCTCCGTTGTGCTGCACAGCTAGTTAACGCAGAGGTTTTCTGCATGCGTGTGCGTGAGACTTTGGACTTGCTACATCACCTCTTTGCATTAATGCACGCATGCAGGGTCACGTCGCATCCTAGCTATTTTTGCAGTCACCGCATTGATCGCAACGCAGCGCCGCCTACGCGCTGGCGCGCACGTACTACTAAGCCTAATCCTACGCTTTCAACACGGGCTTTCTTTCACACAGTTGCGCCCGTTGCTTCTTCATCTACCCCAATTAATTCACACGCCTCATCGGTCTTCAAATAGTGCCAAGCCAACTTCCCTTCTTCTCATCCCTCTCCAGCCCCTTTGCTCCACCTCCTCCCTCCTACCACCATGTCGACCTCTCTCCCTTCCAGTCCCGAGCCCGTCAGCGACGAGGACAACCACCCAAACCGTCGCCACTGGGGAGGCGCCGGAAGAGCCGGAGGAACCTCCGAGGCATGGGCGTCGCCAGGCGTGGGAGTCGAGAGCCCCTTCGTCCACAGCCCCCCCGGCGAGGTCAAGAAGATCGCCAACCGCTCCGACGAGGCCATCTGGCGCCGCCTCGCCATCCTGGAGAAGAAGGAGAAGAAGGAACTCGCCGCCGAGGAGAGAAGGCGGCGGCGAGGAGCGGCGTGCCCCGAAGTACTAGGACAGGGCCATGAAGCGTCCGGGAGAACAATGCCCGGGCCTTGTCCAACGCCGAGATGGCGGACAGGGCGGAAGAGTGAGGGCGGCGGCGGCGTAGGAGTAGGCCAACCCCCGGCGGTTGGCCGGCAGACGGAAGGGCGCCCGCAGACGAAGGGCGCCAGTGGTTTAGGTATTAGGGCTTGGGTATATATTTCCATGTTCGTGCCTACGTTTGTGCTTGGGTATATATGCCCCATGTTCGTCCGTGCTAATATAAAATAGTGTTTGCTCGGTTTGAATTATTTTTGAACAAAAGTAAACCACTAACTTTTAAATTAGCTATCACAACTCATCGTCAACAAAAATGTGCGACAAATGTGATATGGAAACATGCATGAAATCTTTTAAACAAAAACATATTCATATTATTAATCCCAATAGAAACAAGCATGGAAACTTTAAACCTAAACACCAGCAATAACATGCTATGGAAATAAACATTTAAAAGTAAACCTAAACCTAAAGTGTGCACGTCTGTTTTTTTTTGTTGCTTAGAGCACTTCTTTTAACATTGGGCCTGGCTAGTTTACATGGGCCCTGGTCTTTTCTCCTAGTCCTTCTCTTTTTTGACTACTGAACTAAAGTGTGCATGTCTGTTTTTTGCTGAGAGCACTTCTTTTAACATGGGCCTGTCTAGTTTTACATGGGCCTGGCCTTTTCTCCTAGCCGTTTTCAATTTTTTTCTTCTACTGAACTGAATCTGAACTAACATTGCACAAAATCATATGAACTGAAACAAACCAAATCAGGGCTAGATTCCTGACGCATTTATTCCATGTCTTAGCCATACACAAATTGACCATGTCAAGCTAACTGCAACACTAACTACATTATTTTTGACTAATGATCAGCAAATAGACAACTCCAAGAACAATTGCACATAGATAAAAAATTGCAGCCAGCAGATTGCTCTGCTTCTTCTGATCGACAAGCTTCTTCAGCTGTTTGGCCATCTTCTTCAACTCGTCCTTCTGCACCCCATTCTGCACCGTAGCAACAACCCCAGTAGCAGATCCCAATTGCTCCACCGCCGTGGCAAATTGGGCACCAGGGATTTGTCCTCCTTTTGAATCCTCTTGATGTATGCATCAAGCCACTCGAAATGGTCACATGGAAGCAGATCCTGCAAATCGAAAACCCAAATCGATGCATACCCAAATCGGATGAAACCCCAAATCGGCTGAAAACCCAAAATTGAGGAAACATAAAACAAATTGAGAGGTGAAACACATATCTCACCTCCCCTGGCTGTTCTTTGCTCTCGCATTTCACATACTCGCCCCGCGGTTGCCGTTCTTGTCACTCGTGGTGACCCGCCGCTTCAGGGACGCCGTCCGTCCGCACTCAGGGCACCTTCCCAGCGAACTGGACCGAAGCGCGGCCATTTAGAGTGGAGAACGGAAGCGGAGCTCGACGACATGCCGCCGGAGAAGAAGGGGATGTCGCCCTGTACTGTACCAGACGGCCGCACCCTCTCCACGCGATCTTCCAACCGTCGGCGGCGCTACCCGTGGACGCCGCCCTCTCCGTCGCCCGCGTCCGGCTCCTTCCTATCAACAGGGGTCGCCGCCCACCTTGCGCGTGGCCGCCCTCAGTCCGTCGCTCGGCTGATTTCCTGCTCACGCCAGCGAGCTCCGGGCCGCGCTCCGCCGCTTTTACAGTGCCGCCGCAAGCAAACGGTCAACAGCTGGGTCCCACAAGCCGCGCCAACGGTTCTATTATGGGTCCCACAAGCCGCGGCCGACGGTTGTCTTCTGGGTCCCATAAGTCAGCAGTCAACGGTTGTATTCTGGTCCCACAAGTCAGCAGACCTGACGGAGACGGCAATAGTCACGGAACGAATCCTTGCGCACAGACTAGGGGCAAAACTGAGGTCCATTTGTGACTGAGGGTAAAACTGAGGTCATGGACACAACTGAGGCAGCCTGAATTAACCCTAATTATTTTTGGTCAAAACATTAAGGAACTTGATCTGAAGTCCTAGCGAAGAAATATAGGTTCAGTCTCTCAAGAACCGGCACTATTTCTGGTACTATCATGGATAACTTGAGAATTGGTAAAATGGATGCAACTGATGATGAGATAATTGAAGCAGCAAAAACAGCCAATGTGCACTCTTTCATATCCAAACTTTCAAACAAATACTTGACTGAGGTAAGATTTCATATTCATGAAGCAAAGACTAATGAAAACTTCACAGGTAACTCTATTTTTATCATTATGAATCAGACAGTTTCAAGTTCATAACAGATAGGTTAAATAGACTTACAAAATGCAGAGTCCGTTTTAACTTTTCAAGTTTGGCACCGAAACGTCAAAAAAAAAAATTGGCACCGGTATACAGCTTTTTAGTTGTCCCTTAGGAAGTTCATGACTACTAAGAAATTAAGCAAGACAACAACAAATTCTTACATAAAAAATTGCCCATTTACAGAAAATAATATTACATACCACATCTATATAGCAGTAAGCACCATTCCTATGCTGTGCTGTGACTTGTGAATCACTTCAGGTAGGAGAAAGAGGTGTGCAACTATCAGGTGGTCAGAAACAGAGAATAGCAATTGCAAGGGCTATTCTAAAAGATCCTCCAATTCTTCTTCTTGATGAAGCCACAAGTGCACTTGATTCAGAATCGGAGAAGTTAGTTCAGCACGCTCTTGACAGAGCTATGCAAGGGAGGACAGTGATCTTGATTGCCCACAGAATGTCAACAGTAATAAATGCAGACAAGATTGTTGTTGTGGAGAATGGAAGAGTAGCTCAATCTGGAACACACCAAGAATTGCTGGAGAAAAGTACATTCTACTTGAATGTATGCAATATGCAAAATCTAGAGAAGAAATCTGGCAATAGTGAAGAAAGGTAAATGCAATCAATTGAACTCTTATTTCACACTTCATAGTGTTCAGTTTTTGGAATCCACGATCAGTCGATCACATTGCACATTACAATTATGAACGAGAAGTATTTGATGCCATGCATTCCAGAAAATGCAACAGTGTGAAAATGAAAACATGTTATTTTCTGCAACTAGACCAAATTATATCTGATTCAGTTACCTGACCAGGAGTATAGTTTAGTCACTTATTCCTTTTGATTTGTAAAACAGATTTAGTGATCAGGGGGAGAACAAGACACTAAAACGTACAGAGAAAAATCTTTTACTATCCATGAACAAGAGAAGAAACCAGAACCTACCACAAAGCAACCAAAGCAAGGGGACAGAAAGAGAACGTCTGCTTTCAACAGGATATTCCTCGGAACTCTGAAACTAGTACCAGGAAAGGTTTTGCTGGGATCCACAGCAGCAGCAATCTCTGGGATCTCAAGGCCTCTGTTCGCTTTCTACATCATGACAGTTGGCATAGCATACCTCGATCCAGATGCAAAGACAATAGTCAGCAAATACTCGATAATTTTGTTTCTTATTGGGATGTCAACATTTTTTAGTAACATCTTCCAGCATTATATCTATGGCCTGTCGGCGAAAGGGCAACGAATAACCTAAGGGAGGCCCTCTTTTCAGGTATGTCCCTTACAAAGTTACAAGGCGCATTTTATAAAGAGTGTTTTGTCGCTGTTTATAGTGTAACAGAAATTCTCTTACATAAATGCAGTTGTTCTCCGTAATGAAATAGGCTGGTTTGAAGAACCAAAGAACAGTGTTGGCTTCCTGACCTCACGTGTTGTCAGTGACACCTCAATGATTAAAACAATTATATCTGATCGAATGGCTAATCATTGTTCAATGCATCTCCTCAATTTTTATAGCAACAGTGTTAAGCATAGTAGTGAACTGGAGGATGGGTCTAGTTTCATGGGCTCTGATGCCATGTCACTTTATCGCCGGCCTTGTACAGGTCAGGTCAGCAAAAGGTTTTGCTACTGACACCTTTAAGTCTCATCGGAAGCTCATCTCACTCACCTCAGAGGCTGTCAGCAACATTCGCACTGTGGCGTCTTTTGTTCAGGAAGAAGAGATACTCAGGAAAGCAGATTCAGCACTGCAAGAACCAATGCGGATAAGCAGGATTGAGAGTATCAAGTATGGCGTAGTACAGGGGATTTCCCTCTGCTTGTGGCATATGACACATGCTATTGCATTGAGTTATACCATTGTGCTACTTGACAAGACTAGCTACATTTGCAAACTGTGTACGATCTTACCAAGCATTTGCAATGACTATATCTTCCATCACAGAGCTATGGTCCTTGATCCCTATGGTCCTGTCAGCCATTGCAATACTGGATCCTGCACTAGACATTCTCGACAGAGAGACACAGATTGTGCCAGATGAACCAAAAGTGACTAGCGAAGACAGAATTGTAGGTAACATTGTGTTTGAAGATGTCAGTTTCAGTTACCCCTCAAGACCAGAGGTGATCATACTGGATGGCTTCAGTCTAGCTATTGAGTCAGGCCAAAGGGTCGCATTGGTCGGGTCAAGTGGTTCAGGAAAATCCACAGTGTTAGCTCTTCTGATAAGATTCTATGATCCTTGCAACGGGCGAGTACTTGTCGACGGTAAGGACCTCAGAAACTACAACCTGAAATTCTTGAGAAAGCAGATAGGACTTGTTCAGCAGGATCCCATCTTACATGTCTATAAGAGAGAACATCAGCTACGGAAATGAAGGTGCGTCGGAAACAGAAATAGTGGAGGCTGCAATGGAGGCAAACATCCATGAGTTCATAAGCGGCCTGTCAAAAGGGTATGACACAGTGGTAGGGGACAAAGGAAGCCAACTTTCGGGAGGTCAGAAGCAAAGGATAGCTGTCGCAAGAACTATACTGAAGAAGCCCGTCATACTTCTACTAGATGAGGCGACAAGCGCTCTAGATGGTGAATCTGAGAGGGTGGTGATGGACACCCTGGGTGCAAAGGGGTGGAAAAGCAAAGGTGAGCTTTCAAGCAAGATGACAAGTATCACAATTGCACACAGGCTGTCCACTGTCACAAACACAGATGTGATCGTCGTGATGACAAAGGGGAGGTGGTAGAGACGGGTAGCCACGAAACATTGTTGGCAGCAACCAATGGTGTTTACTCAAGACTGTACCATATGCAAATCAACGGGGTAAAAGACTGATCTCGCGATCGGTCTCTTTTATGGTGGCATCATTTTTCAAGCATTTGATGTCTGATAAAGAATAAAATGTAAACATAAAGTTGGACACGTACAACATAAGTTGATTGTTGCAATAGGATTAACCCCACTGCATAAAAGTTGGCTATAGATCGCATAATTGCTAATTTGCATATTTGAGTCGCAATATTCCCAACGAAGTTGGACACATTTGGTAAGTTAGTAATGCAGCTGGACGCCTGGAGTAACGGCAAGAGCCTGAAAGTTATCACCACAAAATCCAAATATATGTCCATAGCCACGAGGATTTGGCCCTGACTAAGATTTCGCCTTGACATAAAAGTAAAACACATGACAAACTAACGGAAAATCAGAGGAATCGCATATCCATGATTATTATGCGTCGAGAATCCAGAATTGTTAAGAATGACGCGATTGAACTCACCCGCTCCGGCGCGCCACTTCTGCCTCCCTAGGCCTCGTCGTTTTCCCTCGTTGGATCTCTGAAGATACGGTTCTTCCTGCCGTGAGCGAAGCCGCCGGAGACGCATGCGGTGAGTGGCAGTTGGCGGCGGCGATGGCGGAGTGGTCACTCATCGCCATCGGCGGAGGAACATACTGTATGTATGTTATCAGGGCAGCGGAACCTTTTGCACATAGGTCCTTTTTTTTTCATCCATTCTTCTCGCGATTTTTTTCATTTGCGAACCGGAGGTGTCTACTGCTGGCCGTTGCATCTTAATCCAACGGTTTGAACTGAGTCCTGAAAGGATTAGCCGTGCAGTGCTCTACACGACTACACCGGACCAACTTTAAACTGAACTGCACTCTATGGCGGTCTTGTTTACTCCAAGTGTTTTTTAGGGGACGGCAAGAATGGAAATGGGAGGGATTTGGTGAACACTCAATTCTCACAATTCATTACAATACTCTTCACCTAAAATTCACTAACAAGGACTAGAGTTTTTGTGTTAGGAAAAAATGAGGTGGTTGGTAGGGATATTTGGGGATTTTTTCCTCTCATCTCCTAAAATACACTAGAAGTAAACATAGTAGTGTAAGATATTTTAGTTTATAATTTTCTTCATGCACCTTTATTGTGGTTGTTTCATTACTTATGTTAAAGTTAAGTTATATGAAGAGTAGTTGATATTTAAAATGATTTGTGATGTTTGTAAATAATGATACTTCTTGTCCGTATTCTTTATTATCGACGCTTCACTCCATAAACTTGTGGTCTTGTTTACCGAGCTCAGATTTCGCTTGGGGACAATCATAATTTATTATTATTCATTGATATATTTCATATTAAGATATGTTACTTATGTTATTTTATCTTATTTTGCATGTTTGATGATTATTGGAGAATTAACTGCTGGAGTCAGATTTCAGCTGTAAAAAGCGCCGTCAAGACACTATATTTCTAGAGTTCCAAACACCACGACATATACAAAAGCTCATATTTTATCAGAAGACGGAGGCAGCCAAAGGGGAGGCTGAGATGGAGGGGTCCGCACGCACCCTCGGCGCGAGGCCCATCCCCGCCGCGCCGAGCCCTTGTGTGGGGCCCCTGGCCCACCTATGGCGCTCACCCTCGCGTACTTCTACCCCCAGAAACCTCAATCGACGGGGGCCATCGAGGAAATATTCCGCCGCCTCCACGGGACGGAAACGATACAGAGGGAAAGGCTCTCCGACAGGGAGAAATCTGCCGGGGAAATTCCTTCCCGGAGGGAGGAAATCATCGCCATCGCCATCATCATCACGCTGGACTTCATCGGGATCATTATCATCATCTCCACCGCCGTCACCATCATATCCACCGCTCCACTTGTTCCGCTGTAACATCTAGGGTTGTACTTTGTCTAATTCATAGGGGGAACTCTCCCGGTGTTAATTACTCATTGTGATTGATACTATTGAGTTTTATCGGTGAATTAAAGTATATGTACAGATTTTTATTCATCATTATATCACCTCTGATCATGATCCATATGATGTCTTGTGAGTAGTTCGTTTAGTTCTTTAGGACATGGGAAACTCTTGTCGTTAGTAGTAGAATTATGTTGAGTAATATTTAATGGTTTAATATTAAGTTGTGGCATTATTCTTCTAGTGGTGTCATGTGAACGTCTGACTACATGACATTTTACCTTTATGGGCCTAGGAGAATGCATTGTTTGGTTGGTTGCTAATTGTGGGGTTGCCGGAGTGACAGAAACCTAAACCCCCGTTATTATACCTATGCATGAGGGAGCGTACGATCTCACAATTTAAGGTTGTGGTTAGATTTATCTTAATTACTTTATTTTAGTTTCTGATGCTTACAAGGGGTATAATCACAAATATGTATTAGTCCTAATAAGGGCGGTGCATCAGCATAGATTCACCCACACAACACTTATCAAAACAATAAAGATTAATAAACTGTATGAAGCGAAAGCACTTGACTAAATTCCCGTGTGTGCTCAAGAACATTTTGTCATCATAAGTAAACTAACCGGATTATCCTTTGCTCTGAAAAGGATTGGGCCACTCGCTGCAATTATTATTACTATATTTTATTTACTTGTATTTTATTTATCTGCTATATCAGAAACCCCTAAAAAGTTGTCTGCAAGTGTTTACAGTGAAACCTTGACCGAAACTACTTGTCAACACCTTCTTCTCCTCGTTGGGTTCGACACTCTTATTTATCGAAAGTAATACGATACATCCCCTATACTTGTGGGTCATCAACCATAAAACATGTAACACTTTTTTGAATGTATACAAAGAAGCACGCTTGTTCATACAATCAATGTCGGGGATATCGCTTATCGGGAACTTATCAGTCATCCAAAATAAGGATTAAATCGGCCGGTTTATCAGCATATCGGCCAACTTATCGGCCAATTTATCTTATCGGTCAGAGACTGAGAAGCGATAAATCGGCTGATTTATCGGAATATCGAAAGATATCTTGAACGGTGCAAACAATACATCAGCTTGTGTGATAGCACAATATCACGATGTTCCAAAGACAACCAAATACATTAACAATAAGCAACAATAAAATTGTAAATATGCAAAATCGACAATAGCATAACGAATGGACTAACTAGGTTGTGTGGTTATTTGGCGTGTGGCTAGTTTTATCGGATTATCCTATTATAGGGCGTCGGATAATCCACAGAAAATATTGGATAATCCATATTTGTCCGATATTATGAATATCATATCCGCTACCATATTTGACGGATATCCGCTTGTCCAATATCCATATCCGCATCCACATCCAGCGGATTTCTGAAACTACATATCGTATCGTCAAAAGCGGATACGGGTGCGGATATGGAGCGGAAATTATTCGTACCATTTACATCCCTACCTCACACACGTCTCGTAAAGTCCAGTGTGTTCGCTAAAACAAATCTCATAATTTCGAATTCTCAAAAATAAAACGTCTCGTAATAGATCTATATATAAAGGCTAGAAAGAACAGCTCCTCCCGCTGGCCACGTCGCCTCCAAACCAGGGCCGTCCGATCCGCGCAATCGGACGGCCAGGAAATGGCCACGCTTGCCTCCCAAGCGCACGCTATAGTGCGGGCGATTTTCTTCCAATCAGATCACGCCGCGTGTCCCAGTGACCGGCCGGTCACGCCGGTTCCCAGCCGGTCACACCCGCGTGCACGAATTTTGGCGCGCCAAATTTGCAAAAACAGACTCCCAACTCGAGAAACTACCTCGAAGACCAATGTTTCTCGCTGCGAGGGACCTACTTGCGAATTCAAGAAACTCCAGGGATCCCGACGAAAAAACGTGAGCCCATCTCCCCCTTCCTCTTCTCTCTCCCACGCCACCCGCAGTTTGCCGCCGGCGCCGATGCACATCGCGGGCGTTCCGCGCCTCCCCTCTCAGATCGGCGGCCACGACGAGCTCCGCCGTCGCGCCCGCTCCCTCCTCGCCGAGACTTGCGTGCCAGGACGCCGTGTGCGCGTCGAAATCGCCGTCGCCACGCTCGCCGCCCGCCGCCACCTTTTTGGTCACCGCCCCTCCGGCTCCCCTCCACCTCCTCTCACGGATCCGCGCGGTCCTGGCCTGGCGGGCGAGCGCAAGCTCGGCAGCGCGGCCACGTCCGCCGCCGACGGTGACGTCACGCGATGACTGATACGTCCAAAACGTATCTACTTTCCCGAACACTTTTGCTGTTGTTTTACCTCTAATTTGTGTGTTTTGAATACAACTAACACGGACTAACGCTGTTTTCAGCAGAATTACCCTGGTGTCTCGTTTTTGTGCAGAAAGTCAACTTTCGGGAAAAACACCAGAAAAGATGTAAAAGCTCCTATTTTACCCGAAGACTCACGGAACCAGAAGGGGAGATGGAGAGGGGCAACGAGCCGCCCACGCCCCTTGCTCGCGCGGACAGGGGGCCCACCGCGCCAAGAGGGGGTGTGGCCGACTCGGCCACGTCCCCGAGCCCCCCTCTCGACTACTTAACCCTTTTGACCTAAAAACTCGGGGGGGGGGGGGGGGGTCGTCCACTTCATCCAAAAACTCCTCCGAACGCCGCCGCCATCGCGAAACCTATTTCGGGGACCAGAAACTCCGTTCTGGCACTCCGCCGGGACGGAGAATTGGAGGAGATCATCGCCATCATCATCACCGATGCCTCTCCATCGACCATCCATGTTTCCTCCATCCATGTGTTAGTACTTTATGACGTTGTTGCAACTTGTTATGCTTAATGCTTGTCACTAGGGCCCGAGTGCCATGATTTCAGATCTGAACATGTTATTGTTTCATGATGATATGCATTGTTTTAAGATCTTACCTGCAAGTTGTATACACATATCGTTGTCCGGATCCCGAGGCCCCAAAGTGACAATAATTGGGACAACCGGAGGAGATGGCTGCGATGTGAGGATCGCGTGTGTTCACAGAGTGTTAATGCTTTGCTCCGGTACTTTATTAAAATGAGTACCTTAATTACCAGTAGTTTCTCTTGAGGCCCCGCTGCAACGGGCTGGTAGGACAGAAGATGTTGTGCAAGTTTCTCATTGCGAGCACGTACGACTATATACAGAACACATGCCTATGGTTACTTAGTACTTGGATACTGCTTTATTATTTATCTGCAATGCCTATGTCTTGATTATTATATGAACTATCTTATCCATGCAGCGCCCGTTCATCCATCCCTATGCCTATAGTATTTTAATCCTGCTGTTTATTGCAATACTACTGCTGTCTTTACTTTACTGCTGCTATTATTTCACCGCTGCTACTATTATAAACTGTTGCTACTGATAATCTGTGTCGAGCAAGACTATTCACAGGTGCAGCTGAATTGACAGCTCCGCTGTTAGGCTTACAAATATTCTTTGTCTCCCCTTGTGTCGAATCAATAAATTAGGTTTTACTTCCCTCGAAGACTGTTGCGATCCCCTATACTTGTGGGTCATCAAGACTATTTTCTGGCACCGTTGCCGAGGAGCATAGCTCTATTTGTGAGTTCACTTGTGATCTATATTGCTCGCTGAAATTTACTCATCATGGGTAAAGCTCCTATTGAGAGAGTCCGTGTATTGCCATCTACTACAAGGAAAGGTACGACTCTTAGTACCGCCGCTGCTCTTGATTCACCATCTGTGATGAGTCAACTTGTTACACCACCACAAGCTTCACGTGTTGGTACTTTTGCTAAATCTGAAATTACTTCTGATAATTTTGATGATGCTTCTGCTGTGCTTGATGAGAGTGGTTCATTAGGTCCTTTTCTAGATGCTACAATTGCTAGATCTAGACAAATTGAAAATACTGAAATCCCTAATGAAAATCCTGTTACACCTGTTGGTTCACCTGAGTCTGTAGAACACTCTTGTGATGATCTCGATGAAACTTATGTGGAACTTGATGATGATTTTATTGATAAATGTAATGCTACCACTGGTGCAAGTAATATTAAAAATCTTCTTGCACAACATGCTGTTAAATATAAGCTGTCTCCTGATCCTAATTTTGCCACTTCTCCTATAAACATCAAGGATAAGGATTATGATTTTTCTCTTGATATATCTCATATATCTATTGTTGAGAAAACTCCTTTTTGTGGCACTGAAAAGAAAGTGTTGTAGAGCATATGAATGAGCTCTCTACCTTGAGTGGCTTGTTTTCTGATGATATTAAGAAGCGTAGCTACTTTGTTGCTAAAAAATTTCCTTTCTCATTAAAGGATGATGCTAAAGCTTGGTATAACAACTTGCCTCCTGGTTCTATTAATAGTCCTACTGGTTTGCTTAATGTTTTCTTTCAGAAATATTTTCCTGCTAGTGCTCAACATGCTGCTTTGCAGAGAATTTATAACTTTGACCAGGAAGATGAAGAGAAACTTCCAGAAGCATGGACAAGGTTTTGCTCTTTAATTAGAGCTCGGCCTGGACATGACTTGGAAAAGCATGAACTTCTTGATATATTTTATAGTGGACTAACTATTGAATCTAGAGCATATCTGGATAGTTGTGCTAGTTGTGTTTTCAGGAAAAGAACTCCAAAAGAGGCTGAAGAATTAATGGCTAAAATAAGCCAAAATTGTCGGAGAATGACTCCCACGGAACAGGGGTGGTCAACTCACGAAGAGAGTTTGTGTAAGGGGCTGAACACAAGGTCAATCAACCCTCAACCAGCACGGCGACGGTGCTCGTCGCGCGGGAGGAGGGACATCATGGCAGAGATGGAACACAGGCCCTTATCCAGTGTCGTGGGTTTGTCACGTCAGGTGTCATAGATGACTTCGTAGTGTGGGATTATGCGAGTCAAGCATCTCCGAGCTTGGGATCGCAGGAACAAATATCAACACAGATTTACCCAAGTTTGGCCCCTCAATGTGAGGTAAAAGACCTACTTCCTGCCTACCCTAGATTGGTATTGATATGATAATCGAGGTGTTACAATGGAGGCGATCCGATCTGGTACTCGCCGTATGAGCTAGGGTTTAGGGCTTGATAGCTTGACCCGCTCTAAGTCCTGCGAGTCCTCTTTATATACACAGAGGCTCGCTAGGTTTACAAAAGGAAACTTCCCCCATAAGGAATACATCCATAGAGGCCTACTCGGAGACTACTTGGTCTTCACGTCCTCCGGGATATGTCTTCTAGATCTTTCCCCTTATGGCGGTTCAATATTGGGTTTGCTCCCAAGTGGGCCTTCGTCCGTGCGAGTAAGTTAAGTCGCACTGGGCCGCGGGTTAACCCAGAAAGTATTCCCCCGACATTAGCCCCCAAGCGTGGCCTGAACTTCATAGTATTTCTTGATCTTGAATGCTTAGGCCGCGTTTTCCTTGTTTTGCGACTTATAATTGTGCAAGTTTGGTCTTGACTCGCACCTGGAAGATCATCTGACTTCATGAGCTTCTTTTAGAGTATCCTGATAGCTTCAGAACTTGATGACGATCTATCTTCAAATTTTTGATGATAATATGTTATAGCCCCCAAGGATTGAGAGGATGTTATGTGGTAATCATCTCAATTCTTCTCAGAGAACTCTGAAGGTCATCACCTGTAAATTGATATCATAGATAAAACAATTGTTAAGTTACAAGTAATTGTAATTGGTGTTACCGTACTATAAGCAGTACATCGACCTCTAGTTAGGCCATCTGAATCCTTAAGTGGGCACTCGCGCGACTCAGTATTTCCTAGGAATATGTGTGTTCAGGGTCGAGAGCGGCCATGATAGGCAATCAAGCTCGATTGACGCCACACCCCAGTACTTTGGCCACATAATGCGAGTAGCAATCCAACTTAAGGTAAATTTGATAATTGCCAATAAATCAGCTGTTTCAGGGTAACAAAGACCCCAAGAAACGTAATGATATTGCCATGATAGGCTAAGCTATGATAAGCTTTGATTATGGTGACACATAGGTCGCGCCTAGGTGGCGACCAAAGTTGAAGTTCTAGCCCTGAGTGGCTGTGATGATACTCAGCTATAAAGCTGGAAAGGATGATGCTTGGCTCTGATTAGCCTTTTCTTATGTATAGTACGGTCGCAGGTGTGCGACGTTCCAAGGGCGAGGTGCCTCGAGACGATCCTCGAAATCATGGCGTTCGCTGCTTTCTTCCCTTACATCCAGCAGGTAGTACGACCCATTGTTTAGCTTCTTGCTGATGATGTAGGGTCCTTCCCATGGAGAGGACAGCTTATGCATTCCCTTGTGATCTTGTTTAAGTCGCAGTACTAGGTCGCCTTCTTGAAAGGTGCGGGTTTTGATGCGTCTGGCATGATAGCGTCGCAAGTCTTGTTGATATACTGCTGACCTTGATGCTGCCAAGTCTCTAACCTCTTCTAATGTGTCCACCGAGTCTTGCCGAGCTATCTCATTATCTGTCTCGATGTAAGCCGCAACTCTTGGTGAATCATGTATGATATCGCTGGGCATGACTGCTTCTGCTCCATAGACCATGAAATATGGTGTAAATCCTGTGGATCTGTTAGGGGTTGTTCTCAAGCTCCACAGTACTGCTGGCAGTTCTTCCACCCAACATCCTGGAGATGCTTCGACCTTTTCAATAAGGCGCGGCTTAATTCCATGGAGAATTTCCTGGTTAGCTCGCTCAGCTTGTCCATTGCTCTGCGGGTGTGCTACTGACGTGAGGTCCAATCTTATCCCATTGTCTGCGCAAAATATCTGTGTAGCCCCTTCAGAGGTGTTGCTCCCATTGTCTGTAATGATACTATGGGGGTAACCGAAGCGGAATATGACCTTCTTCAAGAACTTGACTGCTGTTTCAGCCTCGCAATCTCCCACAGGTTCTGCTTCTATCCACTTTGTGAATTTGTCCACCATGACTAAGAGGTGAGTTTTTCCGTTTGAAGACCGTCTGAAAGGCCCTACCATGTCAAAACCCCATACGGCAAAAGGCCATGTGATGGGTATTGTGCGAAGTGCTTGGGCTGGCATATGATCTTGCCTAGCGTATCTTTGACATCCATCGCACACTCTGACAATTTGCTCTGCATCTGCTAATGCTGTTAACCAGAAGAATCCATGTCGGAACGCCTTTGCCACCAAAGATCTTGACGAAGCATGATGGCCACAATCGCCTGAATGAATTTCGTGCAAGATTTTTCGTCCCTCTTCTGGTGAGACACATCTTTGAATGCTCCTGATACGCTGCGCTTGTATAATTCGTTGTTGATGATTGTATAGGCCTTTGATCGTCGTATGATTTTGCGCGCCTCAATTTCATCGTCCGGCAGCACTCCGCGACTTAAATATGCCATGTATGGCTCTGTCCATCCTGGCTGTTCATGCAGGGCTGCGACTAAAGTTGAATCATCCTCTGGCTCTGCAATGTCAATCTCTGCTGGAGGTTTGACTGATGGATTGTGCAGTTCATCCAGGAAAACATTGGGTGGGACTGACTGTCTGTTGGATCCAAGCCGAGACAGGGCATCCGCAGCTTCATTTTGTCTCCGATCAATATGTTCAACTTGGTATCCAGTGAAATGTCCAGCAATTCTGTCCACCTCTCTCCTATATGCAGCCATGTTCGCATCCTTGCTGTCCCACGTTCCGGAGACCTGCTGTGCCACCAAGTCTGAATCGCCAAAACAGCGTATACGACTGATGTTCATCTCCTTTGCTATACGTAGACCATGAAGCAGTGCCTCGTACTCCGCCACGTTATTTGTGCAGTTGAAGTGTATCTGTAACACATACCGCAGCTTGTCTCCCTTGGGAGATGTCAGAACAACTCCAGCCCCCGAGCCTTGCAACTGTCTTGACCCATCAAAATGCATGGTCCAGTATTTGGTTTCTGCCATGCTAGGAGCAACTTGGATTTCTGTCCAATCGTTAATAAAATCTGCAAGGGCTTGCGACTTAATTGATGTGCGCGGCTCGTAACTGATGTGATGTGGTCCCAACTCGATCGCCCACTTAGCGACTCTTCCAGTAGCTTCTCGATTACGAATGATATCTGCCAATGGTGCTGAACTCACCACAGTTATTGGATGCTCTTGGAAGTAGTGCTTCAGCTTGCGACTCGCCATGAACACTCCAAACACCAACTTCTGCCACTGTGGGTAACGCTGTTTGGAAGCTGTGAGGACTTCGCTCACGTAGTATACTGGTCTCTGGACAGGGTATTCCTTTCCGTTTCTTGTCTCTCCACAACCATGACAGCACTCACAGCGCGGGAATTTGCCGCTATGTATAGTAGCATTGGCTCTTTATCTTTTGGAGCCGCCAGAACTGGAGCATTCGTCAATTGATGTTTCAAGGCTGTCAGAGCTTCGTCGGCCTCTGCGTCCCAAACGAAGGTGTCTGATTTTTTCAACAGTCTGTACAAAGGTAGTGCTTTTCTCCCAATCTTGATATAAAGCGACTCAAAGCTGCTACGCAACCAGTAAGCCGCTGTACATCTTTTATCTTTTCTGGCTTTTGGAGATCCATCACGGCCTTTATCTTGTCAGGATTGGCCTCAATGCCTCTTTCTGATACTATGAATCCCAATAGCTTTCCTGCTGGTACTCCGAAAACGCACTTTGTGGGGTTGAGCTTCATGTTGTATTTTCTGAGATTTGTGAATGTCTCTGCCAGATCACCAATAAGATCCTGGCTAACTTGCGATTTAATCACAATATCATCCACGTAGGCATGAACGTTGCGACCTATTTGCTCATGTAGGCAATTCTGAATGCATCTTTGGTAAGTCGCACCTGCGTTCTTCAACCCAAAGGGCATGCTGACGTAACAAAAAGCTCCGAAGGGTGTGATGAAGGACGTCTTTTCTTGGTCCTCCCTCTTCATCTTGATTTGATGGTAGCCTGAATAGGCGTCCAAAAAGCATAACAGCTCGCACCCAGCAGTTGAATCAATTACTTGGTCGATTCTTGGCAAAGCAAATGGATCCTTTGGACAAGCTTTGTTAAGACTGGTGTAATCAACGCACATTCGCCACGTACCGTTCTTTTTCATAACCAATACTGGATTTGCCACCCATTCCGGATGGTATACCTCTGTGATGAATCCTGCAGCCAGCAAGCGAGCTATTTCCTCTCCTATTGCCTTTCTCCTGTCATCATGAAAACGCCGTAGTGGCTGCTTCACTGGTTTAGCCGCAGGGTTCACTTTGAGGCTATGTTCTGCTAATTCTCTTGGTACCCCTGGCATATCTGACGGCTTCCATGCGAAGATGTCTTTATTTTCCTGGAGAAAAGCGACGAGGGCCTTCTCCTGCTCTTCTTCCATGTGTGCTCCAATGCTAGTTTGCTTGGATGAGTCGCCAGGAACAAGATTTATCTGCTTAGTGTCCTGGGCCGCTTTGAATTTCATTGGTGGCTCGGCAGATGGCGTGGTAACCACACTCATATCGTTTGGGTCCACCTGCGACTTATAACCTTTTAGTTCTTCCGCGGCACAGGCGGATTCTGCGAAAGCCGCATCTCCTTTCTCACATTCTATTGCTTTTTCTCTATCTCCGTACACTGTGATGACCCCTTTTGGTCCTGGTATCTTCAACTGTAGGTACACGTAGCATGGCCTGGCCATAAACTTAGCAAAGGCCGTTCTTCCAAACAAGGCGTGATATGGGCTTTGGAATTTTACCACTTCGAAGCTTAGGAATTCACTTCTAAAGTTCTCTTCTGTTCCAAAAGTTACCCCTAGGGTTATTTTCCCCACTGGCCGTGCGGACCTTCCTGGGACAATGCCGTGAAATACTGTTGACGTGGGCTGCAGGCTGGAATCCTTGAGTCCTAGACGCTGGAAAGTATCGTAGTACAAGATATTAATGCTGCTTCCTCCATCCATAAGCACTTTGGTCAGCTTGTATCCTGCAACGTATGGTGCCACAACCAGTGCCAACTTGCCAGGTTCCCGTACCTGTGGCGGGTGGTCGTCGCGACTCCAGGTTACCGCGTATTCTGACCACCTTAACCAAGCGGGTGTTGCTGGTATCACGGCGTTCACCTGCTGACTTCTCCGGCTCAATTTCTCTTCTCTTTTGGAGGTATCGATAACTATTGTGTGATACTGCCCCGTCTGCCTGGGGTTACTCGCGCCGTGCTGCCCAATGTTTGTGTTATGAGCCGCACTAGGGTTTCCTTCATGGGAATTCCCCCCGTTGTGTTGGCTCTCTTCTTTCCACTTTTTGTAATAATGGCATTGCGCCTTGGTATGGTCCGCTGGCCGTCCATCACCTGTCGCATGAAGGTCGCATGGCCGGTTGAAAACTTCTTGCATATTGATTGGACGGGAGCCGTATCCTCGACCCCTTCCACGCTGGCCTCTGAATCCTCCACGCGTATTGGCGACGAGCCCTGAGTGACCATCTTCGCTTTTGCGTTTGTTTTGACTCGTGTTGTTGTGGCTCGTTTGCTGCTGCTGGGGCTTGTTGGAGTTTTTCTTTCCTTTTGCAGCAACCTCCTCTTCTTCTCCGTCTGACGCGTCTCTGGTTTTGTCTGAGCTGGCATATTTGTTAGCCGCAGCCATCACCTCGCTGAGGCTCTTGACTTTATCCTTCATGCGACCCAGCTTATGAATCAGCGGCTCAAACTTGCAGTTTTTCTCCATCACCAGGACGGCTGAGCTTGGTGGTATATTATCTGAGGAGTGTATTATTTCTGCCACCCTTTTCATCCAATGGCGACTTGACTCGCCTTCCTTCTGGACACAACGCTCTAAATCTTCTATATTGCAGAGTCGCTTGCAAGTTCCTTGGAAGTTCTTAATGAAGGCATCCTTCAGTTCCTCCCAAGTATTTATAGAGTTGGGAGGCAAATTTTGCAGCCATATGTGCGCTGCTCCTTCTAGCATCATGTTTAGGTAGCGTGCGCAGATCTCTTCAGATGCGTTTAGGATGCTCATGCCCATCTCGTAATTGTTGAGCCAAGTGGTTGGATCCATGCTGGCGTTATAGTTTGCCACCTTGCGTGGCCCTTTGAAATCTTCAGGAAAAGGTTCCGATCTGATCCTCTCAGTGAAACACGCCGGTCCCTTGAGTCGCGAGGACAGGGCTGTGGGCGCGCCTGCGGGGTTATCTGCGGGCCGCTTTTGCATCAATGGTGCATTCGCCTGCGCTTCTGCGACTTGCTCCTGCTGCCTCTGTGCGACTCCTGACACGTCCTCTGGTGGCCTGCTCTGGACGCTTCTTTCTGCTGTAATCCTGTGATTGGCTGGTACGAGGGGCAGCTGTGCTTCGGCTTCCGCCCTATTGGCTTGTTGCAGGACTGCCGTACTTAGCATCTGAATCGCGCGCCGCGCCTCAGCATTGACCGGGTCATCGCCTGTTGGTACCATCTGAGTCAAGATATTAGCCGCAGCATACATATTATCGACAGGGTTCTGGTAATGGCCCTGTGGGGTGTGAAACCTCCTTGGTTGTTGCTGGGTCTCTTGATTTGTTGGTACCCTTCCTTCCGCAGTCGTCTGGATTCCCGTCCCGCGGCTGGAGTGAGCGGGATTTCCACTGTTGGTTGAGTCGCGCGCAGCTGTGTTTGCGGGTCAACCTGTTGTTGAGTCGCAGCCAGCGCGGCTACTCTCTGCCGCTCCTGTTGGATTCCTTGGTTTATCTGATCGAGCCTGCGGCGCTCTTCTTCCATCCTTCGAACCTCATACAGGAGCTCGGCCCTGGCGGCCTCAATTTCTGTTGCACGGAGGGCGGCGTTCGTGGCTGACACAGGGACAAGAAGTGGGTTGCTTGGGGGTGCCGATGCCTCGGTTTCTCCAGCAGTTCCTGATGCACCTGCTCCTCCGGCCATGTAAACCGCGACTTGTGCCATCTCTTGATCTGGTGATGATGTGATTTCTGGTGGGTAACCCCAGCAACTTTCTTCAAAGGCAGGTATGATGGACCCAAACTCTTGCGAGTCCATGCTTTCCACGGATTCTTCCCCGTCATCGGCGACTTCTTCTACTGAATCGCCTTCTGGACCGATCTAACGGACCTGCCACCGATGAAGCCGACGAAGACGTTGATGGATCCGAACGGGATGACGTGGCCGGTCTCCAAATAATCTGCTTCCGGCCCCCAGCTTGAATCGTCGATGAGGGGTGTGCCATTGACCGTGATGATACGGCCAACAACAAGATCTTCAGCTCCCTTCATGGATCCTGCGCGGAACGTGACGCTCTTGACCGCAGGCCCCACGGTGGGCGCCAACTGTCGTGGGTTTGTCACGTCAGGTGTCATAGATGACTTCGTAGGTGTGGGATTATGCGAGTCAAGCATCTCCGAGCTTGGGATCGCAGGAACAAAGATCAACACAGATTTACCCAGGTTCGGCCCCCTCAATGTGAGGTAAAAGACCTACTTCCTGCCTACCCTAGATTGGTATTGATATGATAATCGAGGTGTTACAATGGAGGCGATCCGATCTGGTACTCGCCGTATGAGCTAGGGTTTGGGGCTTGATAGCTTGACCCGCTCTAAGTCCTGCGAGTCCTCTTTATATACACAGAGGCTCGCTAGGTTACAAAAGGAAACTTCCCCATAAGGAATACATCCACAGAGGCCTACTCGGAGACTACTTGGTCTTCACGTCCTCCGGGATATGTCTTCTAGATCTTTCCCTTATGGCGGTTCAATATTGGGCTTGCTCCCAAGTGGGCCTTCGTCCGTGCGAGTAAGTTAAGTCGCACTGGGCCGCGGGTTAACCCAGAAAGTATTCCCCCGACAGCCGGCCTCACGGGGCAGATGGTCGCCGAAGACTTCGTGAAGCGCCGCATCGCTCCTCTCCAGAGGCACACAAAGCCAATGTGGATGTACTCTGGCCCTATGGACTCGATGCGGCTCCACTGCAATGACCACTCCCCTGACGTCGTTGCCACCATCATGGGCGTCCTCTTCATCAAGCCCGACATCCCAGCGCCGCGCAATGACGACTCGAGGCCTCTTCATCAGATTTCCATGAAGAAACGCCTCGCGGTGCTGGAGCGGATGCTGGAGTTCACCCCACTAGGCTTGGCGGGGGAGGAGAAGAAAGAAACCGCGGCGCCCGTGGTGGAAGAGAACAGGGCCACGGAGTCTTCGGCTGCGTCCGACGCCGATCTAGGCGCCGCTGCCGGAGAGGCGAATCCCTAGGCAGGGGAGGCGAGCTCCTCGAAGCACCCACCTCCCGAGGCAGAGATCTTGGAGGTTTCGTCCAGCGAGGACGAAGATTTTTTGGTGGTTCCTTCGCGCCCTGCCGCGGAGGAGGAAGAAAGCAGCGGCCAAGGGGCCGGGTCAGGGCAACGTGAGCCCCGGACCAAGGCGTTCCACAACAAGCCCACTGGAGGTTCAGAGGTCACCCCCCTCAAGAGGAAGGCCGAGACGGCTCTTGAAGGGTCCGGCGCAAGTGCCGCGCCATCAAGGCCGTGGCGGTCATCAGGCACGGCGTGGGTCGACACCCGCGCCAAGAAATCTGGGTAAGTGTTGAATCTCCAACTTTGCTTTTCTCTTCAAGGCAATCTGCTTGATCTCCTCCTGAAGGCCTTTGCTTGCTCGTCAGGGATCTGGTGTAGGCGAAACGCCGTAGGCTCCGCAAGTCTGCGGAGGTGCGAAAGAGCGCCACCCCGACGGCCGCAGAGGAGGAGGCCACGAGGCCTGAGGCAGAGGAGGCCACAGGGCCTGTGGATGACAAGCCTCAAGCTGAGGCCACTGCTCCGCCCCTCATCGTGGAGGAGCAGCCTGAGGAGGAAGAGAGGGCGCCGACTCTGCCACGTCCTGCCGCTCCACCGAAGCAGCAGGAGGCTGACGCGGAGGCGATGAAGCACGGCAGCCCGGCGACGGGCAACGCCGGCACTGAGATGGAGGAGGACGCTCCTCTGCCGCCCCCGCCAAGCACTGAAGGGGAGGCGGCTTCTCTTGAGGCCTCCGCTGGCGCGGCAGCGGAGGACGCGACAGTGACGAGGCAGGCTTCCCCTGCCCCTGAAGTCCTTGAAGAGGCGCCGCGGGAAAACGAAGATGATGGCACACATACCGCAAATGGCAGCGACGGCCCGCCCGAGCCCCCAGGCAGGGCTGACCCTGGCCCAAGCACGGAGGTCCCTCTCCTTGGGCGTGACGCTGACGTGGGGGCCTCCGCGCCTCGCGGGGGCTCTCGGGCCTTGGTCTTGGGCGGCACAAACTGGAGCGGCGCTCGCCGCGATGCTGCCTTCCTCTTGGCGAGAGACTCTCTGGACGGGCTTGAAGCCCACCTCGCTCTCGAGGAAGCTGCGCTCGCCCAGAAGCAAGAGGACCTCGCGCAGGCCTGGGCCCTCTTCCATGAGACGGTGGAGTGCCACCGCCAGAGCGACCAGGCTATACAAGCGTAGCGAGAGGAGGCGCTGCACTTCACCAAGGAGCTCCGCGAGGGCGCAGTGCGCGAAGCCGAGGAGCTTTGGAGCCACTCCAAGCTGAGCGCCAAGTGGCGGCTGAGGATCTCACGGCGGCTATGGAGGAGCGCCAAGCGGCGGCCCTGGAGCGTGTGGCCGTGGAGGCCACGCTGGCCAACCGAAGCGAGGAACTCGCCGCCCTCGAAGCGAAGATCATTTCAAATTCCGAAGTTGTGCGGCTGTCCTTGGACCAGCATCGTGCAGCTTTGGACACCCGCGGGCAGGGGTTGGTGACACGCGAGGCGGACGTGCTCAAGCGCGAAGAGCAGCTGCTGCAGGCCGAGCAGGAGCTGACCACGCAGCGCCAGGACCTCGAGGCCCGGAGGGCAACTTGGCCGAGGCCGCCGGCAAGCATGGCGAGGATGTGGCCAGTCACCAGAAGCATGTGGAGAGGTTTAATCAGAAGCTTGCTGAGAGAAAAGAGGAGCTCGAGAAGGACGTGGCCGACAAGCAGAAAAAGTTCCGCGCCGCCATCTCCGCTGAGTATGATGGGAAGTTCAAGAAGCAGGAGGATCGCTTCAAGAAGAGGCGCAACGAGGATGGCGCTCGTATCCGCTATCTGGAGCAGCAGAACGCCACTCTGAACTCCCAGGCAAGGCGCGCCAAGGATGGGTGTCGCCGCGCGGAGAAGGCTCGCGAAGAAGCGGAGCAGGACCTCGCCAAACTGATGGCTGACATGGCTGACATCCATGCGCAGGTTGGCCCTGCCGTGGATCGTGCCGTGGAGGCTGAGGAGAGCGCCCAGGCGGCGCGAGTCTTGTCGCAGCAGCGGGAGCGCATGTTCCAGTCCTTAGTGACTCGGGGGGAACGCTCTCGCGGAGAGGCTTGGTGTGGAAGCGTCTGCTGTCCCAGCCCAGGGAACTCCGATGCCGCCGCGTATCTCGCCTACTTCAACAAGCTCTTCACCGCGCTTGAGGGCCCTGCTGCGGAGCTGAGCGACGTCGTCGATGTGCAGTGCCGCGAGCTCTTGACGGTGGCGGTCGATCGCGTCTTCGCCAACCTCCAGCGCCTCCATCCTGGCTTCGACTACGAGTCTGTGACCGAGCCTCTTGAGGGGACCAAGCCCTGAACATTTCCAACTCGGCTCGCGAGGAGGTCGCGGACTACTGCAGCCGCTTCCAGAGAGTCGAGGTGGACCAGACCGCTGAAGAGGGAACTGGCTCGGAGGCAGCGTCGGAGGATGAGGCTGAAGAGGAGGATGATGCTGGCGACTTCTCTGCCTGAGCTGCTCCTGCAATAACACGTGCCTGAGGCGCGTTTATCTTTGTTTAAAGACTTGTGTCCTTCAACTATGGCTTGTAATATACTTTAAGTCTGTGCTACTATGCATGTGTCCCTTGAAGGGCCTTTTGCCTCTGCTTCATGTCTTTTTCGCTCTGTGTCGCTTGGACCCATCTCTTCGCGCTATGACTCCGCCACTGCGGTATGCCAGAGCTATGATTCAGCAAGGCCGGGGGGAGTTTAAGGCTTAGAGAGGTAAGGGCTCTTGAGTCGCGGTGCTCGAGGGCCCCCTTTGACACACAAGCAGTCCATGAAGCGCGAGAGAGAAAAGGTCCACCCGAGGGACGCCAGGCGCTCGTGAGAGGGATAAAAGACGCTTGAGGCGTGAGCGCTAGACTTAGCTTCGCGAGGTTTTGGCCTCGTGGAGGATGTTGGTTTCCCCGATGGTGCGCTTCCTTTTTGAAGCCGGAGTGTGGCTTCATGAGCTTGGAGGGACTCTTGTTCCCTGCGCTGGTTAGAGAGGCAAAACCAAAGCCAATACACGATGATAACAAATCATGTGCACTTATAGGTTTCCTCATGAGTATCTCGCGAGGAGAGTAAGTACCAAGGTCCTTTGGTGAGGTGGCGTGTTTGGGAGCAAGCCCTTGAGCCAGAGCTCTTTGGTGAGGTAACAGGCGTGAGAGCATGCTCACGAGTTAGAGCTCGGATCCTTTGGATTTTGCAGTGCTGCTGGGGTGCTCTTGAGGCACAGGCACCGTACTCAGCCCCCGCTCGCGAGGTGCGCATGGGAAAAATATGAGCGCAAATGAACTAAAAACGATGAAAGGTAAAACTCACCACCGACATGTTACACAGCGGCGCCTCAGCGCAATGTTTCATTGAGAAACGAAATGGTTCATTACACTTGGCGTTGCCAAGGTAAAGTTTTTCCATGTCGAGGCATGGGACCACCTTTAGTGGTTGAGACTCTCCACAACCTGCAGTGGCTTATGATTGGGAGAGCTCGGAGGGGCTGGCCCTCTGGAGGAGAAGCTTTGTGAAGCTTGGAGGTGAAACTGTGTGCTTTCCTCTGGAGACAAAAAATGTCTGGCGTGACTATGATCACGGATAGAACTTGCGCAGATGCGCGATGTTCCATGGATTCTTGACTGGGATGCCGTCCTCCGTTTCGAGGCGTACCGCGCCAGGCCTGGCGATGTGTGCGACCCTGTAGGGGCCTTCCCACATTGGCGAGAGCTTGTGGAGACCTTCTCTGGAGAGGATTCTCCTGAGGACGAGGTCACCTGCCTCTAGAGTGCGTGAGCGTATGTGGCGGCTGTGGTAGCGTCGCGGTCTTGCTGGTACTTTGCAGCCCTGAGGGCAGCACGATGGCATAGTCCATCGAGGAGCAGCAGGTCATCGTTGTGGAGGTTCTCTTGATCATCCTCATTGAAAGAAAGGACCCGTGGGGATCCATGCTTGATCTCTGTGGGGAGGACTGCTTCGCTCCGTACAAAAGGGCAAATGGTGTCTCACCAGTGGGCTTCGTGGGGTTTGTGCGTATGGACCAGAGCACAGATGGGAGCTCGTCGATCCAGCCCTTGCCGTATCCCTTGAGGCGATTGAAGCTTCTTGTCTTGAGGCCCTTAAGGACCTCAGCATTTGCTCGTTCGGCTTGGCCATTGCTCTGTGGATGGGCCACTGAGGCGAAACAGAGCTTGGTGCCGAGAGTCTCGCAGTATGACCTGAAGATGCCGCTGGTGAACTGTGATCCATTGTCGGTGATGATGCGATTTGGCACCCCAAAACGGCAAACCAGGCCTCTGATGAACTTCACTGCTACTCTGGCTGGTATTGTGCGCACCGCTTCGACCTCTGACCACTTGGTGAACTTGTCCACGGCCACGAAGAGGAAACGGTAGCCCCCTTGCGATCTCGGGAAGGGACCCAAGATATCTAGCCCCCAGACCGCGAAGGGCCAGGAGAGCGGGATGGTATGGAGTCCCAGTGCTGGCTGATGGACTTGCTTGGCGTGAAATTGGCACGCGTCGCAAGTTTGGACAATGGTGGTGGCATCCTGAAGCACTTGGGGCCAGTAGAATCCGCTTCTGAAGACCTTGCCTGCGAGGGTGCGTGCAGAGGAATGGTGGCCGCACTCTCCGCTGTGGATGTCTCTGATCAGCATCCGGCCTTCTTCAGGGGGAACGCATTTGAGTGCAATTCCATTTGGGTGCTTGCGGTACAGATCTCCCTCGAGGACGAAGTACGACTTGGCCTGTCGAGCAATTCGCTCTGCTTCTGCGTCTTCCTCGGGAGGACTCCCTTCATCAAGTAGTCTTTGAGTTCATCGACCCAGCCTGTCTCTTGGTGCACCATTGTCAGCATCAGACGCTCCCCTGATGGAGGACCACAGTTGGGTGCTCCGCCTGCCGGAGGTGGTGGGAGGATTTCGTCTGTGCTTGTGGCTGCTGCTTCTTGTGGCTGCTTTATGGATGCCTTGGCGAGTCTCTCTTCGAAGACGCCAGCTGGCGGGCCTGCCTTTGCGATGCTCGCTTGGCGATGACATCTGCCTCCTGGTTCTCCTTTTGCGGGATGTGCATGAGTTCCATGCCTCTGAAGTGCTTCTCGAGCTTGCGGACTTCTTCAAGGTAGGGTGCCATGTGGCCGTCTTTAGGCGTGTAGCTCTTGTTGGAGAAGTTGACCAGCAACTAGGAATCACCCTTTATGAGCAGGCGTTTGACTCCGAGCGCGATTGCGGCCCTTAGCCCGGTGAGGAGGCCTTCGTACTCGGCGATGTTGTTGGAGATCTTGTCCATTGTGAAGCACAGCTGGATAGCGTAGTAGAGCTTGTCGCCTTTGGAGAGGTCAGGACAACTCCAGCCCCACCATTGCGGCAGGAGAAAGCTCCATCGAAGTGCATGGTCCAATGGCTTGGCGTTGTCTCTTCAGCTGGCACGGTTTCTTCTTCACGAGGCTCTTCAGGAGTTGGGTCGGTCCACTCAGCGACGAAATCCGCCAGCGCTCTGTCCTTTATGACTCTTGTGGTGTCGAAGCGCAAGTTAAATGGTTGTAGCTTGATGTTCCATCCCGCAACGCGTCAGTGGCATTGGGGTTGCGCAAGATTTCCTCCAGGGGGAAAGATGTGACCACCGTAATGGGGTGGCCCTGGAAGTAGTGTCGTAGCTTCCTGGAGGCGATGAGGAGCGCGAGGAGGAGCTTCTGCTGCATGGGGTAGCGCTCGCGAGCATCTCGCAGTACTGTACTGATGAAGTAGACAGGATGCTCGACGAGGGTCGTTGATGGAGCTGCAGCGTCGGCTCCGAGAGGCTCCTCAGGCCTTGGCGAGGTTTTCCTGTGGAGGAGCTCGGCAGGCGCTTGAGTAAGCTCGACTTGAGGCTGTGGGACTGGCGCTGGGTCTGGGAGATTTCCCTTGTCGGAGGTTCTGGACTTGGGTGGCAGTGCTTTTCTTGGGGAGGACTGGCTCTTCTCTTTCACCACCAGGACGGCGCTGCAGTTTGTGGAGTGGCTGCTAGGTACAGCTTCAGATGCTCGCCTGCCCTGGGGGCTACCATGACTGGTGAGCTAGCCAAGTATTTCTTCAGTCCTCAAATGCTTTGTCTGCCTCTGGAGTCCACTTGAAGGTGCCGGATTTCTTCATGATCTTGAAAAATGGCAAGGCTCTCTCGCCGAACTTGGAGATGAAGCGGCCTAAGCTGGCCATGCATCCTGCTAGGCGCTGCATGTCCTTGAGGCGGCGAGGTGGCTGCATGTCTTCTATAGCCTTGATCTTGTCAGGGTTTGCTTCTATGCCACGGTGGGACACGAGGAACCCGAGGAGCTTGCCTGAAGGCACCCCGAAGACGCACTTGGCGGGGTTTAACTTGATGTTCACCTTGCGCAGGCTGGCGAAGGTTTCCTCGAGATCCTTCAAGAGAGTGTCTCCCTCGCGAGACTTGACCACGATGTCGTCGACATAAGCTTCTGCATTTCTTCCCATCTGAGCCCCCAAGGCGATCCTCATGAGCCTCTGGAAGGTGGCGCCGGCATTCTTCAGGCCAAAGGGCATGCAAGTGTAGCAATACACACCACAAGGGGTGAGAAATGCTGTTTTCTCCTCGTCTTCCTTGGCCATTTGATCTGGTGGTAGCCTGAGAAGGCATCCAGGAAACAGAGGAGATCACAGCCGGCGGTGGAGTCCACAATCTGGTCTATCCTTGGCATGGGGTATGGATCCTTGGGGCAGGCCTTGTTTACGTCTGTGTAGTCGATGCAGAGCCGGCCTCCTCCATTGGGTTTTGGGACAACCACACCGTTGGAGAGCCAAGTGGGGTGGGCAACTTCTCGAATGATCTATGCTTTTAGCTACGCTTGTTTCTCGGGGGCTTGTTTCCGCGCTTTCTGCTTTACAGGGCGTGCGTTTGGACACACGGCTAAGTGGTGCTCGATCACCTCCCTTGGTACACCGGACATTTCTGACGGAGTCCATGCGAACATGTCAGAATTTGCCCGAAGGAAGGCGACAAGCGCGCTTTCCTATTTGGGAGGCAAGCCAGCGCCTATGGTGACGCTAGCCCCCGAGCCCTCAGCCCCCGAGCCACTGGTGCTCAGCGACACCTTCTTTGTAGATGCTTGCTCTTGAGTGAACAGCTGCTTCTTCTTCTTGGGCCTCTCGAGAGGCTCCATGTCCTCGTCAGCGGGGAATGCCATGGCAGCGGCCTTGTAGGCGATCTCGACAGCGCGCGTGGCGTCCTGTACGTGACCATGGATGGTGATGGCCACCGCTGCCAGGGATCTTGACCATGTTGTAGGCGTGGTGCGTGACGGCCATGAACTTCGCGAGGGAGGGGTAGCCGAGGATGGCGTTGTAGGGCAGGCCAATGTGCGCGACGTCGAAGTCAATTAGCTCGGTGCGGTAGTTCTCCTGCGTGCCGAAGGTGACCGCGAGCCTCACTTGCCCCAGAGGCGAGATTGAGCCACTGGTGACCCCGGTGAAGGGCCTGGAGGGCATGAGCCACTCGTAGGGCACTTGAAGCGTCTCGAAGGTCTCGACAGAGATGACGTTCAGGCCTGCACCCCCATCAATGAGCGTCTTGCCGACGGCGATGTTGTTGATGGTGGGGGTGCACACCAACGGGAGGGTGCCCACAGTCTTGGTCGATTTGGGGTGATCTTTGGCGTCGAAAGCGATGGTGTATTGTGACCACTTGAGGGGCCTGGATGTCTCGACGCTGGGTAGCGCGGCATTGAGTTCGCGGGCGAACTGCTTGAAGTGGTTGTTGGACCTGGGCACTTGAGACCCGCCGAGGATGCATGCCATGGCACCCTTAGGGGCCTGGTAACCCCCAGCTCTTCGTTAGGGAGGTTGTTGTTTTTCTCTCGGCGGCGTTCGCCTGAGTTCCCGGCGGCCTCTGGTAGTTGCCTTTGCGGCCACCCCTGAAGTAGCCACGGCCTCTGCCGCGGCCGCCGCTGCCTTCTTCTTGCTCGCGCTTCTTGCTCAGCCGCTTGAGGTCGAAGCAGTTCTCTGTCGCATGGCCGCGCCTGTTGTGGTAGATGCAGAAGGGGCGATTATCCTCCTTCCTCTCACCCTCTTCAGGCGAGTCTTCACGGATGTGCTTGGCGCCAGGCTCGGCTGCAAGAACAGCGGTAGGTTTGCGCTTTGCTTCGTCACGCCTCTTCTGGGTCTTGGATCCCTCGCCAGGGTCGTCTGCTGCGCCCACCTTGACGAAGAGAAGACCTTCTTCGACCTTGGCGCACTTATCTGCGATGTCGAACAACTTCACCACGGAGGAGAGGGTGTCATGGATGCTGAGCTTCTCGAGCATCCTGCGGTTGGTGACGCCCTCTCTGAAGGCAGCGATGACGTGCGAGTCCGGGATGTTCGGGATCTTGTTGCGGACTTGGCTGAAGCGCTGGATGAACTTACGGAGAGTCTCGCCAGGCCTTTGGTGCACAGCGCGCAAGTCATTGTAGGTGAGGGCGCGCTCGTACGTGCCCTTGAAGTTTGCAACGAACTGCTGGCAGAGCTCCTGAAAGGACATTTTGTGATCTCTTAGTTTTGTGTGTTAGTTAACAACACTTAGGATGTCTAATCTGGTGCTAAGTGATGCAGTTTTTATTGTATACAACATGTGCATCAACACCAAAAAGGAAAAGAGTTTCTGGAGTATTTCAGGCCGGAGTTTCCGGCCTCCATGACCAGAGTTTCCGGTCCCTGGACTTGTCCTCGAAGAAACAGCAAAGCTGCTGAAGTGTTGCTCAGCCCCTGGTGTGGGGCGGAGTTTCCGGCCCTCAGGACCGGAGTTTCCGCCCCTGGCCAAACATTCCGGCCCCAGGGCACCGGAGTCTTTGCCCAAGTCTCTGCTGCTGATTTGTTGCTCAGCCCCTGGTGTGGGGCGGAGTTTCCGGCCCCCACGGCCGGAGTTTCCGCCCCTGGCCAAACATTCCGGCCCCAGTACACCGGAGTTTTGGCCCAAGTCTCAGATGTGAAGAAGTTGCTCAGCTCCTGGTGTGGGGCGGAGTTTTCGGCCCCTGCAGGCCGGAGTTTCCGCCCAAGGCCAGAGTTTCCGGTCACTAGGACCGGAAACTCCGGTGTGATTCTTCTCTGCAACGGCTACTTTTCTGGGAGGGGTATAAATACCCCTCCATCTACCTCCAGCCAGCAAGCTCGCCCAGAATTCAAGATCCCCATTGTTGCAAGCTCAAGAATCACTAGATCTCCCAATCCCTCCACCCAAACTTGTTGATCTTTGGAGGATTGAAGGAGAAGGCCCCGATCTACATCTTCACCGAGCCGTTTGTCATTTCCCCCTCATTCACTTGAGGGACCATTAGCTAGGGTTTCCACTAGGAAAACCTAGCCCCCTATTGTACTCACTTGATTGTCTTTGTGACAGATTGTAGCTGTTTGGAGCCCCCAATCCTTTGTGGGTTGTGCCCCAAATCGTTGTTGTAAAGGCTCCGGACTCTGCCTCGAAGGTTTCCGATAGTTGAAGTGAACCAAACCTTTGTGGTGCGGTTCACCGAAGAAGAGGGTGAGGCCTTTGTGGCCGTTGAACCATTGTGTTGGTTCACACCTCTCCAACGAGACGTACTCCCCTAAAAAGGAGGAACTCGGGATTACATCCGTGTCTTCACGTGCTTTGACTTCGGTTACCTCTATCCTTGTTTACCGCCTTATATTATCGTGCTTAGTTGCTTGCTTGTCATATAGGTAAATTCACCGTAGTTGCATATCTAGAGAATTTACCTTTTGTGTCAAGCTTAAATTGAAAAAGACTAAAATTGGAGTAGCACCTATTCACCCCCCCCCCTCTAGGTGTCATACCGATCCTTTTAGCTCCTCCCACGAGTCGATGGTGTCCTCGGGGAGGTTTAGGAGCCATGACAGCGCAGAATCCTTGAGCGCGTGGGAGAACCAGTTGGCCATGACCTTGTTGTCTCCCCCCGCAGCCTGGATGGAGGTGGTGTAGAGCTGCAGGAACTCGATGGGGTTGTTCGTGCCGTTGTAGCCCTTGGGCAGGTCAGGCCTGAACTTCTGTGGCCAGACGACGCGACGCAAGTTGCGGGTGAAGGACACGCATCCTGTGGCGTAGGTGGCGATGCCTCCCTGAAGAGCTCGGCGGTTCTGCCGCCCGCCTGGCCGATTTCTTCGACGATACGCTTCTGGAGGTCCTTCTGGCGCTCCATCTCCACCCGCGCGTCTGGAGCAGTCCGCTGCACGATTTGGCAATCGCGCGGCGAAGACGCGTGGGAGGCGGCCTTGTGCGCCGCAGCCGGAGGTGGCCCTGGCGGAGGCGGTGGCGGAGGTGCGCCATGCGTAGCAGTCCCCGCACGCCCGGAGTTGTGGTGGACCAGAGAGCGCGACGCCGCTGGGTCAGGGCGTGCTGCCGCTGCGATGTCGACTAGGTGCTGGAGGCGCCCTAGCCAGTTGTCGTGCGCCTCGGCGGAGGGCCGGTAGCGGAAAAGCTCCGTGGCCATGAGCAGCGCCGTGCTCGGGCTGGGTGCTGGACGCCCAAGAGAAGAGGCGCTGCGGCGCTGGGACGGGTGCGAGGACTCTGCATCCTCGCGGTGTCCGGGGTTGGCTTCTTCGTCGAACTGGTCGTCGTGGCGGTCGTCGCCATCCTCGGGGTGCTCCACGCGTGGTTCAGTGGGGTCGCGCCCCGCGACGCGGCCGCCGCGGGTCCTGGTGGCGTTGGTGCCGTGCTCGGTTGCGGCCCTGCCTGAAGCCCGCTGGGGGGCGCGAGCTGAGCGCATGTCCACCATGGTGCAGAAGGTTGTTGAAGGTTGAAGACGCGCCTCAGGCCCCTACCTGGCGCGCCAATTGTCGGAGAATGACTCCCACGGAACAGGGCTGGTCAACTCACGAAGAGAGTTCGTGTAAGGGGCTGAACACAACGTCAATCAACCCTCAACCAGCACGGCGACGGTGCTCGTCGCGCGGGAGGAGGGACATCACGGCAGAGATGGAACACAGGCCCTTACCCAGGTTCACGGCCCTCGTGTGGAGGTAACACCGCTACTCCTGCTTGTCTGTATTGCACTGCAGTAGGATACAGTACAATGAGCTTGCCGAGGGCTCTCTTATGGCAGAATGGAGCTCAAGGAGGGACTGCTAGGGTCTTCTTCCTCCTCGCGCGTATGTGGCTATGCTATGATAGAATGCGATTCGGGGTTGGAATCCTTTCTACGGTGGCACACCTCCTCCTCCCGGGCCTCTTCCCTGCACATGCTGCAGCAGAAGGGCTACCACATGGCGACGAACGGAGGTGCGCGGTGCACCGCAGCCCGGCCGTCCATGGACGCGGTCCATCAGCATAAAGCCGACGCCGGTGGCAGGCAGTCCACCGTCCATGCAGGACGGCCAGCTGGTGCTACAGAGGAGTGTGGGGGGTGCCCACGGTGACGCAGGTCTTGGAGCGTAGCGCCGGCCGGCCTCTTTATCACCAAAGGGGCAAGTCTTGAAGTCCAGTGCGGGTGGCACAGCTTTGTTGACTCCTTTAATCACCGGAATGGCAACTGCGGCGTCGTCGTCACCGCGCGCAGAGGCGCGTGTCACTCTGCGGCTGTTGCAGAGCCCATGTGAGCTCTGCAGAGCTTGCTTTGCAGCGAAGGAATCCCCACAGAGGCTGGGAGGCCCTGTGGAGGATTTGTCGTTGACTTCTCTCCAGGGGAAGAAACCTTGTAGAGGGGGCAGCAATGAAGGGGGGCCTCCACAGGCCTTTGCTGCCTCCCGAGGCCTCGCGAGGCGATTCTCCTCGCGAGTCTCTCCAAGCCGTGAACTTGGTCCATTATCGAATTTTATCCGTCGAGTGTTGAGGGCTGCGGAGGACAAGGCCCAGCACACCCTAGTTCTCACTGGGCCGACAAAAATCATGATGATTGGACTCTACCTGAGCCGACCCCAACACCTACACCGACACCAATATTGAAGAAGAGGGTATGATTGAATTAGATGATGAATCAATGAGGGAAGCCAAGAAGACTCTCATGGAGAAGGGTATTAAATCTGAAGATGTGAAGAACCTTCCACCAATTGAAGAGCTATGTAAGCCAACTCCCCATTCATCCATAATCAATGTACACTCTCTCCAACGCTTTGATGAAGGAGATGTTCCCTACTCTAAACCACCTGATCAATACTTAGATGAATTTGATAATTATGTTATTAAGCAAGATAACTTTAATATGAGAGTAGAGAATCATTTGAATGAAAACTCTCAAGCTATTAGTAAATTGCATGATATTGTGGAGAGAACCTCCAATGATGTTAAGATGCTTATTAAACATTTTCATATGGTTCAAACTCAAATTGATCAACTCACTAAAGTGCAACAAGATCTGTTAGTAAATGCCTCTAAGGATAAAGAGAAACATGTTTGTGAAGTAACAACTAGAGGAGGTGTTTCGACCCAGGATCCTTTATATCCTGAGGGTCATCCTAAAAGAGTTGAACAAGATTCTCAACGTGTTAATGTAACTAGTGCTCCTTCTAAGAAAAAGAAGAAGAAACATAAAACTGTTGTAGAATCCTCTGAACCTGCTAATGATCCTAATAGTATATCTATTTCTGATGCTGAAACTGAAAGTGGTAATGAACATAACAATGATAATGATAATGATAAGAATGATGCTTCTGATAAAGAAGATTGAGAGGAACCGGAAAAGCATGCTAAAAATAAAAAGTACACTAAGGAAGACTTTCTTGCTAAGAAACATGGTAATGAAAGGGAACCTTGGGTTCAAAAGCAAATGCCTTTTCCTGCTAAGAAACTAAAATCAAAGGAAGAAGAACACTATAATAAATTTTGTGATTGGATGAAACCTTTGTTCTTGCAAATTCCTTTGACTGATGCTATTAAATTGCCTCCTTATTCAAAGTATATGAAAGATATTGTTTCTAACAAGAGGAAAATTCCTAATGAGGAAATTTCTACTATGCTTGCTAATTATTCTTTCAATGGCAAGGTTCCTAAGAAGCTTGGAGATCCAGGTATACCAACCATTCCTTGTTCCATCAAAAATAATTATGTTAGAACTGCTTTATGTGATTTGGGAGCAGGAGTTAGTGTTATGCCTTTTTCTCTTTATAAGAGACTCTATCTTGATAAACTGATACCTACTGATATATCTTTGCAAATGGCTGATAAATCTACTGTTGTTCCTGTTGGCATTTGTGAGGATGTCCCTGTTCAAGTGGCTAACAATTGCTTAATTTTAACTGATTTTGTTGTTCTTGAGATGCCTGAAGATGATAATATGTCTATTATTCTTGGAAGACCTTTTCTAAACACTGCAGGGGCTGTTATTGACTGCAATAAAGGGAAAGTGACTTTCAATGTGAATGATAAAGAGCATACTGTTTATTTCCCCAAGAAAGTTGACAAGGTTTATGGAGTGAATACATTTCTAATTTTAAAACTATCAAAGTGGGAAGTATTGACTGCCCTATATATGATCATCAAGAAGGATATCAAAACATTATGATTGGATCCATATCAATACAATTCAAGGTAACATGATTATCTCGTGATGTTTAAATCATTTGTGTCATATAAATTTATTTGGTGGCAAGACTTGATCAACCTTGTTAACAAATACATTTATATACATGAAAGTGCTAAACAACATTTCTTTCCTCAACCTTGTTTTACCTACTGTAATGGTACCTAGTTTGCAAAAGTTTAGTCGTTTTGGATTTTGAAAATTATTTTTCTGCCTGAGTTTTATTAGTTTAAGTGCCCAAAATTGTCCAAATTGAAAGTTTTCAAAAATTTATAAAAATTATACCACTGGTCCTATTTTTGGAAGAGCATCGTGGGAGTGCCTGGGGTTGACCAAGGGGACCCACCATGGGCTCACACCCCCTGGTGGCGCGGGTGCCACCTTGGCCGCGCCAGTAAGGGGTGTGGACCCCCCTTGGCCCTCCACTTGCTCTCCCACCTACCACACCTTCCCTTTGCTCGACCAAACTCATTTCTTCTGCTCAAACCCGAGTTCTTGCTGTTCTTCCTTGCGATTTTGATCTCCTTGCTCAGCCCATCTCAGCTGCTGAGATTTGGGGCGTTTGTTCTCCGGTATGTGACTCCTCCGTTTATCCAAGTAGAATTTTGTTTAGTGAAGTATACCTTGAGTATTTTGCTGCTATAGGTGACTTGTTAAGTGAGTTTGCATACTAGTTCTAAGTTGTAATTACTAGTTTTGATGCATGTTTAGTCCTCTAGCAAGTTCCTAAAGTAGTTCCCCTCATTTGTATGTCTCAAAAGCAACTTTTTATAATGCTTGTTAAAAATTTCAGAAAAGGAAAATGCATAACCACACCTTTGGAGAGGTGTTTGAGAGGGATTATCAGAGGGTGACAAGGCCCTTGAGGGCATCCACTCGAGTTAGGCGATCCTACGATGAAGAAATCATTGCACCAAGCATTGGAGATGGAGGGGATGATCGAATCCCAAATGCTTCATCTTTTCCATGCACTGAATTTTTGCATGATGCAGGGCTACTAGATGACTTCTTGCTCCTTGTTCGGAGGGTTGGCTTGACCACTTATATGCAGGATGAGGGGGACCAATTTTATACGCTCACCAAAATTTTGTTGGGAGTTTTAAATTTGGGAATTCATCTTACGCGCCTTCTGTTAAATTCAAAATTTATGATAGGCCTGTTACAATGAGCTTGGTTGACTTTTGTGCTGCATAGATATTGCTCCTTCAGGTACAGCGAGGAGGATTGCAGGAACACAAATGACTTGGTGGAACTTACCGAGGAGTGACCAACGACGATGATCGCACCGCTCAACGCGGCAAGATAAGGAACATCCAATTCCCTGCCATTAGATATTTCACTTACTATCTTGCCACTAGCATTCTTGGTAGGGACAACACTAGCAACATTTCTAATTACCATCTTGCTTTTCTTGCTGCTACACTTACTGGTAACACTGCTTATAACCTTGGTGCCCTTATTGCTCGTCGTTTAGCTGCTAAGGGACCTATTTATGGACGAATTGTTGCGTCACGTGTTGCTGCTTATTTGGGCCTTCCTGTTGATCCTAGGGATGTGAAGCTAGCCCCTTACAGGCTCGATCTTGCTGCAATGATAGACCATCATTTTGCTACAGCTGACTCTCGCATGGGGAATATCGTGTACAAGGTTTTATTTACTAACGGGGACGAAAGGGAAGTTCCTTTGCCCCAGCCCGATTTGTTCAGTGTGCGCAAGGGGTTGTGGTCGTACTCCAAGGAGGTGTTGGATGAGTGGCTTAGGGTGCTCGGCTTCCACCAGCAGCACAAAGACGAGGATGTAGCACCCAACGATGGCTACACCGTCACCTATCCTGGTGCGTCTACAGGCTCATACCTGGACGAGGGTCCTTCTTCGTCGTACCACGGTGGTGCCACTTCATGGGCGCAATGGGATTGACCTCCACTTAGGCCAAAAGCCTAAGCTTGGGGGGAGGTATATCGACATCTCACTCATTTACATATCATATCTTGTCGATACTTTGTATATCCAGGTTTCGATTTCCTTTCTTTCTTTTTATTGTTTACTTTTTATTCCTGCATTCCAAAACACAAAAGACCAAAAATATTTCTGTTGTTTCTCCTCATTTGTTTCTTTAAGCTTTCAGTATTAGTTTGTTTAGTTTTTAATTTCGGTTTGTTATTCAAAAACCCAAAAATATTTTGCTTTATTGTTTGTTACTTTTTGCTCTTGTTTTAAAACTCGAAAACCCAAAAATATTTGTTGTTCTTTTTCGGTTTTGTATAGTTTGTTTCAGAGTTGGACAGCCTTTCGTGACTCCGGTGGAGCTTGGTTTTCATTCATGTCATTTGAAGCAACACAAGTGAAAAAGCAATAAGGACGATCTACAACAATTCGAGTTGGGGTGAGAGGCTGGTATGAACTCTATTTGCTTTCATTTTTGTACATATACTCATCCATGTGAGCATGCTTAGTTGGTTCATGTGAGGTATATGTCATTTAGCGGATGCTTAGTAGTTCTTGTTCTCTCATGATCAGTGCCAATTTATTAATAGTGGGTAGCATGTTATATTTGATGTTTGCTTGCATTGTTCTATTCATAAAATGGTATGACATTGTGGTATACTCTCTGAATAATTCATTCGAATTGACTTGGCACATGCTCACGCGTGCATATGACTGAAAAACAAAAGTCAATTAAGCCCGAAGATTTATTTTGCCTCAGAGTTCTTGTATCACTTTTATGCCTCAGTTAATTTTATTTTGTCGCAAGCATGATTATGACAATTATTGCTCTCTTGATTGTCGCTTCCCAGTCTATTGCTAGCCTCCACTTGTACTAAGTGGGAATGCTGCTCATGCTTTACAAATCCCTGAAAACCAAGTTATTCCAAAGAGTCCACTATAAATTCCTATGCATGGCATTTCAAACAATTCAAGTAAATTTTCATGTGCTACCTTTAAAACTTTCAAATTACTTCTCATTTTGTGACACTGTTTTTAGCTCATGAGGAAGTAGTAGTTGGGTTTGTTATCTTCCATACTAAATTAAGTACCCTGACTTGCATGCTTCATCTGCTTGTCACTAATTGTGGCGCCCTGACCCGACTGCTATACAGTGATGCTGTGTGTCACCGGTTAAGCGATACAACGGAGGTTACGGGTTTACCAATCCCCGGCCAAAACCTTTGGCAGGCGTTGCTGGGTACACCTCACTCCAGACAACACAACACCCCGATTGATGCCTCAACACAGGCACAACTATCAAAGCATAATAATAAGATCAAGACTTGTGGAACAACTGGCACATTACAGACTCTACGACTCAAAGCATTATAGTTCAACTCTTATAATAGAGAAAGATAGCAAATATTACAACCAGAGGTCACCGACCCAACAGTACAACAAGCGGAAGCAAATTAAGTTGTTCTAACAACAAGAACCAAATTATGGCCTAAGAGGCCTACAGATAAACATTCCCGCGCCAGATGTTCCGAGATGTCCCAAGCTGCCACCTGGGAACCCCAGACTACTCGTCGACTTCAACGAAGAACCCACCTTCGAGGTCAAAGAAGTCCTCCTCTGAAATCAAATAAACAACGTTGAGTTCGACGAACTCTGCAAGATTATTAGAGCTACTAGCTCGATGATTGGCTTACAAAGGTTGTATGGCGGTTTTGCATAAAGCTAGTTTTCTTTAGAAAAGACATAACTCCATGGCATCGACTAATCAGAATATTTTCAAATGGGGTAAGAAGTAAACTCTTTTCTTCTGATCATCTTCAACAACCACCAACATCAACCACTATCTCTGTCTACGAAGGTACCTCCCGAATCACCCTCGAGGAAGTCAGCCTTGCATTCTTGGTAGTACCTTTAGTACTCAGGTTTTAATCATTCCGTTCAAGTTATTCTATGGTCTTACCTTCACTTCCCAAGTTCGTCCGTAACCGTGGACACGGCTTTTCGAAAAGATTTAACCCTGCAGGGGTGCACTGTGTTTGCCTTCGGTACCGCCCGGCTCATTGCCTACACGTAGCTCTCTTCCGGGGAAAGCTGGCTGAGTGGGAACGGTTACAACCTTTACCTTGTTAAAGACTAACCCAGGATCATCAGTGAGGACGGGACAGCCATGCCTTCAACACCCTGTCCCGTGGCCACTCATTGTCCTAAAACCACCATCCTCATCTCAGTATTGGTCACCGTCTTCACGCACGCGCAAATGGAAACTCAAACTAGAGGACCCTGGCTAGTCCCGCCCAAGTTAGTTGGTCGACGAGGGCTCCATATACCCCACCGAATGGAAGCGCGCTCATTCTTGGTTCAAGAGGTAGAGAACTCGCACCTAGGCGGCGAGAACGAGACAACCCACCACATTCCATGTGGCCTCTCATCCCCACCTTTAAGCATGTTTATTATCAGTATCCACATTTCTCCACCATCATCCGGACATTCCGTCAACAATTCCAACAACGAAATATCCACCGGACAACTAAGCATTTAACTAAGCATGGCTAAGCATATACAGTACATAGTTAATTAACTCAGGCCAACAAAGTAATCCTATGGATATTAGGAGGGAACAGGTATTGGCATCGGAACATAATGCAACTATAGGATACTCTAATCCAACCAAATTGACATTTGGAACCGCATGCAATATTATAGTGGAGAAAATATTTGCGGAAAACATAGGAGGAGACATGCTCAGAGGGGGGGGGGGGGTTACGCTTGCCTTGCTCGGCAGGTTGGTAAGACGGGTCGTCAGGGTATTGCGGTGGAACCCCGACTGCTTGATCTATGGATGTATAAGAACACCGGAAAACACAATCAAATACCACACCATATAAAACAAGTGCAATGCACAAGCACATGATGATATGACATTTTATATGCACCATAGAAGTATTAAACATGACCAACAAGTTAAATGGGGTCCCAGATATATTTACTGCAATATTTGGGATAATCCACATGTTTAACTTAATGATATTCACCAATTTTGCAAATATGCAGTACTGAAATCATGCTCAAACATGCATGAGGATGATGCTAGAGCAAAGGTATTTTCATACTGAGCATTTTGATATAAGAACACATTTTTCTGATTAACCAATGAAAAGTTATTGCATTTCCAATATTGGATTTAGTGCTGCCATTTTACCAAAATGAGTTTAGCAACATGGAAACTAATTAACCAGGATGGAAAATAAGGTGAAAAATGAGGTATACTAGTTGCTGAACATTTTGGTAGTTTAAACTTAATTTTTGGAGCAATATTATTAGAGTTATGAATTTTCTAAATTCATCTTCATTTCTGCCCTTTTTCTGAAATGCAAGAAACATTTATTTCCAGTATTTAATTCAACATGGAATTGTCATGAAAAATGTAAGGTTTCTTCCCCTGGTCATTTAGAGACCGAGTTTGCATTTTTCTGATTTATAACTAAAAAGATATGCATTTTCTAAAATCTATTTCTTTTCTGCCAATTCTTAACTTTAATAAAACATCAATAAAGCTAGTTTATTTGGATGTGTGAGTTATATAAACTTACAGGTTGTGTTCTTCTGAACATTTTGGTATATCATTTGTAACTTTTGGACAAGTAATCAAAAAGTTATTGATTTTACAATTCTATACATATTTCTGCCTTTTATTCATTTTTCCAGAAAAATCGCACGGGAACGTTTTTCACTCAGCCCTGGGCTAGCCCGTGCCACTGACGGCTGGGCCCATGGCCACGGTGGCGTCCACGTGGGCGAGCGAGGCCCACGCTGGCTTCGACCGCGACGAGGCCGTGCCCATGGCGCGCTGGGTGCGGTGAGCGCCGACGGCGGCGAGCTCGCGCGGGATGGACAGAGCGCGCGAGGGGACGATCTACTGAACGCAAACGACGCCCGCGGCTACGGACTACCTACTGGTGGCGCCACAGACCCAATGGTCGCCGGCAAATGCTCCGGCGACGGGCTACGGCGGAGGTACGCTACGGTCGCGGCGGGGGCTACGGCTACACGGCGATTTAGAGCGCGAAAGAGAGGTCGGGGATGTCCAGCAGGACCGTGAGCTCACCCTCGACGCGTGGGCGCTCGCGGCGTAGACGGAGGAGGTCGGAGGCGGTCGTGAGCTTGGTCGACGTCCGGCGGCCGGAGAGGAAGAAGACGGCAATGCGGCGGCGATCCCGGGCTCGTCTCTTCGATTCCTTGTGCGGGGAAGGAGAACCAGACACGGCGGTGGCGATGGCGGTCTCAGATCTACTCGGGGCGGCCTAGAACGGTGGCGATGCGGCGGCGGAGCTCGGCTACGGCTCGGCCATGGCAGGAAAAAGGGAGGGGGAGAGCTGGGGGAAAATATCGGGGGAGAGAGAGCGAGTGGCGTCGTGGTGTTCTTATCCACCTCGTGGTGGACAGCGGCGAGCAGGGGAGGCTCGGCGGCGAGCTGGCACGGCTCGAGCAAGCTCGGCGCGCGCGGTCGCTACAGAGGACGACGACCATTTTGCAAGAAAGCCCCTGGAAAACATTTCGTTACTTACATTCCAGTCCTTTGTGGTTCTGTTTTTAAAAGACAGTGCTGTTTTTGAATTATTTGAGGCACTTTTACACTTCCAAAAATTATGCCAATTTTTGTGTATCCTCCCTGCACCTTGGGCAAGCACTCCAAGAAATATGAATGCATTTGGAGTCGATTTGCTTGGGGAAATAAAATGGGGAGTTGCTTATGGCCATTTTTGGATAACTCAAATTTATAAACCTTTTGAATTATTTGCGCAAGTCCAAAATATTCTTTGTGAACCCTTGGAATTTCCTTGACAAATAGGAAATTGGATTTGTATTTGTGTTGGCAAAAACAAGCACAGTTGAATTGCAAGGATTGGATTGGTTTGCAAGTCTGAGTACTTTGATTGATTTGGGAAGTTGGGGTTAAAGCCAGTTGGGCATTCTGTTTTTAGGTGGTGTCCAACCAACAACAATTCCCTAAACCCACATTGATACAAGGATGCCATGATGCATGCATGAACAGAAAAGTGAAAATTTGGTTCAAATTTTACAGTACCAAAAGTGTGGCTGTTACAATTCTACCCCCCTTACAGGAATCTCGACCCGAGATTCTAAGATAGCGGAAGGAAGTCGGGATACTCCTCACGAAGACTAGATTCCCTTTCCCAGGTTGCTTCTTCCTCGGAATGGTTAGACCACTGAATCTTGAAGAACTTGGTGGTCTTGTTACGAGTCTTCCTTTCTGCTTCATCCAGGATACGGATAGGATGCTCGCGATAAGTAAGATCTTCCTGGATATCCAACTCCTCATGATTGACTCCATGAATAGGATCCTTGAAACAACGGCGAAGTTGGGATACATGAAACACTTCATGCACATTTGGGAATATGACCGGTAACTCCAACTGATACGAAAGATCTCCTCGCTTGGCCAGAACGGTGAAAGGGCCAACATAGCGAGGGGCCAATTTTCCCTTGATCCCGAAGCGGCGAATGCCACGAAGTGGAGAGACGCGAAGATACGCCTTATCACCAAATTCATAATGAATTTCCTGGTGATGCTTGTCATAGTAACTCTTCTGCCTAGACTGGGCAATCTTCAGGTTCTCTCGTATGATTCTAACCTTCTCCTCGGCTTCATTGATAACATCTGGACCAAAGAGTGCCCTCTCTCCGGTCTCAGACCAATTCAGTGGAGTGCGGCATTTTCTTCCATACAGGACCTCGAATGGAGCCATACCCAGACTAGCTTGATAGCTATTGTTATAGGAGAACTCCGCGAAAGGAAGGTACTTCTCCCAATCCTTTCCAAAAGAGATTACACATGCCCTAAGCATGTCTTCCAGAACTTGGTTCACTCTTTCGGTCTGACCATCAGTTTGAGGATGGAAAGCGGTGCTGAAGTTGAGACGGGTGCCCATAGCGGTTTGGAAACTAGTCCAGAACTTGGATGTGAAGGTAAGACCATAGAATAACTTGAACGGAATGATTAAAACCTGAGTACTAAAGGTACTACCAAGAATGCAAGGCTGACTTCCTCGAGGGTGATTCGGGGAGGTACCTTCGTAGACAGAGACAGTGGTTGATGTTGGTGGTTGTTGAAGATGATCAGAAGAAAAGAGTTTACTTCTTACCCCATTTGAAAATATTCTGATTAGTCGATGCCATGGAGTTATGTCTTTTCTAAAGAAAACTAGCTTTATGCAAAACCGCCATACAACCTTTGTAAGCCAATCATCGAGCTAGTAGCTCTAATAATCTTGCAGAGTTCGTCGAACTCAACGTTGTTTATTTGATTTCAGAGGAGGACTTCTTTGACCTCGAAGGTGGGTTCTTCGTTGAAGTCGACGAGTAGTCTGGGGTTCCCAGGTGGCAGCTTGGGACATCTCGGAACATCTGGCGCGGGGAATGTTTATCTGTAGGCCTCTTAGGCCATAATTTGGTTCTTGTTGCTAGAACAACTTAATTTGCTTCCGCTTGTTGTACTGTTGGGTCGGTGACCTCTGGTTGTAATATTTGCTATCTTTCTCTATTATAAGAGTTGAACTATAATGCTTTGAGTCGTAGAGTCTGTAATGTGCCAGTTGTTCCACAAGTCTTGATCTTATTATTATGCTTTGATAGTTGTGCCTGTGTTGAGGCATCAATCGGGGTGTTGCGTTGTCTGGAGTGAGGTGTACCCAGCAACGCCTGCCAAAGGTTTTGGCCGGGGATTGGTAAACCCGTAACCTCCGGTTGTATCACTTAACCGGTGACACACAGCATCACTGTATAGCAGTCGGTTGTAAGACCATAGAATAACTTGAACGGAATGATTAAAACCTGAGTACTAAAGGTACTACCAAGAATGCAAGGCTGACTTCCTCGAGGGTGATTCGGGGAGGTACCTTCGTAGACAGAGACAGTGGTTGATGTTGGTGGTTGTTGAAGATGATCAGAAGAAAAGAGTTTAATTCTTACCCCATTTGAAAATATTCTGATTAGTCGATGCCATGGAGTTATGTCTTTTCTAAAGAAAACTAGCTTTATGCAAAACCGCCATACAACCTTTGTAAGCCAATCATCGAGCTAGTTGCTCTAACAATCTTGCAGAGTTCGTCGAACTCAACGTTGTTTATTTGATTTCAGAGGAGGACTTCTTCGACCTCGAAGGTGGGTTCTTCGTTGAAGTCGACGAGTAGTCTGGGGTTCCCAGGTGGCAGCTTGGGACATCTCGGAACATCTGGCGCGGGGAATGTTTATCTGTAGGCCTCTTAGGACATAATTTGGTTCTTGTTGTTAGAACAACTTAATTTGCTTCCGCTTGTTGTACTGTTGAGTCGGTGACCTCTGGTTGTAATATTTGCTATCTTTCTCTATTATAAGAGTTGAACTATAATGCTTTGAGTCGTAGAGTCTGTAATGTGCCAGTTGTTCCACAAGTCTTGATCTTATTATTATGCTTTGATAGTTGTGCCTGTGTTGAGGCATCAATCGGGGTGTTGCGTTGTCTGGAGTGAGGTGTACCCAGCAACGCCTGCCAAAGGTTTTGGCCGGGGATTGGTAAACCCGTAACCTCCGGTTGTATCGCTTAACCGGTGACACACAACATCACTGTATAGCAGTCGGGTCAGGGCGCCACACTAATTTACAAAGAGATGGTTAGACCATTGTAATATCAAAAAGCTAAAACAAATAAAATAGGCACTCCTCCATGGTATGTGATTGTTGGAAGGCACCCGAGGATTCGGTTAGCCATGGCTTGTGTAAGCAAGGTTGGGAGGAATGTCAAACTATATATATAAAGTGCATGATATACATGCTTAATATCAACATCTCGGAACAGCTCTCAACTTGTTTAGTATGGAAGATAACAGAAACTCTATTGCCATTTGTTGACAGGAACAACCACCTCCCAAAACAATTTTGCTTCTGTTTCAAAAATAAAAAGCTCTAGCACATGTTAATCCCTACTTCCCTCTGCGAAGGGTCAATCTTTTACTTTTATGTTGAGTCACCATCCTTTCATTGAGCACTTTCTCGAGAGCATAGTTGTCATTCTTAGTGTAATGTGCTTGTCCCAGAATGCGGTTAACTGTGGTGTAACTTTGATGATTTTATCTTTGATATCTTTACTTCTAGTCTTCCCTTGAACTTCAGAGGTGGCTGTGCATTTATGTTTTGCTGTACAAAAACGGGAGAGCGAGATACCACCTTATCATATCTTGTTATGAGCATTACAATCTTGTGAGTTGATATGTTTCATGTTGTTTGCTATTATTATGTTGGCATCTTTTCATAGTTTACATGCCTATTAGGTGACATTATTTGCATTTGCCTCATATTGAATTGCTTAAGCACTTGTTCATATAGTGAGAATATACACATCATATGAAGCAAATGTGTTCGTAAAAGTCTCGTTTATCGCACTCAGTTGTTAACTGAATTGCTTGAGGACAAGCAATAAGCTAAGCTCGGGGGAGTTGATACGTCCAAAACGTATCTACTTTCCCGAACACTTTTGCTGTTGTTTTACCTCTAATTTGTGTGTTTTGAATACAACTAACACGGAGTAACGCTGTTTTCAGCAGAATTACCCTGGTGTCTCGTTTTTGTGCAGAAAGTCAACTTTCGGGAAAAACACCAGAAAAGATGTAAAAGCTCCTATTTTACCCGAAGACTCACGGAGCCAGAAGGGGAGACGGAGAGGGGCAAGGAGCCGCCCACACCCCTTGCTCGCGCGGACAGGGGGCCCACCGCGCCAAGAGGGGGTGTGGCCGACTCGGCCACGTCCCCGAGCCCCCCTCTCGACTACTTAACCCTGTTGACCTAAAAACTCGAGGGGGTCGTCCACTTCATCCAAAAACTCCTCCAAACGCCGCCGCCATCACGAAACCTATTTCGGGGACCAGAAACTCCGTTCTAGCACTCCGCCGGGACGGGGAATTGGAGGAGATCATCGCCATTATCGTCACCGATGCCTCTCCATCGACCATCCATGTTTCCCCCATCCATGTGTGAGTAGTTCCCTGCTGTAGGCTGAAGGGGATGGTAGGGATTGGATGAGATTGTTCATGTGATAAATGTAAGATCATTAGGGCATGGTGCCTAGTATCCGTTGTTAGTACTTTATGACGTTGTTGCAACTTGTTATGCTTAATGCTTGTCACTAGGGCCCGAGTGCCATGATTTCAGATCTGAACATGTTATTGTTTCATGATGATATGCATTGTTTTAAGATCTTACCTACAAGTTGTATACACATATCGTTGTCCGGATCCCGAGGCCCCAAAGTGACAATAATTGGGACAACCGGAGGAGATGGCTGCGATGTGAGGATCACGTGTGTTCACGGAGTGTTGATGCTTTGCTCCGGTACTTTATTAAAAGGAGTACCTTAATTACCAGTAGTTTCCCTTGAGGCCCCGCTGCAACGGGCTGGTAGGACAGAAGATGTTGTGCAAGTTTCTCATTGCGAGCACGTACGACTATATACGGAACACATGCCTATGGTTACTTAGTACTTGGATACTGCTTTATTATTTATCTGCAATGCCTATGTCTTGATTATTATATGAACTATCTTATCTATTCAGCGCCCGTTCATCCATCCCTATGCCTACAGTATTTTAATCCTGCTGTTTACTGCAATTACTACTCCTGTCTTTACTTTACTGCTGCTATTATTTCACCGCTGCTACTATTATAAACTGTTGCTACTGATAATCTGTGTCGAGCAAGACTATTCACAGGTGCAGCTGAATTGACAACTCCGCTGTTAAGGCTTACAAATATTCTTTGGCTCCCCTTGTGTCAAATCAATAAATTAGGTTTTACTTCTCTCGAATACTGTTGCGATCCCCTATACTTGTGGGTCATCAATGACGTCACCGCGGGCCCGGCTATCAGATTTCCACATTTTCAAATAATTGCAGAAAATGCTGGAAATTGAAAAATCCATATCTTATAATCTGTAATTCAAAAAAATACAAATAATATATCAAAATTTGCATAAAAATGAAATCTTTACAAGTAACAAATTTCCATGCATGACTAAACAACTGTAAATAATTTAACCTTTTTACATTCATTACGAAGCTTCTGAAAAAACATTTTAATTGCTGAATATTCGCATATACTTAAAACAACAAATTCTAATTCAGTATAAATATATTCTTCCAGTTTTCCCGAATGTATTACTCGAATCTTTCCCAAAATATTTTTACGTCGAAACTGTAAAATATTATTCGATTTAAAACTTACTCAAAACAACAATTTCTCACAACGACACGCCGGTACTTCTTTTTCTAACGACAGTTTAATCATTTCATTTTCACGCTGAAGAACAAAACCACCAATCACACGACCGCGCGTCAAACTACAAACATATGTGAACACTTAAATTTGCTAAAAAATGTGCAAATACTCCAGGAGACATATTACGACGAATTTTAGCATTTTGAATCACAACGTTGACGATGGGCTTTACTTGGTAATAGAATATAAGAGTTGCTTTCATTTAATTTAGGCGATCATTTTTATGACCTACAAAAGATAAGAGAAATGTGAAAGAATCTGAATATTGTTTAAGCAAAGGAAAAACATAAAAAAGGAGATACTGTTTAGGCAATGTTCCCATTTCTTAAACAAATGATAATGGAGTCATTTTTTTTACATTAATCCAAACATTTCACATCTCTCTTGATAATGGAATCATTTGTCTAAGAACCTTAAGCAATGTTACAATTTATAATAACGAAGACATTTGTCTTAAAAAATCACAAGTATTTGGAGTATTATTTGAGAAAAAAAAGATAAGAGAAATGTGAAATGTAACAATAACTTCGAATTTATCCATCCGGAAAATATGACAAACATATGAACATGAACAGAAAAATAAGCGTTGACTATCTATGGCATATGAACAAATTTCAAATTTATATATTCCAAAATTTTGAATGCATTTGAGCATTTAACAAACGAAAAAATAGTTAAAATATGACAAATATATCAACATGAACACAAAAAGAAACTTGAACACAATTTAAATCATAATAACTTCCCAATCTGGAAACAAAATTGAAAAGTAAACAATTTTTAAACGCGAGCTATTTTTTGAATTCCATTAATTTTCAAATCCGAACAATTTCTTAATGACGCGCGACAAGTTGCCTGGTTAATTATGACAGAAAAATAAAACATCTTGTAATACAGCCATCCCCTAAGAAAAAAAAAATACACGTCATACAGCCTGGGTGGCGAAACGAAACAGGTGGATCCGTTTCCGGTTCCGCGCCCCGCTCCGCCGCGTAGCGTAGGTTTACCGCCATTAAAATTCAAATCCGAGTCCGGGACGAACTCGGTGAAACTGAGCGTGACTGCCACGGAACCAGACGCCGCGATTGATATTATCCCCCGTCCCATCCTCCTGCCCCTTCTCCTCTTCGAGAATCAAGATCGCCACTCCACCCGCACGACTGCACGAGCCATCGATTGAGCGAGATCCAGGCAGCCGCGCTCGCGTCCGTGCTCTGCTCCAGCTCCAGCGCCGGCGCCGTCTCCTCGCCGCCGTCTATCATCCCAGGTACGCCCTCGTCTCGCTGCCCCAGTACGTTCCGATGATGACGTCGAGGGGCGCACCGTTCTTGGGCTTCGGCTTCGCCGTCGGCGGCGAGTCGTACTCCTACAGCACGTCGTCGTCGGTGTACTACGAGGATTACACGCCATCGAGCCCTTCGTCGCGCCTCGGATGGCCGGACTACACGCCGTCGCGCCCTTCTTCGCCGCACGCGGTGTCGCCGGACTACACGCCTTGGAGCACTCCTCCGCGCGCGGCGTCGCCGGACTATTTGCCGTCAAGCCCTTCGTCGCGCCCCGTGTCGCCCGAGTACACGCCTTGGAGCACTCCTCTGCGCGCCGCGTCGCCGGTCTACACGCCCTCGAGCCCTTCGTCGCGCCCCGGATCGCCGGACTACACGCCTTGGAGCACACCTCCGCGCGCGACGTCGCCGGACTACACGCCCTCGAGCCCTCCTTCGCGTGTGTCCTCACCAGACTACACGCCCACGAGCCCGTCTTCGCGGTCGCTCGCGTTCCTCGTGGTGCATCTGCGGCGAGCCGCGTCCCCGGATTACACGCCCCTGTCGCCGTCAGAGCACGCCGCATCAGCTGACTACACTCCGTCCACGCCTCCTCGCGGCGCCGCCTCTCCAGACTACACTCCGTCGACTCCTCCGAGGTGCCCTGCCTCGCCAGAGTACACGCCCAGTACGCCACCACAGTCTCTCCTGGTGTCTGACGCAGAGTCATGCGCGTCATCAGCTCCTCCAAGGCACGCAGCGTCGCCGGACTACACACCTGCTACGCCGCCCCGTCGCCCCTGGTGTCTGACGCCGAGTCCCGCGCGTCTCCAATGTGCCGCCGCCACCACCCGTACCAGAGGAGCGGCGCCAGCCGGATCAGCCGCGGGAAGCATCAGCGAGCCTTGGGATATTAGCCTAGGAGATATGGATTTTCTTTGTCTATGTAAAAATCCTGGCATTTCTACGCCATTGTGTCCCTTGGCAATTCTTGTATTATGCTACATGAATCGATATGTATCAAACTCTTGCTAAAGATTTTATTTGGGATTCTTTCTTATGATGTCTATCACGTGTTCGTTTGTGATTGCTCGTGTCTTCTTTGTTTCTTATAAGCAGTGCGGGTTACAATCAAAGTGTCAGGAGTTCAGTGCTGCAATGTGAGTTTTGATCATTTCTAATTTTTCAGTAATAATTAACTGTATGAACTTGCAGGTGTATCTCAATAATGTACAACCGGGCCTCATTATGAACATCGTTTCATTCTTACCTTTTTCCCACTCCTAACAAGTAGTAGGGGTTCAGCCCTGTTAAAACTGACTCCCGACGTATACACCCCAGGACATTGAGTTCTGAAAGAAGAATTTAGAGATACTGATGGAGAGTGGTACGTAGTTTTCTGCTTGCGGATGCAACAGTAGCTTACCTGCATCGGTCTCTGCAATGGAGGGCAAATTCTTCAGATAACTGGTCCGTGAAGAATTTCGCATGTCTTAAGCGGCAGCATATTTAGTGCAGGCCCTTATACGAGATAGTCTTGAAGATGTTTTGTGCTTTTTCCTGTTAAGTTTTGTATTTGTTGATTGTAGAACAGAATACCTGCACTGCATTGACCACATTTTCTTTGTGCTGAATGCAGTTCTATCGTCGGCAGGAAGAATGCACTTCCAGCTAGCTGAGCAGTGCAGTTCGATCAGCATTAACAGCTCGAGGGCCAGATTATCAAGTAATGTCTTCACCACATGAATGCTGAAACATCCGGATCCTAGGTTGTTCACAACTCCCTGACGACAGTTCTCATCTGTCAGCTTCTACCTCTCCACTCACGCGCTGGATTCGATCACATAGATTGAGACGAGATGACTTTGGTGTTGTGTAAAACATACAGCTTTTATGCTTTTCTTCATTGTTTATTCAGCTATTACAGCTATCTAAAAAATGAAAACTCAGGTGCAACCATCCCAACGTCTCCTGCTCGCCACCCTACGATGTCGCCGTGACCACTTCAATGGTGCCATGCCACGACGGATCAAGGCGCCAATCTAGTCTATCTAGTTAGTTAACAGAAGAAATGACCGAGTCGCATCTCACTTATCCCTAATTCTGACAGAAAAGAAGACTAACTGTCGAAAACGACAGTGTCACCTCACTGGACATTCTGAAACTTGACACTAGCACTCTAGCAGGTAGCAGCTGTTAACTGACATCATCTATAATTTCTGATGTTCCATGTTGATATTACTTCTATAAATGAGAAGAGCCTACCCGGCTCCTGAGATGGTTTGCCCCTCGAAATCAACCTCCTCCGTCCGATTTACCGCTACAATGTTTAAGGCAGGGGGATCCCCTTTCTCCCTACCTTTTCCTAATTTGTGCGGAAGGGTTATCAAGTTTATTGGCTCATCAAGAGGAGGTTCGTGGCATTGAGGGGATAAGGGTGTGTAGAAATGCACCATCAATATCACATTTACTATTTGCTGATGATTCCCTAATCCTTATGAAGGCAGACTTAGTTAATGCAACCTCGTTGAGTCAAGTACTTGACAATTACTGTGCGAATTCGGGCCAGCTAGTGAGTGAGGCGAAATGCAGCATTTTCTTCAGTCCTAATGTGGATGTTAACTTAAAAGGTGATATATGCACAGAATTGAATATCATGACAGAGGCTCTTTCGGATAGATATCTTGGTCTTCCTGCAATGGTTGGGGTTGACAGAAGCGATAATTTCTTGTACTTGATTGAGAGAGTTATAGCTCGGCTGAATGGATGGAAGGAAAAGCAGCTGTCTATGGGAGCTAAGGAGATTTTATTGAAGGCGGTAATCCAATCTATTCCCGTTTTTGCCATGGCAATTTTCAAGATTCCAAAAAATATCTGTAAATTACTCACGGATGCTATGGCAGCCTTTTGGTGGGGTGATACGGAGGATCAGAAGCGTATGCACTGGAGTGCTTGGTGGAGGAGTGCTATCCAAACAATCTTGGAGATTGATTACACAACCCAATTCTCTATGTGCTAGAATGCTGCGAGCAAAATATTACCCACACGGTAACGTGTTGAAGGCAGGACCGAAGGCGGGGTCTTCCTTTACCTGGCAGAGTATTGTGAGTGGAATTCAAACTTTTAAAAGAGGACATATTTGAAGAGTTGGGAATGGGAGAAATATTAATATATGGCAAGATCATTGGGTTCCTGGGAGTTTTACTAGAAAAATTGAGACGCAAGAGGTAATAGCCTACTTCAAACGGTGGATGAATTGATAAATACCGATACTGGTTGTTGGAATGAGGTGATCATACGAGATACTTTTAATCTTATGGAAGCTGAAATGGTGTTGAGAATTCCTATTAGTCCGAATTTAAATGATGATTTTATTGCGTGGCACAAGATAAAGACCTTTACATTCTCGGTTAGATCAGCTTACTATTCTGAATGGGAACATCAATATGGGGAAAAAATGAGACGCCAAGATAGACAAGGAATTTCAAGAAATAATCCGGTCTGGGAAATATTGTGGAAGTTACAAATTCCGGCTAAGGTGAAAATTTTCATATGGAGATCGTTGCACGGTTTAGTCCCTGGGCAAGGAGTACTGGCCAACAGACATATAAAATTTTCTGCAGAATGTCCTATTTGTTTTCAGGGTTCAGAGGATATCCGCCACCTTATATTCACATGCAAGCGTGCTAAAAAGGTCTGGCAAGCGTTGGGTTTGGACGAGGTGATCAACCAAGTTGTTTCTTTAGATCTATCAGGTTCAGTTATTCTTGAAGAGATCCTGCGCAATCCACGTAAGAACTCACCTGTACTAGGGCAGCTGGGTCTCCAAGAGACAATAGCTGTTGCGGCTTGGTATATTTGGTGGCAGCGCCGCGAAGCAGTCAAAGTGTTGGAGAGATATGCCCTAGAGACAATAATAATTAAGTTTATTATTTATCTCCATGTTTATTATTAATGTTTATATCTTTATGCTATAACTGTATTGGGTACTTGTATAGCAAATACAACGTATACAAGAGGAAAACCTCCAATACACATGTAGATATATGAACGGTAAAAGAGTTCCTGGTCTTGTCTCTAAGACTAGCCTATCTTGTTGTTTGATGATCATGTTTTCCTGATAAAATGGACTTTGTATAAGTCATACAACTATAGGAGTATATTATCGGAATGATAATAGTACTGAACCGACCCACCGTATAAATCTTGGTATGAGACAAATCGTCAACGATGAAGATAGCAATGATCATCTATTTAGTTATCGTTAGCTATATTCCTATGCTATGAGAATATCTTGTGACCGCTTATTCGACACTCGAGTTTTGATTGTCACCAACCGTCTTGCAGTAACATGGGACCATGATAGGTGGCTTTTGGGTTTAAACTAGAATAATGTATTGGAACAGAGGTCGTTCAAGATTGGCACTTACTTCTCCAGGCGATGGCGAGATACATCCTATAGGCCATCTCAGTATTTATGTTGTCACCCAATCGTCTGTCCAGACACAACGTGATTAATCACGGGATAACATATATACGGAATGAGAAAAGAGAATGATATTGGTACGAGAATTATATGTGTTATGATCGAAGGGTTTGATCACACTAGAGCACATTGTCACAATCTCGAGATATCATTGGTATCGTGTACATAAGGGAATTAAGCGTAATGAGTAACACACAGGTTCTGTTGTTCACTCACAAACACAAGGGTGCCAGTACGAATGCCTAACCCACTGCTGGTTATTGTTCGGTAAGTTCCCAAACAATACTTTGTGTTTGCTGAACCTTACGGGTCACACACTTAAGCTGTAGGTCAATCTTTTATTGAGAGAATAAAGTTGTAGTTTTAGTGGTGATGAGATTATGTCGGAGTAGCTCCGATGTCACTGGGACTTGTTCCGGTGAATTATAAGTTAGAGAGAAGGCGGACATCTAATGTCCCGGGATGATAGAAATAGTTTTCTATCATCAGCGGATTTAATCCGACTGTTTATAAAGAAGGAAATATTGTTCTGATAGTTTTGTCGGCGGATACTAGGTATCCGGTTCATATAAATATGAGTTATATGATAACTAATTAATTCCGGGAATTTTCTATAAAAGGAAATGTTTATTTAGGAATTAATTAGACAAAACAATTATTTATTTATTTAATTAATTAAAGGAAAAATATTAAATAAAAGATTTTCTTTATGCCCAATAAAAGGAGGCTGCCTAAGTGGGCCCATGGGGCCCACGTGGCAGCCGCACCCCACAAGGAAGTGGGGGGTGGGCCGAGTCCGAGTTGGGAGGGACTCCCCCCTCCCCGGCGGCCTAGGCGGGCCCCACGGTGGGCGGCGGCCGAGGCGGCCCCACGAGGCGGCGAGGCGGTTGGCCCGGGTGGGCCCCACCCGCCTAGGTCGGTTGGCCTAGGGCGGGCCCCACCCGGCGGCGGCCACACAAGGAAGGGGAGGAGGGGAAAGGGAGGGGAGGGGCCCAAGTACCTCCACCTCTTGGCCACCTATATAAACACCACCAACCCCCTAGGGTTGGATATATACAAGTTACACACAAGTTTGCCTCCGTGCAAGTTCTCTCTCTTGTAGATCTCATGTGTTGAGAATTAGACGTCTCTAATCTTCTCATATAGATCTAATCTAGTTGATTAGATCTACCACCTAAACTACGCCGCAATGCTGTCTCTCTTCACCACGTGCTAGTAGCTAGGCGGTGAACGCACTTGGTGGGTTGACACAGTGTATGTGTGGATACTGTTAGAGCAGGACTTGCGCCAGCAGTTCCTCGACGACGGAACAACTTCATCAACGACTACGTCGACGTACGGCAACAATCTCACCTCCCGGCGTGGACGTGAGATTCTTCATCAGGCTTCACCAACATCTACTTTGACAAACACAAGATCTTCCGCAACGGTGTTTGTAAGTATCTTGATCATCGCATTATGGGGTGCAGCATATCTTCATAGAATAGATCTTGGTGGCAAGGTTACAGATAATTTTTAAAGTTTTACCCGCAACCCAATACAAAGGAGAATCGATTTCGCCGATAATAAGAACAACTTTCTCTATCCAAGCTTTGACTGCAAATTACAAGCTTGCTTCTGGTGCGGTTGTACCAAAGGTAATTATGTGGCAAAAGCCTCCTAATGGGACTTACAAAGTTAATGTCGATGCGTGTTTTTCCCAAATGGTACAGGAGCAGCGGCGGCTGTTATTAGAAATGACCATGGTGAGGCTATCTCGGGTGTTGCTCAACCTATGATCAATGTGCTTGATTCTTCGACAGCAGAAGCTATGGCGATGAGACTGGATCTACGTCTTCTGGAATCTATCGCTTGCACACCGGCTATAACGGAGTCTGATAGTTTGGAGTTGATAAATGCATGCATAGGAGTGATTGAAATTTGGAGTCCGTATACTGCGATTTTATCAGACTGTTTTCAGGTTGCACAAGGAATTGGTAATATCACTTTTAACCATTGTCCAAGAGAAGCAAACAAGGTGGCGCACAACTTAGCTAGACTTTGTTTTGATTCAGATAGCTCCTTTATTTGGAATGGGGACCCCCCTCCTTCTGTTAAAATCGATGTAATAAACGATGTATCTGTGTTGGTTTGAGACAACAAGTTTCAGACACGCTCTTTTCCTTACCAGGGTACCTAAGGGGACTGGAAGGTTTTTAATGAGGCAGCTTGCTGACCTAACATAGTGTGGTAAAATTCAAAAAAAAAGTTAGTATTTACTCAAGCCATAAACCTCTGGATTTTTATCGTGATTCGCGCAACTATGAGTTACACGTTGATGACGTGAAAGTCACATGTTCGTTGGGAACCCCAAGAGGAAGGTATGATGAGTGCAGCAGCAAGTTTTCCCTCAGTATGAAACCAAGGTTTAATCGGACCAGTACGAGATCAAAGTCACTTCTGAAGGTTGTTGGTGGCGAAATGTGGCGCGGCGCAACACCAGGGATTCCGGTGCCAACGTGGAACCTGCACACAAGACAATCAAACTACTTTGCCCCAACGAATCAGTGAGGGTGTCAATCTCACCGGCTTGCTGAAAATAAAGGATTAAAAGTGTTGTATGGAAAATGATGTTTAATTGCAGAGAATGAAAGAGAACAATGATTGCAGTAGGTTGTATTTCAGATGTAAAAGAATGGACCAGGGTCCACAGTTCACTAGTGGTGTGTCTCCATAATAAATAACTAACATGCTGGGTAAACAAATTCCAGCTGGGCAATTGACAATATTGAAAAGTGCATAATATGCATGTGCAAGTTGTGGTGTCTACTATGAGATTCATTTGGGCATTACGACAAAGTACACAGACCGCTATCCAGCATGCATCTGTGCCTAAATAGTTCACCTTCAGGTTAACATCCGTACCCCTTCTGGTATTAAGTTGCAAGCAATAGACAATTGCATTAAGTAAAGTGCATAATGTAAACAACATATTCATTCTTAGATAAAGCATCATTAGGTTACCCTGGTGGCAACAGCACATCCACAACCTTAGAGGTTGCTGTCACTCCCCAGATTAAATAGAGACTGAACCCACTATCTAGCATAAATACTCCCTCTTGGAGTCACAAGCATCCACTTGGCCAGAGTATCAACAAGCAACGGAGAGCATGCAAGATCATAAATAACATAGACATAATATTCCAGTAGTCAACTTGACATAGTATCAATATTCATCGGATCCCAGCAAACACAACATGTAGCATTACAATAAGATGATCTTGATCATGATAGGCAGCTCACAAGATCTAAACATGATGGCACAAGAGGAGAAGACAACCATCTAGCTACTGCTATGGACCCATAGTCCAAGGATGAACTACTCACACATCACTCCGGAGGCAGGCATGGCGATGTAGAGCCCTCCGGTGATGATTCCCCTCTCCGGCAGGGTGCCGAGAAGAGCTTCAGAACCCTCCCGAGTTAGGGTTGACGGCGGCGGCGGCTCTAGAACTTTTCGTGGTTTTTGACTCGGGTACTTAGGGTTTTCCCGAATAAATGAATATATAGGCGAAGGGGCGGCGTCGGTGGAGGCCCGAGGCCTCCTCACCACGTGGCGGCGCGGCAGGAGGTGGGACCGCGCCCCCCTTCGTCTCTCCTTCGGACTCCGTGTACATGTCTAAAAAATAGGGACTTTGGCTTTTGTTTCGTCCAATTCCGAGAATATTTCCAGAACAACTTTTCTGAAACCAAAAACAGCAGAAAACAGGAACTGGCACTGTGGAATCTTGTTAATAGGTTAGTCCCAGAAAATGCATAAAAATGATATAAAGTGTATATAAAACATGTAGCAATTGGCATAATATAAGCATGGAACATCAAAAATTATGGATACGTTGGAGACGTATCACACGTTAAGTTGGCACTGAGATTTTTTTCATTTACAAGTGATTGAATAACTAAATCGTTGGATTTTGTTCATTATTTATGCGAGGCATGACATGCTGCAACTGAGATTTCATGTTGTTACCTTACTGAGAATTAAATTGACTCATTCGAGAGAATAGTGACACCCACTAACTAATAATCATACAAAAGTACAAGCTTTACAAGACGAGGCTACCGAAACAAACCAACTAATCGACAAATAGTTTTTGAGATAATAGATCTATCCGCCAACAAACACGTTGCAAGAAATATTAAGTTTAACGATGTCTAGGGGTGTGACGAGTGCGTGAAAATCCCATGAACGAGCCACACCGTGTTCAAAAAGTGATTCAAAACAAAGAAGGAATCAATTTAATACCTTGCCCATCACTATTCGCCGTGACAACTGATGGCCCTTCACGTAGTTACCTGCGTGAAAAGTAAATGGGTTAGGTTGAGACTAAGTGCAGAGTGTGTAGTAAGTGGACGACGTGTTTTCCCCACGAGGGGTGACTCGAGGGTTTAATATCAAACTCTCGGGGAATCAGTAGTGAAAGATTTATCTTCCTATCATTCTCTTGGTTACCTACAAAACAAAGTAAATGTTTTGGTCCTCAACCTCACCTAGTGGTTGTCAAGCACAAGGTGTGAGAATAATATCAAGATAATATGCAATGCAAATAAGAAATAAATATGCTGTGGTGGTAAATAAATGTGCAAGGATGGCGGTGGCAATGATAAATGATATTTTTGGGTTTTATATGATGAATGCAAGATGTTGGAAAGATGTTCGAAAGGTGTTTCTTATGATTAAAAATGGATCGGGGTTCATGGTTTCACAAATGCACTCTCTCTTTAATAAAGTGGTAGACAATGGAACACTAGAGTTGACATATGAGATTACAACACAAAAGTTTAGTGACAAGTTACTAGTTATATGGGCATCACGTCCTAACATAGAGACCTTTTGTTTATTAGTCTCACTTATACTCCACCAAGATGCGAACTAAATCATAACACATCAGTAATTAAGATAACTCAGAGTATAACTTTAAGTATCATGACATGCAGTTAAAATAAGAACATGCTAGATCTAGTCACGGAGAAGTGGCTTGGTCACCCACAACCCTTGTAGCATGGTATTTTTGTTTATCCCTAGTGAGGCAACAAAGTAAGGTAAAATACCCAAGTGGCTCGCGATATTACAGTGGTCAGCTTACCGCACTCACCACCCCCCGTTACTCCAACTAATGCACACATCACCCCACACACGCTCTCATAAATATGCTTGATCAAAACAAGTACACAAGAACGGGGTACATAATATGCATCTACTTTCATAACTGAAACAAAACTATTGCAATCTGAAACATATATTAACTCATAAAAAGATCCACCACATAGGTATTACATAGATGACCGCAATCATGTTCAGCAGCTCATACGGTACTAATTAGTGAAGCTCAAAGAGAGGAGAGATACATAAGTTACTTCCACAAACCCATAGTCCAGGGGTGGACTACTCCTCTTCATCATGGAGACGGTGGAGAAGTCATTGGAGAAGATGGAGACCACGCCGGCAGTGCCCCGCCGGAGTTTTCCCCCTCCAATCTGCAGCTCCAGGTCTCTGTTTCGGTGTTTCTGTGTTTCGGCGGCGCCCTTTCCAGAGGGTGTCGGGGACTATTTTTATAGTCGGTTTTAGGTCAAGACAGAGTCGGTGGAGAAAAGATCGACGGCAGCGGAGCCTCGAGGGCCAAAAGAGGGGGTCCCACGCAGCCAAGGAATCTGGCCGAGTGGGCCCACTCATCTTGGGTCTCGGGCCTTCGCTTGTTCACTTCCTTCGCTCCCAAGTCTTCTTCCTTCCAAAACCTGAAGCTCGTAAATTTCCAGGTCATTTGGACGTCGTTTGGGTCCCTGAAACATCAAAATATAGAAAATAGGGTTTTCTGCCTACGCAGGGTTAATTCCATAAAAATATGAAAATTATGAAATATTCCAAAATCATGATAAAACATTGATATAACCCTTATATGGTGCAAATATGATTTGAATATAAGTAATATAGTGTAAAGTTCATGTATGCATTTTACATGCATCAACATCCCCAAGCTTAACCAATACTCGTCCTCGAGTATGAATGTGATAAAACTAACATGGACTGTGCAATTTAATACTATCAATGGATATCAAAGATGATTACTATTGCTACATAGAGTCAAATGATTCATTCTTAAATGGAGTAGCAATATGCAAGATAGTTTATGAAGTGATATCAAGTATTCAATGCAAGGATGTTCAATGATAATTCACAAAGTGTAACATGAAAGAAAGTGCTATGGACCACATGTATGCGTAATGATAAGTAAGAACATCCTACAATGGTCATAGAGTATTTGATGAAAATCTGAATATAAAAGGTGGACACTTTGGAAAGATATATAAGTGAGTAGAGGTAAAGAATGCATAAGTTTCATCTAACTTCCAAACTCCTCTACTTAAGTTAATGATTGCAATGTGGTAATCCTTGGTGTCAAGCTCTCATTACCCCTATCATAGCATCTTGAATGATTAAAGTTTAAAGTGAAAGCAAATATGAGTAGTGTGCTTGACAAAGTATAGGTTGAATGTCTCATCCCTCTTGAATACAAGTACCTACACCATGTGTTACTCAACTAGGGAAACAAAGCAAGTTCAAGTTAAATATCATTGTAAGTAATAATAGTATCATTAAGAGCATCAACTAGGGTACCTCTTGTCCAGGATATGGAACAAGCCCATATCAAAATGACAAGACAAACAAACAAAATGAACAATCTCAACACCCTTTTTATTTACCATTTGGATAGCTTTTTATTGTAAGGTGCATCACAGAAGGTTCACCATAGTATGTAAGTAAATTTCCACATGAATGATGCATGGCTTAGATTAGCGGCCCAGGCGTCTCTCTAACCATTTATACAAACTCATTTAAACTTGCTTTATCTTCACATTTATTTCACTCATGATAAGCATCCATAAACAAAAGTACATGATATCAACTAAATGAAATGAAGAGCATGTTGAAAGCTTGCCATGTGACAGCACATATGAGCTAACTCCAACCCAAAACATTTGTCAAGCCCACAACATCATAATCTTAATCACAATAGGTCATGTTTATTTAATGCGATAAAAGTAAAGTGTGCATCAAGTTCGTGAGAGCTATATAACCAACTTTTCCCATAACAATCAACAACACAAGCATGTTCATTCAGAGGTATAGAAAACACAAATATCATGATAAACATACTCGGAATAGCATAAAGCTAATACGTAGATATGGTGGACTCACTGGAAAAACTTTGGTTGAAGGTGTTGGAAACAAGTTTTTACTTGTTGGAATTTTTGGGCTAGCAAGAGGGAGAAAGTTGACGATCTAAATGCATGCATGAGTGTCCATAGAACTAACTAATCCATGTTAAACAAAGTAAAATAATATTCTGTGGCGCCCCGACCCGACTGCTATACAGTGATGCTGTGTGTCACCAGTTAAGCGATACAACCGGAGGTTACGGGTTTACCAATCCCGGCCAAAACCTTTGGCAGGCGTTGCTGGGTACACCTCACTCCAGACAACGCAACACCCCGATTGATGCCTTAACACAGGCACAACTATCAAAGCATAATAGTAAGATCAAGACTTGTGGAACAACTGGCACATCACAGACTCTACGACACAAGTCATATAGTTCAACTCTTATAATAGAGAAAGATAGCAAATGACATTCAGAGGTCACAGACCCAACATTACGTCAAGCGGAAGCGAATTAGGTTGTTCTAAACAACAAGATCCAAAATATGGCCTAAGAGGCCTACAGATAAACATCACAGCGCCAGCTGTTCCAGGATGTCCCAAGCTGCCACCTGGGAACCCCAGACTACTCGTCGACGTCCACAAAGAACCCACCTTCGAGGTCGGTGAAGTCCTCCTCTGAAACAAAAGCAAAGACGTTGAGTTCGACGAACTCGCAAGATTAGGAGCTAATATATGCTCGATGATTAGCTTTTAAGGTTTTATGGCTGTTTTGCATAAAGCTGATTTTATTTATGAAAACATAACTCAAAGGCATCGACTATTAGAACCTTTTCAAGAGGGGTAAGAAGTAACTCTTTTCTCTTGAGGTCACCTTCCTCAACTTCAACCATCATCACCACTTGTACCTGTTCATCAGAGGCACCTCCCCGAATCACCCTCGAGGAAGTTCACCTTGCTTTTGTGAGTGGTACCTTTAGTACCCAGTTTTTAATCATTCCGTTAAGTTATTCTATGATCCTACCTTCACTTCCCAAGTCGTCCATAACCGCGGACACGGCTTTTCGAAAAGATTTACCCTGCAGGGGTGTACAATGTTTGCCACGCGTACCGCCCGGCCCATTGCCTAGCTATTAGCTCTCTTCCGGGGAAAGCCGGCTGGGTGGGAACGGTGTCGACTTCTCCCTCGTTAAGGACCTTCCAGGATCATCATTGACGGTAGGACTGCCAGGATCACCACACCCCGCCCCACGGTCACTTATTTTCCTAACACCACAATCCTCATCTCAGTTCACACCACCATCATCACGCACGCGCAAATGAAAGCCCGAACTAGAGGACCCTGGCTAGCCCCGCTCGAGTTATTTAGTCTATGAGGGTTCCTGCACTGCGAATGCATAGGCCTCACGCATGGTTGCACGCTCAGTCTTGGTTCAAGAGGTAAGGAACTCGCACTTAGGCGGCGAGAACGAGACAACCCACCACCTTCCATGTGGCCTCTCATCCCCACCTTTAAGCAAATTATTAACCACCACCCTCCCTTTCCATCACATCCGGGTATTCCATACCTGTTCCACAATTGAAACATCCACCGGACCTGCAAGCCTTTGAACTAAGCATGGCTAAGCATATACATAACAATATACTTATCCTTGGCCAACACTTCAATCCTATGGATATTAGGAGGGATACAGGTAAATGGCAGTAGATTTCTAATGCAACTAGTAGGATACTCTAGTCCAAGCAAAAGACATTTGGAACCGAATGCAATATTATAGTGGGGAAAATAATTACAAAATATAGGAGGAGACATGCTCAGAGGGGGGATTACGCTTGCCTTGTTCAACGTGCTGGTAGTACTGCTCGGCGGGGTATTGAGGTGGAACCCCGTCTGCTTGATCTAACGAAGAACACAACGGAAAAACAAATCAATCACCACCCATGTGTACCATGCAATGCACAACCACATGATGACATGTCATGTTTATGCCATGATATCATCATATAAGTTAGCTCACAATTTAAATGGAGGGCCAAATAATTAGTGCAATTATTTGGAAGCAACCCCATATTTAACTTAATGACCACATTGTGCATACATTTATTACATTACCAAGAAGTGGCTCAAATATGCATGAACATGGCATGATTAGATAGGTTTTGTTCTCCCGATCAATTTGGTACCTCATTTGTAATTTTCCGAGTACCGATGAATGAATAGTGAATTAAATAAGTATTCGAATTTAATTCTTTTAACCAATTTATGACTAACATCAATAAATATTTGTGATCATGAGGTGAGATTAGCATGGTTTGAAAGCATTAGAGTTGCTGATCATTTTGATACTTTATTTGTAGATTTTGAATCAACATCCAAATAGTTATCACTGGTTTTAATTTAGGAAACAGAAAAAAAATGAAAACTGTTTTTACTGTTTGGGCCGGCCCACAGGTCGGCCTTGGCCGGTTTCGTGACCGGCCTGGTAACAGACACGTCCGGTCTCCCGCCCGGTCGGGGCCGGTAGAAGGGCCGGCTAAGGGCCAGAGAGGCCCGGCCTCACGCCCGGTTGGGGCGGCTGCACGGCCGGTTAAGGGCCCGAGAGAAACGGCCTCGAGGCCGGTTTAAGCCGGGTGAGCGACCGGTCTCGCGTGAAAGAAAAGAACGACGACGCCGGCGAAACGACGGCGTGCCGTGCTCGCACGAGCGCAGCGAGGCTAGGGCCAGAGGGGAGAGGGGAAGAGGGAGGGTGCGCACGGCACGGAAAAGCTCACCACGGCGCTTTGGGGTGGTCAGGGACAGCGGAGGAAGAACGACGGCGCCGGAATCCGGCGGCGGAGATGCGGCGGTGGCGGTGACGAATTTGAGCGGCGGCGGCGATTCTCGGCCTCCCCAGTCGATTCCTCCGGGGTAGAGGTGGAGTGGATCACGGCGGAGACGGTGGTGGAGCTCGATCTGCTCCCTGGGCGCTCACGTGACGGCAATGAGCTCGACGGGGGCGGCGGCCATGGCGCGGCGGTTCGGGTTCGGGGAAGAAAAAGGAAAAAGGGGGAGCGAGTGGGGGAATGGGCAGCATGGCCTCGTGGTCGTGTGCTTCTCTTCCAGCGAAGGGAGGCAGGGCAGGGGGCCCGAGCGAGGCATGCGTGCGGCGCGAGCGCGTCGCTGCAGTGGCTCGGTCGCTACAGAAAATGAGGAAGAAGACGATTTTGCAAAAGAGTCCCTGGACATTTTGAAGACATCACGGTTTGGTCCTTTTTGGTACTGGTTTGCACCTTTACGATTTAATTGGGGTATCTAGGCAGCTCCAAATGTAATGAAATTTTGTGGGCATTTCTTATTTGTTACAAAGAGCCTCTGGTAAAATTTGGAGCTCATTTGGAGCAAGTTTGTAGAACAAACTTGTCTCACTTACATTTCTGCCCCATTTTCAAATCATTTAAATTAGCTTCTTATTTTACTCCAAAAATGCTGAAAATATTCGTGTGGGCCACCCATGTAAGGTAGAGGCTCCACAAATTTTTGGGGTTCCAGATACGATGCTAAGCACCACCTTTGGTTAAAGAGGTTTAAAATAGAGCATTTTGATAAAGTTCCAAAACAACCATCTTTTTGAAATTTGAAACAAGGCAAAACTATGGATTTGAGTTTTTGGAACTTCCTTGCAAATATAGAATGTCAAAGAGATTTGTTTTGCAACTTTGGATGCTCTCATAGGTTTGGAACTTTGTTGATTCAAGTTTGGCATTTGTTTGAAATGGTACCAAATCAATTGCTCGCTTTAGTGATTAACAAGTTAACAAGGATGCCATGATGCAAGAGTGCAATGCAAAAGTGAAAATTTTATACAGGTTTTCAGGTTCTCAGCGTTGGGCTGTTACAATTCTACCCTCCTTACAGGAATCTCGTCCCGAGATTCTAAGATTGAGAGAAGAAGTCGGGATACTCCTCACGAAGACTAGACTCTCGTTCCCAAGTTGCTTCTTCCTCGGAATGGTGAGACCACTGGATTTTGAGGAACTTGGTAGTCTTGTTACGGGTCTTTCTCTCGGCTTCATCCAGAACACGGATAGGATGCTCTGATAAGTGAGATCTTCTTGAAGATCCAGTTCTTCATGATTGACCCATGGATAGGATCCTTGAAACACCGGCGGAGTTGGGAGACATGAAACACATCATGCACATTTGGGAATTTGACCGGTAACTCCAACTTATAAGAAAGATCTCCTCGCTTTTCCAGAACGGAAAAAGGACCAACATAGCGAGGGGCCAATTTCCCTTTGATTCCAAAGCGACGAACGCCACGAAGGGGAGAGACACGGAGATAAGCTTTATCACCAATTTCATAGTGAATCTCCTGATGGTGCTTGTCATAGTAGCTCTTCTGCCTAGACTGGGCAATCTTCAGATTTTCTCTTATGATTCGAACCTTCTCCTCAGCTTCATTGATCGCATCTGGACCAAAGAGGCTCTCTCTCCGGTCTCGGACCAATTTAGCGGAGTGCGGCATTTTCTTCCATATAAAGCCTCGAAGGGAGCCATGCCCAGACTAGCTTGATAGCTATTGTTGTAAGAGAACTCCGCGAAAGGAAGGTACTTTTCCCAACCCGTGCCGAAAGAGATTACACATGCCCGAAGCATGTCTTCCAGAACTTGATTCACTCTTTCGGTCTGACCATCAGTTTGGGGATGGAAAGCGGTGCTGAAGTTGATACGGGTGCCCATAGCAGTTTGGAAACTAGTCCAAAACCTGGAGGTGAACAGACTCCCACGATCAGAGATTATCTTCTTCGGAACGCCGTGAAGCACGACAATCCTGGAGGTGTATAGATCCGCCAACTTAGCGGCTGTGATGTCAACACGAACGGGGAGGAAGTGAGCCACTTTTGATAATCGATCAATGATGACCCAAATGGCATCATTTCCCTTTGGGGACTTTGGCAAGCCGGTAATGAAGTCCATCCCAATTTCATCCCATTTCCACTCGGGAATAGCAATGGGGCGAAGAGTGCCGGCAGGTCGTTGATGTTCAGCCTTTACCCGACGACAAGTGTCGCATTCAGCAATAAACTTGGCGATTTCCCGCTTCATACGGGTCCACCAGAATTGTGGGCGAAGGTCTTGGTACATTTTAGTGCTACCGGGATGAATAGAGAGGGGCGTATCATGAGCCTCTTGGAGAATTAGCTGCCTCAAATTCCGTTTCTTGGGCACTACCAGACGGTCACCAAAATAAACAACTCCGGATTCATCGACAGAGAAACATTTGTACTTCCCGCTATCAACGTTCTCCTTGATTTTCAGAATGCCCTTGTCCGCTTTTGAGCCTCTTTGATTTGGTCTACAAGGGTAGACTTGATCTCCAGATTTGCTAGATAGCTGGAGGGAACCATTTCTAAGTTCAATCGAGAGAACTCTTCATGGAGAGCAGGTTGGGCTTGTTCAATCATCAGATTGTTGCAATAAGACTTGCGACTTAGCGCGTCAGCCACGACGTTTGCTTTGCCGGGTTGATAGTTCAGACTCACATCATAGTCCTTGATCAACTCCAACCAACGCCTTTGCCTGAGATTCAAATCCGGCTGGGTGAAGAGATATTTCAAACTCTTGTGATCCGAGAAGATCTCGCAACGGTTACCAAACAGGTAAGGCCTCCATTGCTTCAGAGCATATACCACAGCTGCAAGTTCCAGATCATGAGTTGGGTAGTTGTGCTCATGCGGTTTCAATTGGCGAGAAGCATACGCCACCACATGGCCGTCTTGCATTAACACACAACCCAAGCCTTGAAGAGAGGCGTCACAGAAGACGACGAAATCCTTGCTAGTGTCCGGCAGGACTAGCACAGGAGCGGAGGTGAGTTTGGCTTTCAGAGTTTGGAAGCTTTCTTCCGCCTTGTCCGTCCAAACGAACTTTTTATCCTTCTTGAGAAGGTCAGTCAATGCCTTGGCTATTTTGGAGAAACCTTCGATGAATCGGCGGTAATAACCTGCCAATCCGAGAAAGCTACGATGTCCTTGACTGACATTGGAGTTTTCCAATCCAGAATGGACTGAATCTTGTCAGGAATGACGGATACACCTTCCCTGATATTACGTGACCAAGAAAGATAAGCCTGTCCAACCAGAATTCACACTTGGAAAACTTGGCATAGAGACGGTGTTCTCGAAGTCGTGTCAGAACCAATCGAAGATGTTCAGCATGCTCTTCATCGGTTTTGGAATAGATGAGGATGTCATCGATGTAAATGACGACAAACTTATCAAGATAATCCATGAAATGGAATTCATGAGCCTCATGAAAGTAGCTGGAGCATTTGTGAGACCAAAGGACATGACGGTATACTCATATGAGCCATAGCGAGTAACAAATGCCGTCTTTGGGATATCCTCCTTTCTGATCTTTATTTGATGGTACCCTGACCTCAGATCCATCTTGGAGAATACTCTTGCACCAGCTAACTGATCCAACAGATCATTGATACGAGGGATAGGATACTTGTTCTTGATTGTCACCGCATTCAACGGTCTATAGTCAGAGACAAGACGAGGCACGGTAGAATCCCTCTTCTTGACAAAGAGTACCGGACAACCCCAAGGTGAACTGCTAGGCTGGATGAACTCCTTAGCTAACAGCTGATCAATTTGCTCCTTCAATAGAGCCAACTCTTCCGCCGGCATGCGGTAGGGCTTCTTGGAAATTGGGCAGTACCGGGAAGCAAGTCTATGACAAACTCCACACTTCGATCAGGTGGCATGCCAGGCAATTCTTCTGGGAACACATCCGGGAAGTCACACACCACGTGTATGTCCTGGATTTCAGGAGGGGACAAGCCTTCCATGAAACATAGGGCGATCTCCGGGGAGAGGGGATTGTCTGATGATGGAGGTCCTGAATATGTAGCCCAAAACTGCACATCGTAACCGGAAGGGTGGGTCACGGTGATGGACTTAGCAGCACAGTCGAGATTAGCATGGTATCTTGCTAACCAGTCCATGCCCAGTATGGCATCAAGGCCCTTCGACCTCAAGGCTATCAACGGGAAAGGGAAGGACAGGGATGCTATGATAATCTGGACCTCAGGAGTAACGCCATCGGTTTGCCATTTGGAGCCAGGGGTAGAGATCATCAAGGGACTGCTCATCTTCTCAAACGGTATTTGGTGATCTTTTGCAAACGCAATCGAGATGAATGAATGCGATGCTCCAGAATCAAACAAAACGGTAGCAAGATGGTTGTTGATTCGAAGCTCACCCATAAGACGCCAGGATCCTCTTCAGCTTCTTCAGCAGAGACGTGGTTCAGGCGACCACGCACCAAAGGTCCAGCCTTGCCAGTTGGAGTGGCAGGGGCTCGTGCAGGAGTTATCGCGAGAGGTGCCTTCTGGGGGCACTCCCTGGAGTAGTGACCAGCCTGGCCACAGGTGTAGCAAGTGAGTCCAGGTGGAGCAGGTAGCATAGGACGGTACCCACTTCCGCCTATCCCAAGTGTCGAAGTAGTGGGACGCGGAGGAGGTGGCCTATATCCTGCTGCCCTCGGCATGAAGGGAGCACGAGGTACGGCGCTGTAGGGGACAAACACCCTGCGCTTCTTGCTCTCAGAACCCGAGGAACTCTGGTGGTCCCCATGTGCGGGCCTCTTGGAAGCTTCAGTTCCTTTCTTCCTTGCTCAAGAGTGAAAGCCTGGTTGAACAGCTCCTGATAGGTCTGGAACCTGAAGGGAAGCAACTCATAGCGAGCTGCGGAGTCAGACCCTTGCGGAACAGCTCTTGCTTGTCAGCATCATTGGTCACGTCCCTTGGGGCGTAACGAGAAAGATGGTTGAACTCACGACCATAAGTGCGGAGGTCCATCCGTCCCTGTTGCAAATCCAGGAACTCCCTCCTTTCAGATCCATGATTGGCTGGGAATGTACTCCGCTCGGAAGGCAGTGCGGAATTCCCCAGTGAAGACATGGTTGGCTGGAAACAAAGCCACATGGCTCTCCCACCAACAGCCAGCAGCACCAACCAAGAGATAGGTGGCAAAGTTGACTTGCTCAGCCAATGGGACATGAAGCGCGGAGAACTTGCGCTCCAAAGCACGAAGCCAATCATCAGCTTCCAGTGGCTCCTTAGCATCAGCAAAGTGGGTGGCTGGGAACGCAGGAACTCAGTGAGAGTGTTGCACTCGTTCCTCCGTGCATTCTGCTGCACCAACTGTTCCAGCAAGCGCTCATTGCGCCCACGGTTCTCCTCAATGGCCATCAAGACTTGAGCCATCGAGGGTGGTGGCGGCAGATCATCCTCATCATCATTGTGGTTACCGCGACCACCACGGCCTCCACGACCTCCTCGAGCCATTCTGGAGATTTGACAATGACACGGTTAGTATCTTTCTCCGAATGGTCGAACAATAGCATTAGCGTCTACACAAGTACACAGACTAGGGACGATAATACTTTGCGAGAAGGAAAACAACAAGATAGAACTTGGGTCAAAGATCAGCATCATGTGCTACTAGTGAGAGTTAAGAAATCACAACTTAACACACTCTAGTTGGCACAATCCGGGACCTTATGTTCAAGTCCTGGGTTAAAACCCAAAGAAAGGATCAAAGATTAGACTTGGTAGAAACATCTGAGTTGATTTGGGATTGACAACGCAGCGGGAGCAACGTGACACATAACACTAAAGGTCGAACCCACCCCGTTTCTAATCATTTTGAAGTAACAGGTGAGAAGTAAAACCTTTAAATCAAATCGAGGTAAGATTGCTCCGAGATTAGAGGGTAACCAGATAAGGAGTAAAAAGAATCCTAAGATGGTTTTCACAACTCATTTTTAGGTTAAAATATTTTCACAAACACTAGACTCAACATCGACCAGTAGAAGGGTTTCCTACAGGCAGTACTGCTCTGATACCAACTTGTGGCGCCCCGACCCGACTGCTATACAGTGATGCTGTGTGTCACCGGTTAAGCGATACAACCGGAGGTTACGGGTTTACCAATCCCCGGCCAAAACCTTTGGCAGGCGTTGCTGGGTACACCTCACTCCAGACAACGCAACACCCCGATTGATGCCTTAACACAGGCACAACTATCAAAGCATAATAGTAAGATCAAGACTTGTGGAACAACTGGCACATCACAGACTCTACGACACAAATCATATAGTTCAACTCTTATAATAGAGAAAGATAGCAAATGACAACAGAGGTCACAGACCCAACATTACATCAAGCGGAAGCGAATTAGGTTGTTCTAAACAACAAGATCCAAATATGGCCTAAGAGGCCTACAGATAAACATCACAGCGCCAGCTGTTCCAGGATGTCCCAAGCTGCCACCTGGGAACCCCAGACTACTCGTCGACGTCCACAAAGAACCCACCTTCGAGTCGGTGAAGTCCTCCTCTGAAACAAAAGCAAAGACGTTGAGTTCGACGAACTCGCAAGATTAAGAGCTAATATATGCTCGATGATTAGCTTTCAAGGTTTTATGGCTGTTTTGCATAAAGCTGATTTTATTTATGAAAACATAACTCAAAGGCATCGACTATTAGAACTTTTCAAAGAGGGGTAAGAAGTAACTCTTTTCTCTTGAGTCACCTTCTCAACTTCAACCATCATCACCACTTGTACCTGTTCATCAAGGCACCTCCCCGAATCACCCTCGAGGAAGTTCACCTTGCTTTTGTGAGTGGTACCTTAGTACCCAGTTTTTAATCATTCCGTTAAAGTTATTCTATGATCCTACCTTCACTTCCCAAGTCGTCCATAACCGCGGACACGGCTTTTCGAAAAGATTTACCCTGCAGGGGTGTACAATGTTTGCCACGCGTACCGCCCGGCCCATTGCCTAGCTATTAGCTCTCTTCCGGGGAAAGCCGGCTGGGTGGGAACGGTGTCGACTTCTCCCTCGTTAAGGACCTTCCAGGATCATCAGTGACGGTAGGACTGCCAGGATCACCACACCCCGCCCCACGGTCACTTATTTTCCTAACACCACAATCCTCATCTCAGTTCACACCACCATCATCAGCACGCGCAAATGAAAGCCCGAACTAGAGGACCCTGGCTAGCCCCGCTCGAGTTATTTAGTCTATGAGGGTTCCTGCACTGCGAATGCATAGGCCTCACGCATGGTTGCACGCTCAGTCTTGGTTCAAGAGGTAAGGAACTCGCACTTAGGCGGCGAGAACGAGACAACCCACCACCTTCCATGTGGCCTCTCATCCCCACCTTTAAGCAAATTATTAACCACCACCCTCCTTTCCATCACATCCGGTATTCCATACCTGTTCCACAATTGAAACATCCACCGGACCTGCAAGCCTTTGAACTAAGCATGGCTAAGCATATACATAACAATATACTTATCCTTGGCCAACACTTCAATCCTATGGATATTAGGAGGGATACAGGTAAAATGGCAGTAGATTTCTAATGCAACTAGTAGGATACTCTAGTCCAAGCAAAGACATTTGGAACCGAATGCAATATTATAGTGGGGAAAATAATTGCAAAATATAGGAGGAGACATGCTCAGAGGGGGGATTACGCTTGCCTTGTTCAACGTGCTGGTAGTACTGCTCGGCGGGGTATTGAGGTGGAACCCCGTCTGCTTGATCTAACGAAGAACACAACGGAAAAACAAATCAATCACCACCCATGTGTACCATGCAATGCACAACCACATGATGACATGTCATGTTTATGCCATGATATCATCATATAAGTTAGCTCACAATTTAAATGGAGGGCCAAATAATTAGTGCAATTATTTGGAAGCAACCCCATATTTAACTTAATGACCACATTGTGCATACATTTATTACATTACCAAGAAGTGGCTCAAATATGCATGAACATGGCATGATTAGATAGGTTTTGTTCTCCCGATCAATTTGGTACCCATTTGTAATTTTCCGAGTACCGATGAATGAATAGTGAATTAAATAAGTATTCGAATTTAATTCTTTTAACCAATTTATGAATAACATCAATAAATATTTGTGATCATGAGGTGAGATTAGCATGGTTTGAAAGCATTAGAGTTGCTGATCATTTTGATACTTTATTTGTAGATTTTGAATCAACATCCAAATAGTTATCACTGGTTTTAATTTAGGAAACAGAAAAAAAAATGAAAACTGTTTTTACTGTTTGGGCCGGCCCACAGGTCGGCCTTGGCCGGTTTCGTGACCGGCCTGGTAACAGACACGTCCGGTCTCCCGCCCGGTCGGGGCCGGTAGAAGGGCCGGCTAAGGGCCAGAGAGGCCCGGCCTCACGCCCGGTTGGGGCCGGCTGCACGGCCGGTTAAGGGCCCGAGAGAAACGGCCTCGAGGCCGGTTTAAGCCGGGTGAGCGACCGGTCTCGCGTGAAAGAAAAGAACGACGACGCCGGCGAAACGACGGCGTGCCGTGCTCGCACGAGCGCAGCGAGGCTAGGGCCAGAGGGGAGAGGGGAAGAGGGAGGGTGCGCACGGCACGGAAAAGCTCACCACGGCGCTTTGGGGTGGTCAGGGACAGCGGAGGAAGAACGACGGCGCCGGAATCCGGCGGCGGAGATGCGGCGGTGGCGGTGACGAATTTGAGCGGCGGCGGCGATTCTCGGCCTCTCCAGTCGATTCCTCCGGGGTAGAGGTGGAGTGGATCACGGCGGAGACGGTGGTGGAGCTCGATCTGCTCCCTGGGCGCTCACGTGACGGCAATGAGCTCGACAGGGGCGGCGGCCATGGCGCGGCGGTTCGGGTTCGGGGAAGAAAAAGGAAAAAGGGGGAGCGAGTGGGGGAATGGGCAGCATGGCCTCGTGGTCGTGTGCTTCTCTTCCAGCGAAGGGAGGCAGGGCAGGGGGCCCGAGCGAGGCATGCGTGCGGCGCGAGCGCGTCGCTGCAGTGGCTCGGTCGCTACAGAAAATGAGGAAGAAGACGATTTTGCAAAAGAGTCCCTGGACATTTTGAAGACATCACGGTTTGGTCCTTTTTGGTACTGGTTTGCACCTTTACGATTTAATTGGGGTATCTAGGCAGCTCCAAATGTAATGAAATTTTGTGGGCATTTCTTATTTGTTACAAAGAGCCTCTGGTAAAATTTGGAGCTCATTTGGAGCAAGTTTGTAGAACAAACTTGTCTCACTTACATTTCTGCCCCATTTTCAAATCATTTAAATTAGCTTCTTATTTTACTCCAAAAACGCTGAAAATATTCGTGTGGGCCACCATGTAAGGTAGAGGCTCCACAAATTTTTGGGGTTCCAGATACGATGCTAAGCACCACCTTTGGTTAAAGAGGTTTAAAATAGAGCATTTTGATAAAGTTCCAAAACAACCATCTTTTTGAAATTTGAAACAAGGCAAAACTATGGATTTGAGTTTTTGGAACTTCCTTGCAAATATAGAATGTCAAAGAGATTTGTTTTGCAACTTTGGATGCTCTCATAGGTTTGGAACTTTGTTGATTCAAGTTTGGCATTTGTTTGAAATGGTACCAAATCAATTGCTCGCTTTAGTGATTAACAAGTTAACAAGGATGCCATGATGCAAGAGTGCAATGCAAAAGTGAAAATTTTATACAGGTTTTCAGGTTCTCAGCGTTGGGCTGTTACAATTCTACCCTCCTTACAGGAATCTCGTCCCGAGATTCTAAGATTGAGAGAAGAAGTCGGGATACTCCTCACGAAGACTAGACTCTCGTTCCCAAGTTGCTTCTTCCTCGGAATGGTGAGACCACTGGATTTTGAGGAACTTGGTAGTCTTGTTACGGGTCTTTCTCTCGGCTTCATCCAGAACACGGATAGGATGCTCTCGATAAGTGAGATCTTCTTGAAGATCCAGTTCTTCATGATTGACCCCATGGATAGGATCCTTGAAACACCGGCGGAGTTGGGAGACATGAAACACATCATGCACATTTGGGAATTTGACCGGTAACTCCAACTTATAAGAAAGATCTCCTCGCTTTTCCAGAACGGAAAAAGGACCAACATAGCGAGGGCCAATTTCCCTTTGATTCCAAAGCGACGAACGCCACGAAGGGGAGAGACACGGAGATAAGCTTTATCACCAATTTCATAGTGAATCTCCTGATGGTGCTTGTCATAGTAGCTCTTCTGCCTAGACTGGGCAATCTTCAGATTTTCTCTTATGATTCGAACCTTCTCCTCAGCTTCATTGATCGCATCTGGACCAAAGAGGGCTCTCTCTCCGGTCTCGGACCAATTTAGCGGAGTGCGGCATTTTCTTCCATATAAAGCCTCGAAGGGAGCCATGCCCAGACTAGCTTGATAGCTATTGTTGTAAGAGAACTCCGCGAAAGGAAGGTACTTTTCCCAACCCGTGCCGAAATACTTTGCCTCCAATATATGATAATTATAATCATTGTGATATTTTCAGTCCACCTACTATTGAGGATATAGTTTATGTTGATTATGATATGCCTCCTATATATGATGTTTACAATGATGAATATGATATTTTCAGCCCATCTACTATTGAGGATAAAAATCATTTTGATTATTCTATGCCTCCAATTTATGATGATTACAATGATGGATGTGATAGTTTTACTCCCACTATTACTAATAAAATTGATTATACTTATGTGGAGAGTAATGATACTTTTATGCATGTGAATCATGATAATAGTGCTTTATGTGATAGCTATATTGTTGAGTTTATTCATGATGCCACTGAAAATTATTTTGAGAGAGGAAAGTATGGTTATAGAAATCTTCATGTTACAAAATTTCTTCTTTTTATGATGAAGGTTTTGAGCTTTCTCTTGATTTGCTTTTATTTGCTGGGTACTTTAAGACCTACTGGTCCTTATGAGAGAGGGAGACACGGTTTCATATATCTCAATAATATTAAGTCTCCTCTCTTTATGTTGAAATTTTTGAAGTTACACTTGTTTTGCCTTCCTATGCTAGTCACTTTGTTCTTCATTGACTTGTTTTCTTACAAGGCTCCTATGCATAGAAGAGTGTTAGATTTAAACATGTTTTATATATGCTTCTTGATGCTCTCTTTTATGTTTCAACTCTCATCTTTATGTGAGCATCATAAAAATCACTATGCCTAGCTAAAAGGCTTTAAAGAAAAGCGCTTATGGGAGACAACCCATTGTTTTTATTTTCTGTTATTTTTGCTTTTCTTTTTTGCTTTGAGTCAAGGTGTTGTTTACTTCTGTAGCAACTCCTTTGTATCTTTATTTTATTGCATTGTTGTGCCAAGTAAAGTCTTTTATTGAAAGTTGATGCAAGATTTGGATTTCTGCGCAGAAACAGATTTTTAGCTGTCACGAATTTGAGCTTTTCTCTCTGCAGAAAAATCTAAAAATTCTGTAAAAATCACGCATCTTCCTCAGATATGTACGCAACTTTCATTAAACAGGACCTGTTCCATCTGAGCAACTTAAGTGCCTCGAAAAAATTCGTCTTCACAGACTGTTCTGTTTTTGACAGATTCTGCCTTTTGTTTTGCATTCGCTCTTTTACGATGTTTGAGTGGATTTCTTTGCTCCACAAAGCATTGTGGCTGTAGCTAATGTCCAGAAGCTTTAATAATGATTGTCATTACAGAATATGAGAATTTTTGATTATGCACTAACCCTCTAATGAGAACTATTTCGAGTTTGGTGTGAAGGAAGTTTTCAAGGATCAAGAGAGAAGGATGATATTATATGATCAAGAAGAGTGAAAAGCCTAAGCTTGGGGATGCCCCCGTGGTTCATCCCAGCATATTCAAGAAGACTCAAGCGTCTAAGCTTGGGGATGCCCAAGGCATCCCCTTCTTCATCAACAACTTATCAGGTCATCTCTAGTGAAACTATATTTTAATTCTTTCACATCTTATGCGCTTTACTTGGAGCGTCTGTGTGCTTTTATTTTTGTTTTGTTTGTTTTTTTTCTGAATAAATTCGGATCCTAGCAATCCTTGTGTGGAGAGAGACACGCTCCGCTTTTTCATGTGAATACTCATGTTCTTCACTTATATTTGTTGAGTATTCTTAACTAGCTACTGCAGTGCTTTTAGCTCCTGTTTTTCATGCATCTCTTTGAGCTGTTAGCACTTGTTTATAAGCACTCTCTTGCTGCATTATAGTATCATTTGGAGAGTTTATGTTTAAATAAATTGATTGGTGTTTGGTTGGAAAAAGAAAATGCTACATGTGGTAGTTGGTATTGGAAAAGACATATGCATTCTTGTAGATCATTGTCTTGTTTTGATTTGATACTTTGCAATTGTTTTGAGCTCTCAAGTAGATCATGTTTAAGCTCTTGCATCATGTAGTTAAAGCCTAGTAGTGGAGAACTACCGTAGAGCTTGTTGAAACTTGGTTTGCATGTTTGTATCTCTAAGGTCTAGATATTTTCTGGTAAAATGTTTGAGCAACAAGGAAGACAGTGTAGAGTCTTATAATACTTGCAATATGTTTTATTTGAGTCTTGCTGTACCGGTTTATACTTGTGTTTGCTTCAAACAACCTTGCTAGCCTAAACTCTGTACTGAGAGGGAATGCTTCTCGTGCATCCAAACTTGAGCCAAAACCCATGCCATTTGTGTCCACCATACCTACCTACTATGTGGTATTTCCTGCCATTCCAAGTAAATACTTCATGTGCTACCTTTAAACTATTCAAAACTTTATTACTCCTTATTTGTGTCAATGTTTTATAGCTCATGAGGAAGTATGTGGTGTTTTATCTTTCAATCTTGTCATTTACTTCTGACAGACTTTCACCAATGGACTAGTGGCATATACATCCGCTTATCCAATAATTTGCAAAAAGAGCTGGCAACGGGGTGCCCAGCCCCAATTAATTACAACTTTCATTAATAATTCTCTTCACATGTTTTGCCCTGATTTATCAGTAAGCAACTTAATTTGCAAATAGACACTCCTCCATGGTATGTGATTGTTGGAAGGCACCCGAGGATTCGGTTAGCCATGGCTTGTGTAAGCAAAAGGTTGGGAGGAGTGTCAACTATAAAGAAACTAAAATACATGTGTAAACAAAAGAGAAGAGGGATGATCTACCTTGCTGGTAGAGATAACGTCCTTCATGGGAGCCGCTCTTGAAAGTCTGGTTGACAAGGGGGTTAGAGTGCCCACTACCATTCGTTGACAACAACAAACACCTCTCAAAAACTTATTTTGTGCTCTATATGCTTTCGAAAACTTAAAAAGCTCTAGCACATGATTTAATCCCTGCTTCCCTCTGCGAAGGGCCTATCTTTTACTTTATGTTGAGTCAGTTTACCTACTCCTTTCTATCTCAGAAGCAAACACTTGTGTCAACTTTGTGTGCATTGATTCTTACATGTTTACTTATTGCACTTGTTATATTGCTTTATGTTGACAACTATCCATGAGATATACATGTTACAAGTTGAAAGCAATTGCTGAAACTTAATCATCCTTTGTGTTGCTTCAATGCCTTTTACTTTGAATCTATTGCTTTATGAGTTACCTCTTATGCAAAACTTTTTGATGCTTGTCTTGAAAGTACTATTCATGAAAAGTTTTTGCTTATATGATTCATTGTTTACTCTTTATCTATCTGTTAGCAAACTATAGACCATTGCTTTGAGTCACTTCATTCATGACATGAGCCTTGCAATATATTGATCAAGATTGTGTGAAAGCATGTCTCCTCAGAAATTATTTGTTGTTATCGTTTTACCTACTCGAGGACGAGTAGAACTAAGCTTGGGGATGCTTGATACGTCTCCAACGTATCTATAATTTCTGATGTTCCATGCTTATATTATACCAATTGCTACATGTTTTATATACACTTATATCATTTTTATGCATTTTCTGGGACTAACCTATTAACAAGATGCCACAGTGCCAGTTCCCTGTTTTCTGCTGTTTTTGGTTCCAGAAAAGTACTTCTGCGAATATTCTCGGAATTGCACGAAACAAAAGGCCAAGTCCCTATTTTTCCAGCACCGTCACGGAGTCCGAAGGAGAGACGAAGGAGGGCCCGAGGGGCCACACCACAGGCTCGCGCGGTGGGCCCCCTGCCGCGCCACCATGTGGTGTGGGCCCCTCGAGCCTCCACCGACGCCCCCTTCGCCTATATATTGCCCCGCGTGAAAACCCTAAAAATATCATCATATTCCACGAAGAGTTCCGCAGCGCCGCCGCCATCGACGACAAGTTTCGGGGGACAGAAGTCTCTGTTCCGGCACGCCGCCGGGACGGGGAATTGCCCCGGAGTCATCTCCATCGACACCACCGCCATCTTCATCGCCGCTGCTGACTCCCATGATGAGGAGGGAGTAGTTCTCCCCCGAGGCTGAGGGCTCTACCGGTAGCTATGTGGTTTATCTCTCTCTCCCATGGTGTGATCTTTATGTGATCATGAGCTTTGTAATCTAGTTGAACAAGTAGATGTTACTCTTTATCTATTATGCACTCTAGAGGTTACTTTAATATGAACTCCGGATTCACTTCCCATGGTGTGAAGGTGACAGTGTGCGCATCGTGTGTGACTCCTTTATGACGTTGTGGTGTTTGTTTACTCAGACTTTGAGGTGTGCTTTTGCAGCCCTACGCAATGAATGGTGTTCATTATCCAACAAGAGAGTGTTTGAGAGTAGCATTTATTTATTCAATTATGAGATCATTGTTGAGAGTGTCCACTAGTGAAAGTATGATCCCTAGTCCTTGTTTCTAAGCATTGAAATACCATTTACAACAAGTTCTGCTACATGTTTGCTTGCTGCCATTTTTATTCCAGATTGCAATTACCACTTATAATCATCCATATTACTTGTATTTCACTATCTCTTCGCCGAACTAGTGCACCTATACATCTGACAAGTGTATTGGGTGTGTTGGGGACACAAGAGACTTCTTGTATCTTAATTGCAGGGTTGCTTGAGAGGGATATCTTTGACCTCTACCTCACTAAGTTCGATAAACCTTGTGTGATTCACTTAAGGGAAACTTGCTGCTGTTCTACAAACCTCTGCTCTTGGAGGCCCAACACTGTCTACAAGAATAGAAGCACACGTAGACATCAGTCTCACAAAATAAAATCAAACCAAAACAAACAAAAAGACGCTCCAAGTTTATGCGGTAAAGTGTTTCAATCGAAAAACATAAGTTAGACATGTGCAAACCAAGAGTGTGTAGGTCCAGTGGGGTTGTCTTCACATCCCCAAGCTTATGGTCTTCACCATCCTTGGATAGCTCTTGGTGCATCTCCTCCAATCCCTGTGAAAAAACTTCAAAACACCGTTTCTCCCATTTCCTTTTCTGTGGGGTGCATTAGTAGTGGTAAACAAATAGATTTCTTGCTGCATATAATCCTTAAAAAAATTCATATGAATGTCCAGAAATTATATAATGTTGTATGCCTACTCATAAACTCAATTGGATAAAAAAGATTCAAGTTAAAAGTTCAAAACATGCATCAAACAAAATGGGACAGAATCTGTCTAGAAAAACAGCAGCATCAAAACGTATTTTTCTACACTACTAAACTTTCTCGAAAAATTCCGAAAAAACCATGCATACAGAGGATGAACAGTTGCAACTACAGTTCGAATATGAGCTCATTCGGAGTTACAGAATAAGAACTAAAAATCATACCGTGCACAGATTCGTGCAGGAATAAAATCTCCGAACGCTATAAGCAACTTTTCAAACCAAAATGAGTAAAACTTGGCACTTTATTAAAAATTCCAGAAACTAAACTAAAAACTAAGTCTCTTGTTACAGCAAGAGGACACAAAGAAAATCACAAATAAAAACAACCGGGTTGCCTCCCGTAAAGCGTTTTCTTTATAGCCATATAGCTAGGCTTCTTACTTGATGTTTATTGAAGATGAAGCTAATGAGGGAGCTTGAACTTTGGTGAGTCCCTCTTCCTTGGAAAGTGTTCATGAATAATACCAAGATCCCATGGTGCTCTCAAACCGATCAAAATAATAGTCAACTTGAGCCCTAGTAGAGAGAAAAATAAAACACAAAAGTAATAACAACGAAGTCTAACTTTCTTTCTATGCATTGGCATTTTGTATACGAATGAATCACAATAAATAGAAGTTTTCCAATGCATATTAACAATAGTTACTTGTAGCCCATAATCATTAGTAGCATACAGAGGGATCTTATCACCTCTTTTTTCATAATAGTTGCAAGTAGTAGAAGCAAATTCAACCATATAACCACAAGAATCATTCAACTTGGATAATTTAGGCAAATAAAGAGGATCATTAAATTTATTTTGGAATTCATTAGCATGCTTCCCTCTTTAAAAATAGTTACTAAGATCAATATCAAGTTTAATATCATGGTTGCAACAAAGATTTGGAACTAAAGATAATTGCAAACCACATAAGTATTTCTCAACATAAGCAAATTTCTCCTCTATAGTGTAATTAGGAGAATCCAAAAACAAAGTAGGACTCTCATGAGTGAGAGTACTATCACAAACAGCAGGTATATCATTTTTATCCTCACATAAATTAGTAACAACTTCTAAACATGTAGGATTATCAATAAGCATAGGACCATTATCTAAAGCATTATCATATGGCATATTTAAGCAACACTCCTCATTATCATCCATAAGTTCACTAGTAGCATTATTAAAAAGTAAAGGAGCATTATTAGTTTCATCATAATAGCATGGGTTATCATATAGGACCATGGAATTTTCAGTTTCACACTCATCATAACATGGGTTCTCATAAATAACAAAAGATTTTGAGTTTGAGTGCTACTATCAAATGTCGATGGTGAAGTTGGGAGATCCAACTATTCCCCAAGCTTAGGTTGAAACACATTCATTTCAATCTCCTCTTCACATACTTCATATTCCAAGCTTATGTTTTCATCATCCTCTTCCTGCAAGTTTTATATATCTTATTAATAACATAAGCATTATTAGAAAAAAAATCCATGGCAGCAAGAGTTATTTCTTTATATTTAATAACATAAGCATTATTAGAAAAAATTCTTGGAATTTTTCAAGGAGCATTGAACTTGTTTCTTTAAGATCACGAGCTACCTCACAAGTTTTATATATCTTATTAATAATTGAATCCACCTCATGAGCTCCCATGAAAGCAACAAATTGGTCATGTAATCTCATGTCAAAGTAATTATTATCCATCTTATGATATGAGGCAATTATAAGTTGTTACTACATTTGCATTGAAAATAGAGATGCTTATCATTTTGTCTTGTGCAGCAAGACACATTATATAACTCACAAAGTCGTTTAGCACTCTCATTTAGCCAGCCAATAAGTTTTCTAAAATGCACCCTTTCTTGGGAACAGATATAATCGGCTTCTTTTAATAATTTAAGTTCCTCATGTGTATATTCATCCATATTATCCATAGTATTGACCAAAATTGTTCATTTCAACACTTAGAATTCATTTTTGATAAAGTTTTTATGTGTTTTTAATTTTTATGCAAAACCGAAAATAAAATATGCAAACCGAAATATGATATGCAAGACAATGACAAAACAAAATAAATTGCTTTGAAGGTAAATATGGATAAGATGATGCTCACGTAGGTGCAACCTCCCCAAGCTTAGGTGTTAGCACAAGTTGGTGATAAAGTTGACTTTGTTGTGATATCCTTGGACAAATCGTTACAGCAATGATTCCCGGCAACGGCGCCAGAAAAGTATCTTGATGACTCCCAAGTGCAGGAGATCAATTGTAGTACCTTTCGATTAGAAAAGGTTGTCGAACCCACGAGGAGCTGAAGGTATTGGTTATTAAGATTGATAAATAAAACAATAAAAGATGCAAGTGTTTTTGGTATTTTGGTTGTATAATTGCAATGCAGAAAATAAATAGTAGCAAGTGAAAGCTCTCAAAGAGAGAAAGCCCAATCCTCTTATGTGCAAGAGGACAAGCTCAAGTGATGTGTAACTTATATGTGGAAAACGTTCCCGAGGGCGGCATGGATATTGCTAGGCATAGAGATTTATTAAACAACACGTTGAATATCTTGTCAAGTTTTAATCTTCTTTGGACGGAGCCATTATTAGGTATAGCTAAATAAATAAACTACAACCCCTTATGATGGATCATGTGGCCAAGTAAATGACTGCACAAGAATTATTAAGACATAAAGTCCCACCATAGCATTACACTCTAAGGTCCCCGATACTAATACCCTCATAATATAACTTCATGACTCGGTCTCAGGTTTACATGTCCTCCCAAGTCTCCTCAATTCATTATACTACGGTGTTCTCCTATGAGCCCATATAGGTGAAGTGTTGTGCAGTCGACGTTCGCACAACACCATCATAGAATCACATAAAAGATAAACTCTTGACAAAATACCAACACATGTTATATAAATCATTGCCAATTCATCCTATGCCCTCAGGAACATATGGGAACTACTCACAACGTGCAAACATGATGATATTCAGTGGCATAAGTGGTACAACACAATCTGAAAATATAACTTCACCACCAAATAATGACAAGTACTCAATCACAAACATGAATAGTAGCACAAGACAAGTATCTAGGGTATAGCAACTCTCAAACTACGAGGGGAACGGAGTGGATCACGGTGATGATGATGGAGATGGTGCTGGTCTTGATGGGGGTGATGATGTAGAGGCCTCCTCCCACGCCAAGGAGGAGAGGTGATGACGATGACGATGATTTCCCCCTTCTCCGGAGCTCCGGAGCAGCAGGATCTGATCCCCCCGGAGGGAATCAGGAGTTTCGCCGCCGCCGGGCCTCGGATGGTTTCGGAAAATTAGGGCGTACTTTTCGGGCGAGACGAAGGCGTCATAAAAAGCCCCAGGCGAGGAGGTGCCCGAGGCCACTTAGTGGGTCCCACGCGGCCAGGTCTGGCCGCGTGGGCCCACCCTTTTGGGCCTCGTGGCTCTCCTCTCTTCGGTCTTCTTCCTCTGCCTTTCTCCGAAAAAACTAGCTGTGTAATTTTCCTTTTATTATTTGGGTCCTGTAGCTCCTGAAACATTAAAAACAAGAAAAAGGAGGTTTTCTGCCTCCCAGAAATTAAATACCAAAAATAGGGACTTTGTATGAAAGTCCCATAAATCATCTAAAACATGTAAAAACAATGATATAACAATGCAAATAACATTCTAATATGATACTAAAAGTTGTATAAATGATGATATAAAATGCACGTATCAACTCCCCCAAGCTTAAACCTTTACTCGTCCTCGAGTAAGTAAGGACATAGATCATTACATGCATCAATGGACTTATGGTTGATAAATAAATACGAGCATTGTATCATCATCATATTCAATTGCAAGATAAGATTAATGAACTAAAACTCATACACATGAGGGCAACATAAGTAGAAGCTCTAGCAATCACCCCTTACTTTTGAAAGCAAATAACCATTGTATGTTGGACAATTGAATCATATTTTTTCACATGCTTTTGCTCTTTATGGCAAGCATTATAATCTTTTATACTTTGCTGAAATTTAAAGACAAGATAAACTCTCATTGGATAACAAGTTCAAAGAAGACAAATGAAAGAGATAGATATAAAAATGTTTCACCTTGCTTCACTAGTAACTAGTGCAAACTTTAGTCATGGATATCTCAATCAAGTTCCTATGCTCTATACAACCTTTATCTTACACTTTCCATGGCTAACTGAATTTCAGGTGCCTTCCTTTTCATTCACTTCAAGAGCATAAGTATTGAAATATCCATGATCATTAATTTGCTCAAAAGATACTAGATTCTAACAAGAGTGTTTCATATCCTTTTCATTAACCTTCTCAACTTTTTATCCTACAAGACTATATCTCAACCTTAAACTATTAATTCAAGTCATATTGACTCATTCTTTTACTTATTTTATAATGAGATAATTCTACAATTGTCCAACACTCAAGTTAATTAATTCAAGGCAAGATGTGACTGAAACTCTAAATATGCCACGCTCATTTGCATGAGTGTTACCCATAAATCTCCAAACAAGAGAATCATGGATGACACCATACTTTAATATTCATTGATAAACCACAAGATGGAGATACATGATAATGCTCCATGAGCTCACACACGCCTAAGAGATATTGATAACTAAACGATAAAAGCAAAACACACCATGACTAGATAGATATGATAAACTAGTGGAGATAAAGCTTGACGTTTTGCTAGAACTCCTTCTTCTCTTCTTCTTGTCATAATAATTATCTTCAAGTCTCCAATAATGCTCATCATAAGGTTGTAGGCTTTCAAACTTGCTTGCAGCTTTCCCAGTTTTTCCATGAGATTCTTCTCCACCGTCTCTTGCAAGGCTTCCACTCCGGGCTTGGTACTTTTTGTTGGGATCTTGCGATCCCATTCACCAGGATAGTTCTCTTGGGTGGCACGCTGAATTCCCTGTCAATAAGAGTAGAAACCACGTTTTTGCTAGCAAGTGCGTGCCTAGGAGCCTTCCCTCCGTGCTATGCGCGCCGTCTGCCTCTTGTTTCCAAGAGACACGTTCACCTCACACCAGCAACAGCAATGGGTGAAGGTGGTGCTGTTGCAGAGGTGCGATGTCGACGGAGGGCTTGTATTCTCCTTCTCTAGCTTCTTCCTTCTCCATCTCCTCCTCGTCGGCTTGTAGTCTTCATCGTCGAGTAGTCCTTCCTCTTCCTATTCCTCCTCCATATGGACGTGGGGCTGTTGCCCTCGAGTTCATCATCATCGTCCATGGAGGAGCATTGGTAGGAGTCTCCCGAAGACATAGCTAAAAACCTGACAGGCAGAAACAACAAAAGAAAGAATCGCTCGAGAACGCTCGGTGCGAGATTAGATCGCAGAAAGGGGTATATATTGACGGTTTTTAGGTCAAGACGAAGCGTCGGGTCGAAAACGAGACGAAAAGGGACTCCGAGGGGGAAAGGAGTGGGCCCACGCGGCCAAGGAATCTGGCCGCGTGGGACCCCTTGTTTCCTTCCTCGGGTCTCCGCTTCGTCCAGTTTTCTTGTCCCACACGTTAATTTCCATAAAAATGACTTCCGTAAAATATTACGCAATTCCGAGAAACTTTCCAACACTAAAGTTACCTTTATTGATTTAGGGTTTCTGAAACTGCAATTCTCTCAATTACCTCCTCCGGTTTGTAAATTCAACTCTCCACCATTCCGATGAAGCTCTTTCCTGCAATATAAGGTTTAAGGCGTTGTCCATTGACTACATGAGGTTTACCTTTCATGTCACCGTGAAGACGGATAGCTCCTGAACGGTACACCTCCTGTATCACTAATGGTCCCTGCCACTTTGAAGCTAACTTTCCTGCAGAAAACTTGAAACGAGAGTTGTATAATAAAACTTGATCACCTACTTTGAATTCCTTTCTCTTAATTTTCTTGTCATGCCAAATTTTAACTTTTTCTTTAAACATTTAGCACTTTCATAAGCTTCATTTCTCCATTCATCTAGTTTTAAATCAAGAATTCTTTCTCTCCCAGTTTAAAATCAAAGTTCAATTGTTTAATAGCCCATCTAGCTTATGTTCTAATTCAACAGGTAAATGACAAGCTTTTCCATAAACCATTTTATAAGGAGACATTCCCATAGGATTTTTAAAAGCAGTTCTATAAGCCCATAATGCATCATTAATTTTAAGTGGCCAATCAGATCTAGACTTATTCACTGTCTTTTCCAAAATGAGTTTAATTTCCCTATTACTTAATTCAACTTGTCCACTTGTTTGAGGATGATAAGGAGATGCAATTCTATGGTTAACATCATATTTTGCCAAAGTTTTTCTAAGAACACCATGCAAGAAATGAGAACCACCATCAGTAATTAAAAACCTAGGAACACCAAACCTGGGGAAAATGATGTCCTTGAGCATCTTCATTGCTGTGGCATGATCTGCACTTTTGGTTGGAATTGCTTCCACCCACTTTGTAACATAATCCACTGCAACCAAAATATGAGTATGCTTTGTCTTTGACTTGGGAAAGGTCCCATAAAGTCAAAACCCCACACATCAAATGGCTCAAGTGGCAAAGAATAATTCATAGGCATTTCATTTCTCCTACCAATATTTCCTACTCTTTGACATTTATCACAAGATTTAACATATTCAGCACAATCCTTAAATAAAGTAGGCCAATAGAAACCAGATTGTAATACCTTTGCTCCTGTGCGATCTCCTGCATGATGCCCTCCATAGGGACTGTCATGACAATCTCTTATAATAGCCTGTTGTTCATGCTCAGGTACACAACGTCTAATAATACCATCCACACTTTTCTTATAAAGGAAAGGATCATCCCAAAAATAATGTCTAAGATCATAAAAGAATTTCTTTCTTTGTTGAAGTGAAGTGTGGAGGTAAAACTTTACCAACAATAAAATTTGCATAGTTGGCAAACCATGGAGATGCAACTTTAGCACTAGAAACATTAATTGCAAGTTGTTCATTAACAAAGCTATCATTAATAGGAATAGGATCATCAGGTATATTTTCCATTCTAGAGAGATGATCAGCTACTTGATTATCTTCCCCTTTCCTATCAACAATGTGTAAATCAAATTCTTGCAATAAAGTACCCATCTTATTATCTAGGCTTAGCATCTTTCTTATGCATTAAGTATTTAATAGCAGAATGATCAGTATGCAATGTGACTTTTGAATCAGTAATATAAGGTCTAAACTTGTCACAAGCAAATAGCACTGCTAAAAATTCTTTTTCAGTTGTAGCATAATTCTTTGAGCAGCATCAAGTGTTCTACTAGCATAATAATAACATTCAGTTTCTTATCAACACGTTGGCCCAAAACAGCCCCAACTGCATAATCACTAGCATCACACATAATTTCAAAAGGCAATTTCCAATCAGGAGGTTGAATAATAGGAGCACTTATTAAAGCATTCTTCAAAATATTAAAGGACTCAATGCAATCATCATTAAAAGAGAAAGGAACATCCTTTTGCAAAAGATTGGTTAGAGGTTTTGATATTTTGGAGAAATCTTTAATAAACCTACGGTAAAAACCTGCATGCCCAAGAAAACTTCTTATACCTTTGATGTCCCTTGGGTATGGTAGTTTTTCAATAGCTTTATCTTTGCTGGGTCAACTTCTATTCCTTTTCCAGAAATCTTATGCCCAAGAACAATACCTTCAGTAACCATGAAGTGACACTTCTCCCTTTAAAACTAAGTGTTGGTCTTCACAACGCTGCAAAACTTTGTTAAGGTTGAACAAGCAATTATCGAAGGAAGTACCATACACAGAAAAATCATCCATAAAGACTTCCATTATCTTTTCAATATAATCAGCAAATATAGCATTCATGCATCACAACAAGTACACAAGAACGGGGTACATAATATGCATCTACTTTCATAACTGAAACAAAACTATTACATTCTCAAACATATATTCACTCATAAAAAGATCCACCACATAGATATTACATAGATGACCGTAATCATGTTCAACAGCTCATACGGTACTAATTAGTGAAGCTCAAAGAGAGGAGAGATACATAAGTTACTTCCATAAACCCATAGTCTAGGGTTGGACTACTCCCTCTTCATCATGGAGACGGTGGAGAAGTCGTTGGAGAAGATGGAGACCACGCCGGCAGCGCCCCGCTGGAGTTTTCCCCCTCCAATCTGCAACTCCAGGTCTCTGTTTCGGTGTTTCTATGTTTCGGCGGCGCCCCTTTCCAGAGGGCGTCGGAGACTATTTTTATAGTCGGTTTTAGGTCAAGACGGAGTCGGTGGAGAAAAGATCGACGGCAGCGGAGCCGCGAGGGCCAAAAGAGGGGGTCCACGCGACCAAGGAATCTGGCCGCGTGGGCGCACTCATCTTGGGCCTCGGGCCTCCGCTTGTTCGCTTCCTTCGCTCCCAAGTCTTCTTCCTTCCAAAAACTGATGCTCGTAAATTTCCAGGTCATTTGGACGTCGTTTGGGTCCCTGAAACATCAAAATATAGAAAATAGGGTTTTCTGCCTGCGCAGGGTTAATTCCATAAAAATAGGAAAATTATGAAATATTCCAAAAATCATGATAAAACATTGATATAACCCTTATATGATGCAAATATGATTGGAATATAAGTAATATAGTGCAAAGTTCATGTATGCATTTTACATGCATCAACAACCCATCTCTATTCTTGTCAGAGCTGACACCGACGAAGTCCTTGGACATGGTTCCCTTCTTCGAGGCATCGTCTTGCAACACCAGTGCCTATCTCACCCTCACGGTCATGTCACCTTGGAAAACCAGTGCCTATTTCACCCTCGACGTCATGTTCTTCAGGTGGAAAACTCTACATCCCGTCTTGCTAATTAGGAGACGGCGACGTCTCTCGGCGACGCTCTCTTCGTAGAGGTGTTATTTGGAGATCTTGACTTGTAGCGGAGGTTGGCCCGCGGTGCTGCGAGGCTTGCTAATGTTTGATCGATGATTATGCTTTCGGAGATTTGGGAGCTCGTCATCCCTTGAGTGACGTTGTCATACGCGGTTGTTATTGTTCTCGGAAGAGTCATGTATGTCTACCTTCTTTGGTGTATGGATATTGCTCCTCTCTCCAGCCTTGGAGCTTCGGTGGAGGATTGTTTGGCTCGTGCCGCTTTTGATTCCAGCAATGCTCCGTGCCTAGGATCCTAGGTGGCTTGTTCATAGTCACAATTTTACGCCGTTTTTCCTTGAATAAACCTTGATTTGTATGGTTGTTCATAAATTTTCTCATAAGCTGAGTCAATTGTCTCTTCTTATTTTAAATAAATCAAGGAATGCTCCCCGCCCCTTTTTGAGATGTTCCTAAAATTCATTCATTGGTTATCTCTGAATAAAGGAAACATTAGCACCTTTTTTTTTGAGAAGTCACCTGGGGGGACAAAATCCCCACCTGAATTTTTATTGCAGCAGCATTACAAGGTCACGCATGACGTGAAGAGACGAACGTACACCACAGGTCGGCGTGTTCCTTTTCAACCGGTCTTTTACACCGGTTAGTCCATAACATCAAGTCTGAAACAATGTTACCAACAGTTACAGAGGCATCTTGGTCGATGGTGAAAGTGCATGTGTTGCCCCATGCGTGGTTTTGGTAATTAATGACAATCCTTATGGACTAATGTTTGCTTTGAGATATTCTTGTAGATCTTGTCCATAGGAAATGATTGGAGTTCATGTGTTGGACTCTAGAAGATTACATGATGATCAATGCTCTACTCAAGGGTTTATATGAAGATTGGTCATGTGTAGAGAAGATGAAGTGCAAGCTCAATATGATCCATCTCGGAAGATATCATTTGATTGAAGCTTGCAAATGAGTCATGAAGACGGAGCTTTGCGTGGCCCTCCCATAATGGAGTATGGGGGAGCATTTGGAGATGTCTTCATCAAGCATGTGCTAGCAAGCACAATCAAGAAAGGTGCTCCAACTTGAGAGAGTCAAGATCGTCATCATCGAGCTCAAGTGGAATGCGCAAGGCAAAGGTATGATCTTGATAGGTTTTCTATTTTACCGGTCTCATGTTTTTAGTGGGAGACCGGGTTTTAGGATAGACGGCATACTATCAAGAGGGGCTCTCAAGTGAGTAACTTGATCGCATCTTTGTGGAGAGCTCAAACCTTTGCATACTTGGCATTTGATCTTTCTTGGTTCTTATTTGGCTTTTATTCTTGTGAGAATTTAGAGCTTGTGTTCATCTCCATACCAAGCTCTAGTTCATCAAAAACGGATTTCATTTGGATATCTTGTGTTGTTTTTGATGTTGGAAGTTTTACCGGTTCGTCTCTTGTAGAGAGGTCAAACTCTCCTCTTGTGTTATCTTCCTCACATGTTGGACTATGATGTGTATATGCATGATCTTGTAGTGCTTGTGATTATCTTCGGAGCAAGCCCAAGATCATTGAAAATGGAGTCCGGATGGAAAACTTATTGCATTTCAGGTTTTGCAGTTTCTCTGCTTTCAGGCCGGAGTCTCCGATCTTCTAGACCGGAGTCTCCGGTCCTAGGTTTTCCTGTCGAAGTTTTTGTGGTTCTGCCCTGGTGGGGGCCGGAGTTTCTGGCCCCTGGGGCCGGAGTATCCGTCCTAGGCCGGAGTTTCCGGCCTTGGGGTCCAGAGTCTCTGCCCGAGCTGCTCCGTGGCTTTTGTGGTTCAGCCCCTGGCTGAGACGGATTATCCGGTCCTTGGTCCGGATTATCCGGTGCTAGGCTGGCTGCAACGACTCTTTTTCTGGGAGGGGTATAAATACCCCTCCACCTACCTCCAGCAGTTTAGCTCTGCCCAGCAAGATTTGATTTCTCTCTCCTCCATTGTTGCAAGCTCATTTCTTTGATATCTCCCAATCCCTCCACCCAAACTCTTTGATCTTTGGAGGATTGAAGGAGAAGACCTAGATCTACATTTCCACCAAACCATATCTCCTCTAAGTGAGGGGAACCCTTTCGATCTAGTTCTTGGAGTTCCATTTGTTGTGTTCTTCTTTGTTCTTCCTCTCTTCTCCCCCCATAAGCATTAGTTGCTTGTGGTGGGATTTGAGAGTGAAGGAGCCTTGTGCTCTTGCCATTGCTTCGTTGCATCGGTTTGTGCTCTCCACGAGGATTCGTGGAAGTTGAAAGCTTGAAGAACTTGTTACTCTTGGGTTCTTGGACCCTAGACGCCATTGTGGTGGTTGAGACCCTTGTGTGGTCATTTGAAGCCGTTCGGGAGCCCCAATCCCATTGTGGGTTGTGCCCCGGATTGTTGTTGAAAGCCCTTCGGGAGCCCCCAATCCCGTTATGGGTTGTGCCCCGGATTGTTGTTGAAAGGCTCCGGATTCTGCCTCGAAGGAATACCGATAGTGGAAGGTGAACCAAACCATTGTGGTGCGGTTCATCGGAGAAGAAGGTGAAACCTTTGTGGTTGTTGAACCATTGTGTTGGTTCACACCTCTCCAACGAGACGAACTCCCTTAACAAGGAGGAACTCGGGAATACATCCTCGTCTCCGCGTGCCTCGGTTATTTCTTTACCCGAGCTTTTTACTTATGCACTTTACATTGTGATAGCCTTCGTGCTCGAAGTATTCCATATTGCTATCACCTTGTTACTTGTCTTGCTTAGCATAAGTTGTTGGTGCACATAGGTGAGCCTAGTTTATTTAGGTTGCCGGCTTGTTAGTTTAAAACACATAGTTTTATTCCGCAATTATCAAACCTAAACCAGAAAAAATTTAAACCGCCTATTCACCCCCCTCTAGGCGACATCATTGTCCTTTTAGATGGCCCTAAAAACTTTGGCGTTCCGAGCATCCCAAATTTTCCAGCAAATTACAAGGGCGATGGAAGGCCAGACATCACGTGGCAACCCGAGCGGAAGGGGGGAGCACGAAAGGTCTGTGAACTGACCAAAAGAGGGGGCGATGGTGAGCCTGTTCCAAATAGCGCGCGCGGCAAAACAAGTGAAGAACAGGTGGTCGCAGTCTTCAATAGGCAGACTGCAACGGGGACATGTGGCATAGTCAAGGATGGTCTTCTTGTGGAGGTTGGCACGAGTGTTGAGCCTGTCAAAGTGGAGCAGCAGCCGAAGATCTTGATTTTTTGCGGAGTGAAGGAGCCCCAGATGTTGACGAGCTGGTCGTCGTGCAGCTGAGAAGAGAGGGCTGCATATGCTCCTTGAGACGTGAACCTAGAGCCATCCAACATACGCATGTCATCCTCCGTGTTATTCAGCGAGACGTCCTGCAACAGAAGAGACAGCGTCCGAAGCTCAGAGCTTGCGGCCGAGGTTAGCCTGTTTCTCAGGTTAGTTTTGATCCCTTCCTGCAGCACCAAAGCAACTAGGTCAAATTGTTTTAGGTGGTGTGAGAAAATGGCGGGGAAGACAGTAGCTAGGGGCTCAGAGAGGATCCATCGGTCTAACCAAAAATATGTGGATCGGCCATTGCCAACGTTGCATTGTGAAATTTGGCGAAGAATGTGGATGTGTTTTTTGATTATGGATGGTAGGAATGTGGTGTGGGAGGTTTGATGCATGGGGTATGGTGAGTGGTGTAGTATCCAGTTTTTCCATGGCAAATCAGCAGAACGCAAGAATTTGTAAGCAAATTTCAACAGTAGACATTCATTTTGAATCTCAAGGTTTTTAACACCTAAACCACCTGCGACTTTAGGTGTGCAAACTTTGCCCCAAGCGACTAGACATTGTGCACCGTACAGGTATCGTCTGCGACCCAGAAGAAGGATCGTCTTTTCTTATTATATTTAGCTATATATAATGTGGGTAGGGAGACTGTCGAGAACAGAGGTCATCACAGCGAGCCTTCCGCCTTTGTTGAGACTATCGAGAACGGAGGTCATCGTCTTTTCTTAATTAGCACCTAATTAACCTGACAACAATTCTAATTAATTAACCAGACAACAATTCTAATTAATTAACCTGACAACAAAGTCCCCAATTCACTATCACTGCGTATCTACACTTGCTGCTCTACTGCATCCTTCCCTTGTCCTGAGATCTCATCTCCGCTCACACCGTGCTCGCCATCGTGTTCCTCTTCCCAGTCCTCGCACACGTCCAGGAAGTAGAGAGCGCACACCATGGCGGTGCAGGCGGCGAACATGGGGATGGGCCCGAAGAGCCAGAGGAAGACCGGGCACGAGAAGTAGAAGGCCCGCACGCCGAGCGACCAGAAGTAGCTCCCACGGTTGAGCGTTCCGGTGACGTAGTCGACGGCGAGCCCCGGGCGTCGGAGGCGGTGCGCGCGGAGCGGGACGTTGACGAGGGTGCTGGTGTGGCTGTAGTATCTGATGGACTGCACGTTGAGGAGGAATGCGACGAGGAAGCAGACGAGGATCGCGAAGAACTTGGCCGACAGCGCCGCCTCCCCCGTCGCGCCCACCACCAGCGGCGCGCCCGGGAGGAGGCCGCCCCCGGCGCGCCTCCTGACATGAGGACGGCGATGAGCGAGCTGAGCGTGATTGCAGTGGACGCCAGCAACGTCGACGCCATGATGTTGTTCCGGATCGTTTGCACCGCCAGCACCGCGTGCTTCCCCGACGGCTCCTGCATGCATGCACCCATCAGTCGAACCGATCGATGAAACAACAAAATGAAAATCTGGAGGCGATCCGATCAAGAAGAAAAGGCTCTTCGAGGATAGGAGATACACTGGTCGATCGGATGCCGGCAGGAATGGGATGTGGGTTTATGGCGGACAGACATACCTCCATGATGTGGCGGACCCAGATGCGGCGGTTGATGGAGTTGACGCCGATGACGGTGGTGGCCGGGCGTCGCCGGATGCGGAGGAGAAGCCACGCGTGGTACCCCACCATCAGCGCCAGCCCCAGCGGCACCAGCACGTAGTCCAGCGCCTCCTTCCCCATCTCTCTGCCCTTTGTTGTTTCTCCCCGAGGAAGAAGACAAGCTATAACAGAACAAAACCAGTGAGCTCAATGGGCCTCAGCTCAGAGCCAGGCCCGTACAAGCCCAGACAGTTTGGGCCACGAATGCGGCCCACATCGACTTCTTCCTTTTTATCGCCCACGACCTGTCTCGACTGTAGCAGCCAGTGTTTGTAGGCCTGGAGCAGCGCGTCGCACCAAGCCCTACTCCACGCCGCCCCCATCGGCACCAGCGCCGGCGCCGGTGAGGAGAGGCGACCAGCCGCAGCCGAGCGGTTGTTCCCTGTAGGCCGGCCACAGAAACCCTAGGACTCCCGCCCGGGCGAGACCGAGGAGGAGGAGGAGGCGATGGCGACCATGACGATCGGCGCCAAGTACAAGACCACGGTCAAGGACCCCGGCACCACCGGCATCCTCCGCATGGTGCGTTCCGTCCTCGCTCGCCCTTTTCCGGCCCCTCCGCCTCCTCCCATCCGAAATCCCTCTCCATCATCATCCGAAACAGGACAAATTGAAGCACGCTGCTGCTTGGATCGGAGCAATGCGTGCGTGTGCCTGTGCCGAATTATTTCATTTGTTATATGTTTAGGTCACCCGGGCCATGGGGTTTAGTTGCAGAACATTGTGTGCCAAACATGACCTTCATTTGCTCATGGTGTGTGACTGTCCGTTGGATCAATCCAGTTAACAGGTCCTGCTGAAAACATTCTGCTTCAAGTAGTTGTTTCGTTGTTCACTGTTTTTTTCCAGTATGATACCAGTATTTTTCACGGGAAACTGGAATGTGCTTGTGATTCATTCATTCCTTTATTGGCCACTGCTACTGCTTGCAAGTTAACCATAATGAGCTTGCTTGATCTTAATTTGACCAATCACTTGTTCTTGTAACTGCAGAACGAAGATAAGTTAGCATTTACTCCTAATGATCCGCGCTCACTAATGAAGCTCAATGTCGACTTCCGAACCATCAAAGGTACTTACTCTTTGTCCATACGAAGTGCTGGTTTCAGAGACATACCGGATTGTTTTACATCAAAGTACTGTCATTGTCCTGATGACTGATGTTCTACGAAACTGTTAACTATATAGATAGGTGAGTGTTTGTTGGATGTGGTTTGTAATTTACTGTGGACTATTGAAATTATTTACCAGGATACAAACTAAGTGAATAATTACATTCAAATGTGCCTGAGTAGGTCATGTGTGGTGTTTGATAAAACAATTAATTGATTTCATGTACATTACCTATGCTTGATGGTAATTTGTAGTTTATTCTTCCATGCGCCTCAGGTCACAAGTTCAACAAAGTAGATGGTAGCAAACCAACGCCGCCATTATTGAATCTTTCAAAAGATTCTGACAAGGTATGATCAATGAACTTGAAGCACCATGTTGAGGTTTTGCTTATAGGCATATGCTCTGCATTTGTTCCCGTGAGAGCGGGGATTTTGATGCACATGTTTTTTTCCTTCTTCTCAGGGTGGTGGTTACATGTTCGAGTTTGATAATGTTGGTAACCGCGATTCATGTCGTGACTTTGTAGGTAATGCTCATTCAGTGTATTTGCTTGGTACATCCTTTTTCTGGACTTAGTTTTTGCAAGTTGTTACGAAAAATATAATATCACATATCTAAAATTATGAACACATAGATTCATATGGGAACTGATTATTCTTTTAGATTGAGGATTATCAGTTTGTAATGTTACTTCTGGTGCACTTGAGTTATTTTATTTTGAGCTCCACCTCTCGTCTATACATTTATTTGCAGCAAAAGTACAAAACATATAAATAACTGATGACGTTGTCTTTTTAGCTAGGGTTTTAGGCAAACATCAAGGTATTGTGCCCACTAGACCAAATGCGCCTCCTGAAAAATCAGTTGCGTCAACTGGTCCAGAACAGCTCAGTTCTGCCGAAATGGAAAGACGGATGAAATTACTTCGAGAAGACAGGTAATATGATGATTTCAAACACCTCGGCCCGTTTATTCGTTTGACAACATGAGGTAGTTAGACAGTTTAATGCTAAACGTTCTAACTTGTCTTGCTCCTGAGCTCCTACGTGCTTGTATTTTTACTTGATTTGCCGATTCTAAGGTTTCCTTCTTGTCAAAGTCCATTTGGATTTCGTAGGTTCACTTAGTTAAAGATGTTTGATGCCATAGCATGCTGTACCAATATTTGGCAACCATTAGCTAGCCAAAAAAAAATTGCAAGATATTCCTTGACCTTTGTTGGCATTTTTTGTTTTGGCAAAATGACATAGGCAACCAAACTTTTGGTGACGAACCAATAACCAAAGTATGACAGGCTGCCAAGATCTTGGTAGGGTAAATTTGGGCACCAACCGGGCATAACTTAGAGCTCCTCTCTTGCTGGTCTTTACTGGTCTGTCCCATCAGTTTTGATGCAAATCTGTCCCACGTTGTGAAGCTGGTAGCATAGCTGCTAGACTGAGAATGATATGCATGTGCTGTAACTGTACCTTTTAAAGAGCCAAAATAAAATGCATGTGGCGTAATGTTTTCATTTCATTATATGGCTTGACATTCAGATACTCAATAGTTCACCTCAGGAGCATGTTCATGCTGCTAGGTTAATGAATCATAGTTGTACTGGTTAATATTTAATGTTCAACGTTGTTTTAAAAGGATAATTGTACCGCCAGGTTTGCAAACTACCATGGGCAACAAGTGAAAAATGTAATTATGTTGTATTATTGACTTTGTGAGCCCTTCTCTGTTTGCAGTGAATTGCAGAAGTTACATAAGAAGTTTGTTCTTGGCAATATTCTGCAAGAGTCTGAATTTTGGGCTACAAGAAAGGTAAAAACACTGCATGGATACAATTTTACTCAGCTGAAACTAGTACTTATTTAAGCCCTTTGCAGAATTTACTTGACGATGAAACAAACAAAGCATCAAAACAAAAGCCAGGTTTCAAAACTGCCATGCTAGCTGATGTTAGGCCATCGGCTGATGGACAGGTATGCCATATATCTTTTGTTGTTCCAGGCCCATGATGCATCATACATTATGATGGTTTCTGTTGAATGTGTTTGTATCTTGTCACATAATGACTTCGCGGTTGTTCATCATGTTAACTTACCCATTTTCTACATATGTGTAACCTTCCACAGACAAACAAGGTTACTTTCAGTTTGACTACTGAGATTATCCACCAGGTGCGTTTGTTCTTTGGTCATGAATCATCATCTAAATGTAGGCCTGCCTGCTAGCATCATTTTTGCAATTCTCTCAACTGTTATTAGTGCATTGCTATGCTTTAAGGAATAGGTTGTATCTACTTTGCTGGCAATGGAATTTCTAAATAATCGTAGTATTGTTTATGTTCTACTCGACCAACTACTTAGTATGTCATAAGTATCACATTCAGTTTAAGGACCAACACCGCACCTGTTCACTTAGGGCTATTTCCTTCCTTGGACTGGGCTGCATCTGCTCAGTAATACTAGGGTACCTGAAACTGCCATACATTATTAACCCGTAATTGCTAAAATAAAATATTGTTTATCTGGGTTTTGGAATACTTAAAAGCCTTGAACAAATTACTTGATATGAACATCATATATTCTTCGAGGTTTTGCAGATTTTTGCAGAAAAGCCAGCTGTGCACCGGGCATTTTTAGATTATGTTCCAAAGAAGGTAAGACTCTGCATATTTGTATTATACTTTTACCGTGCTCCTTGGCTTAGGATGTAGCAGGTTACAATCAATTGGATTTTGAATTCTCATTTTGCTTTGTTTTCTCTTCATCTCGTATGTGACTGTCCAAAAAGTTGTCGGAAAAGGATTTTTGGACAAAATATTGTAGAGCTGAGTATCTACTTAGGACAAAAAATACTTTAGCAGCAAAAGCTGAGGCTGCTGAAGATGAGGAATTAGCTATGTTCTTGAAAACTGATGATATACTTGCCAAGGAGGCAAAGCTCAAGGTATGATTCTAGCTGTATATTATTTTAATACTGCCTATTGAACAATGCCTTTTTAAACCATATTATTATTGTATTAGTATTATTATAATACAATGCCTTGTGATGTTCCTTGAGATTTATTTCTTGTTTACAGATAAAACGAGTAGATCCAACATTAGACATGGAGGCAGATGCAGGAGATGACTACATCCATATCCCGGTGCGTTTATATCTTGCTACTGTTTTGCTATATCCGCAATTTCACAAAGCCAAATTTTTTCAGCTACTTTGATCAATCGTAATCTCCTGAAGTGCTTATCCTATCTTGAAAATGTTTATAACATTATTCTTTCTGTCACGTAGGATCATGGGATTCTCCGTGATGGCAGCAGAGAGACAGTTGATGCTGATAGTGAATTAGCTAGGAGAACACTTTCTCAGGATCTGAATCGGCACGCCGCTGTTGTTCTTGAAGGAAGATCAACAGGTAGAAGTATTGTACTCTAACTATTTTTTTTGGATACTGTCTATTACTATTATGAGATGATACTTTCCTCAGTTGATGCTAACAGTTATTCTGCAACTACACTTGTTTGTTCTGGCATCCTATCCATCTGAATGTTATATCCTGGTTCTAATTCTTTGTTAACCAAGTCCTGAAAGATGATGCACCGACAGCTGTACAAATCCAAAAATAAAAATAGAAGTCGTCCTAAACTGCTGGTTGGTTGCAAACTATAACGTTGTAGTAATTGTTTCATGTTGGTAATACTTTCCCTTCACATTAGAGGAATTCCAACTACTTTAGGTTGCACTTTCTAACTCTTCATTCGCTTACTGGATGTTCATTTGTATGTATTATATGTTTTTAGCCCATAAGGTGATTATATTGTCTTAAGAGTGTAGAAGTTACCATCACGAAGCTCCTTTCTTATCACCCTCGCTCTTGTAGACACAAACACACAGGTGCAATAAAAGTTGTTGGTGCTCGGCAGAATCTCAGCTAGCCAGAGCTTTCTTTGTTCACTAGCACATTCACTCGACTTGATACAAATGACTGGTTACATAGTTGCTTATATAGGCAAAACCTCTAGTGCAATGCAGTGGCCTACTAACCACATGCATGCCATCATTAGCTCACACCTTTTAGCCACACAGCACATTAAGACCTTATGCAATTTCCTAAGCACTTTAGACTCTATGACTTCTCATAAGAAAATATATAAGTACATCTGCTGCTCCATTCCTTGAGATAATCAAAGTTACGTCAAGGTTTTGTTCTAACAACGAGTGCTTTTGCAGATATCGAATCAACTGATACGAAGACTGTAGCTGAAGCACTTGCAAGGTCAAAGAAGGGTTAGCAATCATATCGCTGTCTCATTTTCCTTTCTCACCTTAAAACAGCTCCTTATTCTGCTGATGACTTGTAAATTGCAGAACCACCTTCAAGCTCTGTTGCTGAGGATGCTAGTCATGAGAGATTGGTAAAGGTGGCCCGTATGACTGAGATAGAGGATCTGCAAGCTCCACGAAGTCTCCCATATGCACCACTTTGTATAAAGGTAATGTTAGTTCTTATCGCTTAATAATTGACGTATCAACCACAGACCACAGTCATATATTGCAGGGTTATGGATTCTTATGCCTTTCCTGTTTCATAGGATCCTCGAGAATATTTTGATTCCCAGCAAGCAAATGCTCTGAGACCTTTAGGTGGCAGCAATGATGGAAGAAAGGCCCGCAGCTGCAGCCTGAGCACAGATGATGCATTTCGCCATTTGATGGATCAAATATCTTTTGTGAAAGATAACAAAATGAACAGTCCGGTAGTTCAGTCAGATGTGGCTCTCAAGGTAAACAGTCTTGAGACCTTATCCCAATCTTTTGTTGTCTATGTTTTTTGGCCTAATTTTCCTCATAAGAGCAAGTCCATCAGCCCCTATAGGCTCCCGATGCACAAACATAGCGGAGAAAACGGAAAAAACCCCTGTCCAGCAGAAGCCCGATCCACCTCCCTGAAATCGCAGTCCCGATATCGAGTTATCTCTCCTCTACCTATAGGGGACTCGGAGGTGTCCCGGACCTGACCAACAGGCCAACGGGAACTAATAAAATATAGGGTGAGATAGCTATTAGTTACTGGATACTACTAAAATATGGGTGTGGGGGATATAAGGGAGAGATTATTGGGGAATTGCTGGAGATGTAAAAAATATTGGGAGTCTTACTGGGGACTCCCTTATAAGGAGACAGAGGGGAGATGATATTGGGGAACTGCTGGACTGGCTGTAAACAGGGCCATTTCTCTTCTTTATAAATCTCAGGAATTTCCTGCCCTTTTTTGGTTCCTCAAAAAATCTTCTGTACTCAATTTTATGGTGATTAGGACCTGTCTACTTGAAAGATCCAGCTCTGTGAATAAGCTGATTCAGTATTAATTCCTAAATACAATTGTTGGAATCCTTATAAAATCAAGGGGAATGTGCAATTTTTGGTCATGAAATTTTTGCTAGAACAGAGCTGCAGAGAGAGCTTCGAAGTCTGGAAGCTCCTTTCTTCCACACACTTAAGTACATAATGGTCGAATGGTTGTCCGCGTTGCTACAGCCCCTTGCCACACACTTCACAGTTAGCTAAGTGTTCGCGATACTAGGTGATACTGCCAGACTTCAGGTCAGGCGGGAGCTAGCCTCTCTGGTCTTCCACCCCTTTATATCTTGTCTCTTCTATACATAGCTGGGAGCCTGGCATAAACTGGTAGTTCTCTATGTCAGTAGATATTTTACTGAAAGAATCCACACTTCTAGAACTCTTGAAGAATTGTTGCATAGAACTTATATTACTGGCACCCTATTTGGTCCACAACTTTGCATTACCAAAGAAACATTATCTATTTTGCAAGGTGAAATAATTTGTCGTATTGTTTATTTTCAATTTTCGTAGTGTGTAGATCCATTTGTCCCGTCTGTACAACTATGTTTGACTTATCATGTCAAGGACATTCCAGAACCTCAATTTTTCCTGTACGAATGCATGTTTTGCAAGATGCTGTTTTCCTGCCACTGTGGCTTCTCTATTCTTAAGCTATTAAATTGCATGAGCAGGAAAACCTAACTACCTACATGGTATGGGTTTAGGTTCTTAATGAATTGAATGAAGGAATTTCGCGCTCGCGGAGGCTTAATCTTAAGAGTCCCCAAGACAGTCTCCTTGGTCATCTTCCTCATCGCACACGAGATGAACTTATGGATGTGAGATACTGCACCTATTTACCTTCTATGCAGATGTACTACAATATCAGTTTGTTTTAGAATATCTATTTTCCAGAATTAATCTGAACGTATCTTGTTTTTGTTATGTATATTTTGTTTAACCATTCTAAAATCTCATCGCACTGTATTAGAAAGCCTCTGTATTTACATTTATTCTTGCACTGACGGGATTTCTTGTGAACTGTGTATTTTGTAGCATTGGACGGCTATCCAGGAGTTGTTGCGCCATTTTTGGTCATCATACCCCATAACGACCACAGTGCTTTATAATAAGGTATAATATCATTACTATCCCATTTACACATTTTTGTAGGCACTGACTGATATTTGGGTGGAAGTTAGTAAAAGTAATTTAGTGGCTAGCTAAGTTTTGATTCATCAAATGGTTACGACTGTTCTCTGTTTTCTCACTGGCACTAAATATGGAGTTAAATGTAATGGTGTATCGTCATGAACGTGTGACCGAACATTGACCACCACGCCAGGTTATTATTATATTTTTGGGTATCAATGTTGTATCAAACAACTCAGCTTGGTTTTAGTTTTCTTGTACTGCGTTGATTCTGAAGAAAATAGAAGATGTTAATTTTGTGTTGTACAGTCCTAGTATCGGTATACACAGCAATAACTGTGAGTTAAGAATGCCAGATTGATGGTTTTGCTTGACTATAGCCTGGAAGTTTTATCACTTATTCTAGGCAGTCCAACTACCTGGTAGAACTGCTAGATATGGTACACTCCTCTTAAGAAGTAAAACATGGAGACCATTTCTTTTCTGTATCAATTGCTTCAATATTTACCTACTTGTGCAGATTCAAAGGGTTAAAGATGCAATGACACAGATATATCAGAAGTTACAGGTAAGTCTTCCCACGACAGAGTTGATACATGGAATTTAATACATTCGTATTTTTAATGTGCCTGAAATGTGCATTTGCAACTTTATTTACTTAAGTTGCCTCTGAATCATATTTATATGCATTGCCATGGAACTGTTTATGTTGTTGTTAAAAGATTGGTGATGAGATCCTGTTTGTACCTTTCTTTAATGTATTTCATTACTTAAGTTGCACTGACGGGTTTTCTTGTGTACTGTTTATGTTGTTGCTAAAAGATTGAAAGTGATGCATCCTGTTTGTACCTGCAGGAAATAAAGGAATCAGCACAACCTGATGTGAGACATGAAATATCTCAGCTTGTAAAGCCCATGACCCAGGTTCATACATTTCCTTACTGTATTTCATTATCATCTGCTAAAGAGCTTTATCTGAACTTCGTTGCGACGACTCATAGCTTTATCATGACTTAACAGGATGCATTTTCACTTTTTCTATTTTCCTAAAAGCGAGACAAAAGCTTTGCTTATTTCATTAATAAAATTTACCAAGTACATGTTTCATATCAAATGTTTGTTTTTAGTTCTTTTATTTTTATTTTATTTGCCATTTTGTCGCCTGCTAAACCACTGAGGCCCTGATCCATTTAACGCATGAATCAGCATTATTTTCTTTCGTGGATCTAGTTTTCTTCAATAATTTCAGCTAGCTGATTATATATGATTTCCAGGCACTGGACGCTGCCTTCAACCACGATCTAGACCAGCAGCAGAAATCTTCAAAGGCTGAGCCCAATGGGTTCTGAGCAGAGAACGGGAGGCATACAGATTTTACTCGATTACTGCTAGAGCGTGAGGGCCGCTGATCCCATTAGCTCTAGTCGGACTATTGTCGTGGTTACTAGCCTTGCAGTTCAAGAAGCACTACTGGAGGCTTGATTTTGCTCTTTGATTTTTATTTACATGTGGAGCAAATGACATATACCGTACGTGCCAATTTTGCAATGGAGGCATGTTCCGCGGATGGCTGAAATTCTTTCTTGGGTGTTTCATCAAGATCAAATATACGTTCTGCTTCTCTGTTCCGTGTGTTACAGCCTTACAGGTGATCTGATGGTTTGCTTTGCGGCCTTGCGGTTGCATGTGCAAATGATTATACAAAGTAAATAAATCCATACAGTTATGGGAGATATCTGAGAGTGCAGTTTTGGCTCCTGGGCTCATATGCTCCCGTTATGAGCAAAAAAATTTGAAATTTGAAAACTCATCAAAAAAATCTGAAAAAAATCATGCACGTACATCCATGGTACGCACCACCGTATTTTTTTTCGCACCGAAATGACATCGTACGCGCCCTGTACAAAAATGACAAATTTCCTGTCAGAAAATGAGATTCAAATTTTGAATTTCTGACAGAAAATTTGTCATTTTTGTACAGGGCGCGTACGATGTCATTTCGGCGCGAAAAAAAATACGGTGGTGCGTACCATGGTCATGTACGTGCATGATTTTTTTCAGATTTTTTGATGAGTTTTCAAATTTTGAATTTTTTTTGCTCATAACGGGAGCATATGAGCCCGAGCTCCAAAGTGAATATCCGGAGATATCTGCCATTCCCTGTTGTGAAATATTATGGTTGCCCCAAAGTATGTTATGCTTTTTGGCATGTCAATAGTTCTATCCTTATTTCCAATGAGATATCCTATTAGCAGGAACAGCCATTGTTTGCTTTGCCATAGATGAAAAAAAAGTGTTGGCTCTTTAGCTTTGGTGATCGAGTACTGGCTCGACACGTTGCTGCCGCTAGGTAGGCTAGAATTTCCCGAGACGGGCCTGGGCTGGCCGTGTAGACAGTAGCTGTGAGACTGATGGATGAAACGGGGAGGAGCAGGTTGCCATATTTTGCGTGAGACAAGCACGAGTATGATAATGGTAGCCGTCTAGCTAGACCGTCCTTGTGCCAGAGCTGGATTGACTGATGGAACTTGCGTGCTCCCACCCGGACTTTTCCATCGCTAGCGGTGGTGGTGGGTCCCACTTAGGAAATTATTTTTCTTGTTAACACAAAAGAGAAGTTGAAACAAAGGTGGAGAGAGGTAAAAATAAAAACACGCCCGGTGGGACTCGAACCCACAATCGTCTGATTAGAAGTCAGACGCCTTATCCATTAGGGCACGGGCGCTCGCTGAGAGCTATTTAAAACTTTACTTATTTGTTTCACTCGCACACGCCCGCTCGTATAAGGGCGTGTTCGGATGTCCTCCACGCTCCAGCTCCACGGTGCTCCGGCCCGGAGCAGCACCGAACAGGCCAGCTCCACGGAGCTAGATCCGCGGAGCAGGGCGATTTTGCTGTACAATTTTCGGAGCACCACATTTGCAAATCCGCTGATCAGTCCTCGGTGGAGCAGCTAGAAATTACGGGCATATGCCACCGCCAAGTCAAAATAACGTTTCGCCTTTGTTCCTTTCTCCTCCCGAGCGACTCCCAGTCCCCCACAATCCCGTCCCCTGGCCTAGCCGTCACCCGCGTGCGTGCGTGCTCCGCCCGCCGCAGCCGCGAGACCTTCTACTCCAGCCGCCAGATTTCCCTGCGAAACCCCAGCGCCTCCGCCTGCACGCCCCTGCGCCAACCCTGCTCATACCCTACACCTCCTCCCTGCACCTCTGCATCTCCACCCGCACGCATTCGTCCGCGCCGCCGGCCTCTCTCCATCGAGCTCCAGCACTAGCTGGCTTCCCCTCGTCGAGATACAGCAGCGGCCGAACTCAAGCTCCTCGCTCCGCCTCCGAGCTTGCGCCATCCTGCTCCTCCTCGCGCCGCATCCACGTGTGCCGCTCCGGGAGGCGGCGATGCATTCCAGGGCGAGGCCATTCCCGGGAGGTTGAGGGAAGTTGACCTGTTCGTCCGGACAATGCCAGGTTGAGGGGAATCGACCTGTTCCTAGGTGGTGTACGGCGCCAGGAGAGGAATCGGGCGTGCGGGTTCGATGGGGAAGACGAACAAGACCTGTTCTTGTGGGCTCAATTGCTCCAACCAAAACGGGCCCAAATCATAAGTGGCTGCTAGTTGTTGGGTTGGGCTGGCAGTATACAGCCCACTATCGGAGCGGAGCAGCGCCGAACGTTTTCGCTCAGGCCGGAGAGCAGTTTTGTTGTAAGCAGAGCCGGATCGACGGATTTCCTGAGAGCGGAGGACATTCGAACACGCCCTAATATAGACTGGTTTGAGCATGCGGGGAGCGGGATGCGTCCCTTCCGTTGGCCGGTACCAACCAAAACGGGCAATCGCAAACACATGTGTTAAAACGTGACTCTAGGGCAACTCGTCACGAACCGTGACTAAGTGACTAAGAGCATCTTCAGTCACGGCGTCTAAATGGCCGTTCAAAGACTTTCCGGACAGGGCATTTGGGCGCCGCCCGGAAGATTTTTCGAATTCAAATCACAAATAACTAGAAATTCAGAGTTTTAGCCAGATTCTGCGACAAATGCAAGTGTTTTTGCCGCCAAATTAAATATCCCAAAAAATGCCGCCAAAATACGCCGGGAGATGTCGTTGCCTGGCGTCTGATTGCCGCCGCCACCGGCAGGTCTAGATGTCCTTCGGCTGGGGCACGTAGCCGTCGTCAGGCTAGGTCATGTCAGGGTCCTCATCGTCGACGACGCCTGTCCCGGGCGTGACATTCTCGCCGTTCTGGGAAGGCTAAACGAGCCCGAGCTCCTGCAGGATCGCGGCGCGATACATGTCGTGCGCCGCCCTGGCCAACGGATCCATGTTAGAGATGTCGGCCGTCGAGATCATGAAGTCCTGGATCCGCTTCTTGACAGCGGCTTTCTTCTGCTCGACGTTGATCCTGACGTTGGCCTTCTGCATCAAGATCGCCCACTTTCCGTTCTTCTCATCGCGCCGCAAGTTCGAGTTGGAGCAGACGTCGGCGACGACCTTGTCGATGGAGGACTGTACTCTATCCGTCTTAGCCGCCGCAGCCAAGGCTGCTTTCGCCTTGTTGTGCCCTGTTGGCCGCCCTCCGAGTTTTGCGGATCGGCGTTGGTGTCGCCGCGTCCCTGATGTCTACGCACGCTTCTATTCTCGTAGACAGTGTTGGACCTCCAAGAGCAGAGGTTTGTAGAACAACAGCAAGTTTCTCTTAAGTGAATCACCCAAGGTTTATCGAACTCAGGGAGGTAGAGGTCAAAGATATCCCTCTCAAGCAACTCTGCAATTAAGATACAAGAAGTCTCTTGTGTCCCCAACACACCCAATACACTTGTCAGATGTATAGGTACACTAGTTCGGCGAAGAGATAGTGAAATACAAGTAATATGGATGATTATAAGTGGTAATTGCAATCTGGAATAAAAATGGCAGCAAGCAAACATGTAGAGAACTTGTTGTAAATGGTGTTTCAATGCTTAGAAACAAGGCCTAGGGATCATACTTTCACTAGTGGTATCTCTCAACATGTTAGCACAACTGAATGCAAGTAAATGATACTCGGGATTATTCTTCTTCTTGATAACACAAGAGTACTATGTGTAGGGCTGCAAAAGCACTCCTCAAAGTCTTAGTAAACAAACACCACAATTCCCAAGAACAAGCCATGATAAATATCTAAATTATTCATAGAGTCACACACAAGTACCCACACTGTCACCTTGATACCGTGTTGTCACAATGACTCCGGGAACTAGATACAATCACTTGAGTAGCATAAACATTACATATGAATTCAGCGATACTAGCAATACTCATGATCACATAAAGATCACACCATGGGAGAGAGAGTAAACCACATAGCTACCGGTAGAGCCCTCAGCCTCGGGGGAGACTACTCACACATGGTCATGGTGAGCACGCTTGATGGAGAGGTTGATGAAGAGGTGCAGCCCGGAGAGGAGACGGCGGCCCGCTGCAGCCACGGCGCGGCGGCGGCGCTGGAGATGGCGTGGAGTGGAGTCGATGGAGATGGCTCCGGGGGCACTTCCCCGTCCCGACGGCGTGCCGGAACAGAGATTCTGTCCCCCGAAACTTGTCGTCGATGGCGGCGGCGCTGCGGAACTCTTCGTGGAATATGACAGGATATTTTAGGGTTTTCGCGTCGGGGGAATAAATAGGCGAAGGGGCGGCGTCGGTGGAGGCCCGAGGGGCCACACCCCTGGCGCGCGGCTGGGGCCCACCCGCGTGAAGGTGGTGTGGGCACCTCGGTGCCCCCTTCGTCTCTCCTTCGGACTCCGTGACGGTGCTGGAAAAATAGGGACTTGGCCTTTTGTTTCGTGCAATTCCGAGAATATTCGCAGAAGTAATTTTCTGGAACCAAAAACAGCAGAAAACAGGAACTGGCACTTCGGCATCTTGTTAATAGGTTAGTCCCAGAAAATGCATAAAATGATATAAGTGTATATAAAACATGTAGCAATTGGTATAATATAAGCATGGAACATCAGAAATTATAGATACGTTGGAGACGTATCAAGCATCCCCAAGCTTAGTTCTACTCGTCCTCGAGTAGGTAAAACGATAACAACAAATAATTTCTGAGGAGACATGCTTTCACACAATCTTGATCAATATATTGCAAGGCTCATGTCATGAATGAAGTGACTCAAAGCAATGGTCTATAGTTTGCTAACAATAGATAAAGAGTAAACAATGAATCATATAAGCAAAAACTTTTCATGAATAGTACTTTCAAGACAAGCATCAAAAAGTTTTGCATAAGAGGTAACTCATAAAGCAATAGATTCAAAGTAAAAGGCATTGAAGCAACACAAAGGATGATTAAGTTTCAGCAATTGCTTTCAACTTGTAACATGTATATCTCATGGATAGTTGTCAACATAAAGCAATATAACAAGTGCAATAAGTAAACATGTAAGAATCAATGCACACAAAGTTGACACTAGTGTTTGCTTCTAAGATAGAAAGGAGTAGGTAAACTGACTCAACATAAAGTAAAAGATAGGCCCTTCGCAGAGGGAAGCAGGGATTAAATCATGTGCTAGAGCTTTTTAAGTTTTCGAAAGCATATAGAGAGCACAAAATAAGTATTTGAGAGGTGTTTGTTGTTGTCAACGAATGGTAGTGGGCACTCTAACCCCCTTGTCAACCAGACTTTCAAGAGCGGCTCCCATGAAGGACGTTATCTCTACCAGCAAGGTAGATCATCCCTCTTCTCTTTTGTTTACACATGTATTTTAGTTTCTTTATAGTTGACACTCCTCCCAACCTTTTGCTTACACAAGCCATGGCTAACCGAATCCTCGGGTGCCTTCCAACATTCACATACCATGGAGGAGTGTCTATTTGCAAATTAAGTTGCTTACTGATAAATCAGGGCAAAACATGTGAAGAGAATTATTAATGAAAGTTGTAATTAATTGGGGCTGGGCACCCCGTTGCCAGCTCTTTTTGCAAATTATTGGATAAGCGGATGTATATGCCACTAGTCCATTGGTGAAAGTCTGTCAGAAGTAAATGACAAGATTGAAAGATAAAACACCACATACTTCCTCATGAGCTATAAAACATTGACACAAATAAGGAGTAATAAAGTTTTGAATAGTTTAAAGGTAGCACATGAATATTTACTTGGAATGGCAGGAAATACCACATAGTAGGTAGGTATGGTGGACACAAATGGCATGGGTTTTGGCTCAAGTTTGGATGCACGAGAAGCATTCCCTCTCAGTACAGAGTTTAGGCTAGCAAGGTTGTTTGAAGCAAACACAAGTATAAACCGGTACAGCAAGAATCACATAAAAACATATTGCAAGTATTATAAGACTCTACACTGTCTTCCTTGTTGCTCAAACATTTTACCAGAAAATATCTAGACCTTAGAAGAAAATATGCACCCAAGTCTCAACAAGCTCTACGGTAGTTCTCCACTACTAGGCTTTAACTACATGATGCAAGAGCTTAAACATGATCTACTTGAGAGCTCAAAACAATTGCAAAGTATCAAATCAAAACAAGACAATGATCTACAAGAATGCATATGTCTTTTCCAATACCAACTACTACATGTAGCATTTTCTTTCTTCCAAACAAACACCAATCAATTTATTTAAACATAAACTCTCCAAATGATAATATAATGCAGCAAGAGAGTTTATAAACAAGTGCTAACAGCTCGAAGAGATGCATGAAAAACAGGAGCTAAAAGCACTGCAGTAGCTAGTTAAGAATACTCAACAAATATAAGTGAAGAACATGAGTATTCACATGAAAAAGCGGAGCGTGTCTCTCTCCCACACAAGGATTGCTAGGATCCGAATTTATTCAAACAAACAAAAAACAAAAATAAAAGCACACAGACGCTCCAAGTAAAGCGCATAAGATGTGAAAGAATTAAAATATAGTTTCACTAGAGATGACCTGATAAGTTGTTGATGAAGAAGGGGATGCCTTGGGCATCCCCAAGCTTAGACGCTTGAGTCTCTTGAATATGGGATGAACCACGGGGGCATCCCCAAGCTTAGGCTTTTCACTCTTCTTGATCACATAATATCATCCTTCTCTTGATCCTTGAAAACTTCCTTCACACCAAACTCGAAACAGTTCTCATTAGAGGGTTAGTGCATAATCAAAAATTCTCATATTCTGTGATGACACAATCATCCAAAGCTTCTGGACATTAGCTACAGCCACCAATGCTTTGTGGAGCAAAGAAATCCACTCAAACATAGTAAAAGAGCGAATGCAAAACAAAAGGCAGAATCTGTCAAAAACAGAACAGTCTGTGAAGACGAATTTTTTCGAGGCACTTAAGTTGCTCAGATGGAACTGGTCCATTTAATGAAAGTTGCGTACATATCTGAGGAAGATGCGTGATTTTTTACAGAATTTTTCGAATTTTCTACAGGAAAAGCTCAAATCGTGACAGCTAAAAATCTGTCTCTGCGCAGAAATCCAAATCTTGCATCAACTTTCAATAAAAGACTTTACTTGGCACAACAATGCAATAAAATAAAGATACAAAGGAGTTGCTACAGAAGTAACAAGCACCTTGACTCAAAGAAAAGCAAAAATAACAGAAAATAAAAACAATGGGTTGTCTCCCATAAGCGCTTTTCTTTAAAGCCTTTTAGCTAGGCATAGTGATTTTTATGATCCTCACATAAAGATGAGAGTTGAAACATAAAAGAGAGCATCAAGAAGCATATATAAAACATGTTTAAATCTAACACTCTTTCTATGCATAGGAGTCTTGTAAGAAAACAAGTCAATGAAGAACAAAGTGACTAGCATAGAAGGCAAAACAAGTGTAACTTCAAAAATTTCAACATAAAGAGAGACTTAATATTATTGTGATATATGAAACGTGTCTCCCTCTCTCATAAGGACCAGTAGGTCTTAAAGTACCCAGCAAATAAAAGCAAATCAAGAGAAAGCTCAAAACCTTCATCATAAAGAGAAGAAATTTAGTAACATGAAGATTTCTATAACCATACTTTCCTCTCTCAAAATAATTTTCAGTGGCATCATGAATAAACTCAACAATATAGCTATCACATAAAGCATTCTTATCATGATCCACATGCATAAAAGTATCATTACTCTCCACATAAGCATAATCAATTTCATTAGTAATAGTGGAGTAAAACTATCACATCCATCATTGTAATCATCATAAATTGCAGGCATAGTATAATCATAATAAACTTTATCCTCCATAGTAGGTGGCACCAAAATACCACTATCATTATAATCATCATAAATTGGAGGCAAAGTATCATCAAAGAAAATTTTCTCCTCAAAACTTGGGGGACTAAAAATATCATATTCATCAAAACCAGCTTCCCCAAGCTTAGACTTTGCATAGCATTAGCAATAATGGTGTTCAAAGAATTTATAGTAATAACATTGCTACCATCATGCAAACAAGCCTCCATAGGTTTTTTAATTTTCTCTTCAAAAGCATCATGTCCTAATTCAATATAAAGTTCATAAGATCTCTAATTTTTTTGTTGTTTTCCATTAAGCCTAACTAGTGAAAATAAAAACAAGAAACAAAAAGAAATAATTGCAGAATCTAAAGGAGATACCTTCCAACACTTACCTCCCGGCAACGGCGCCAGAAAATAGCTTGATGTCTACGCACGCTTCTATTCTTGTAGACAGTGTTGGGCCTCCAAGAGCAGAGGTTTGTAGAACAGCAGCAAGTTTCCCTTAAGTGAATCACCCAAGGTTTATCGAACTCAGGGAGGTAGAGGTCAAAGATATCCCTCTCAAGCAACCCTGCAATTAAGATACAAGAAGTCTCTTGTGTCCCCAACACACCCAATACACTTGTCAGATGTATAGGTGCACTAGTTCGGCGAAGAGATAGTGAAATACAAGTAATATGGATGATTATAAGTGGTAATTGCAATCTGGAATAAAAATGGCAGCAAGCAAACATGTAGCAGAACTTGTTGTAAACGGTGTTTCAATGCTTAGAAACAAGGCCTAGGGATCATACTTTCACTAGTGGTATCTCTCAACATGTTAGCACAACTGAACGCAAGTAAATGATACTCGGGATTATTCTCCTTCTTGATAACACAAGAGTACTATGTGTAGGGCTGCAAAAGCACTCCTCAAAGTCTGAGTAAACAAACACCACAATTCCCAAGAACAAGTCATGATAAATATCTAAATTATTCATAGAGTCACACACAAGTACCCACACTGTCACCTTGATACCGTGTTGTCACAATGACTCCGGGAACTAGATACAATCACTTGAGTAGCATAAACATTACATATGAATTCAGCGATACTAGCAATACTCATGATCACATAAAGATCACACCATGGGAGAGAGAGGTAAACCACATAGCTACCGGTAGAGCCCTCAGCCTCGGGGGAGACTACTCACACATGGTCATGGTGAGCACGCTTGATGGATAGGTTGATGAAGAGGTGCAGCCCGGAGATGAGACGGCGGCCCGCTGCAGCCACGGCGCGGCGGCGGCGCTGGAGATGGCGGTGAAGTCGATGGAGATGGCTCCGGGGGCACTTCCCCGTCCCGACGGTGTGCCGGAACAGCGATTCTGTCCCCCGAAACTTGTCGTCGATGGCGGCGGCGCTGCGGAACTCTTCGTGGAATATGACAGGATATTTTAGGGTTTTCGCGTCGGGGGGAATAAATAGGCGAAGGGGCGGCGTCGGTGGAGGCCCGAGGGGTCCACACCCCCTGGCGGCGCGGCCTGGGGCCCACCCGCGCGAGGAGGGGGTGTGGGCACCTCGGTGCCCCCTTCGTCTCTCCTTCGGACTTCGTGACGGTGCTGGAAAAATAGGGACTTGGCCTTTTGTTTCGTGCAATTCCGAGAATATTCGCAGAAGTAGTTTTCTGGAACCAAAAACAGCAGAAAACATGAACTGGCACTTTGGCATCTTGTTAATAGGTTAGTCCCGAAAAATGCATAAAAATGATATAAAGTGTATATAAAACATGTAGCAATTGGCATAATATAAGCATGGAACATCAGAAATTATAGATACGTTGGAGACGTATCAGTCCCTTCTTGTTCAAAGTCCGGCGGTGCGCCTTCCATTTCTGGCAATTTTGGAGAAGCTTGTAACAATGCATCAACTTGAAGTCTTTCTCCTTGTTGAGCGACTTGTACAACAGAACGTCGACGAACTACAACAAAGCAAGCTGATCACAACAAGGGGATCGCGCCGCCAGCCTGTTACCTGATCCGCCGGGCCCTTCCCACTCTCCGGCCGATCGACGATGTTCTCATGGCAGCCGTGGAACTTGTTGACGATGCGTTGAACAATGTGCCATCTATGGTCGATGGCGCCTTGGCCGCGCACCATGTTCACCTTGTAGAAGTCCTTGGTGTGCCGGCGCTCGTCGAACTCTTCCTTGACCCACCTCCAGTAGGCGTCGCTTGATTGGTTTGTGCCGATGAGCATGCGGTGGTGATGAACTTACATGACTCGACCATGCACTCGTCCTCCTTGGTCGTCCAAGCGATGTCGCGGCTGCCCTTCTTCTTCGTCGTGCCGTGCTCGCCGACCACAGCCGCGGTCACCACCCCCTCCTCTTCGATCTCCTCGTTGGCGTCCTCGTCCTCCTCTTAGTACACCTCGTCCTCGTCAAACTCGTCGTCGTCATCGACATCCGCCGCCCGACCGTAACCGTTGATTAAGTCGGCCATGAGATCGGAGGTCTCCTATTGATGACTCCCACGTGCAGGAGATCAATTGTAGTACCTTTCGATTAGAAAAGGTTGTCGAACCCACGAGGAGCTGAAGGTATCGGTTAGCAAGATTGATAAATAAAACAATAAAAGATGCAAGTGTTTTTATAATTTTTGGTTGTATAGTTGCAAGAGAATAAAAATGCTGAAAATAAATAGTAGCAAGTGAAAGCTCTCAAAGAGAGAAAGCCCAATCCTCTTATGTGGAAAGCGGACAAGCTCAAGTGATGTGTAACTTATATGTGGAAAACGTTCCTAGGGCGGCATGGATATTGCTAGGCATAGAGATTTATTAAACAACACGTTGAATATCTTGTCAAGTTTTAATCTTCTTTGGACGGAGCCATTATTAGGTATAGCTAAATAAATAAACTAAATCCCTTATGATGGATCATGTGGCCAAGTAAATGACTGCACAAGATTTATTAAGACATAAGTCCCACCATAGCATTACACTCTAAGGTCCCCGATACTAATACCCTCATAATGTAACTTCATGACTCGGTCTCAGGTTTACATGTCCTCCCAAGTCTCCCTCAATTCATTACACTACGGTGTTCTCCTATGAGCCCATATAGGTGAAGTGTTGTGCAGTCGACGTTCACACAACACCATCATAGAATCACATAAAAAGATAAACACTAGACAAAATACCAGCACATGTCATATATAAATCATTGCCAATTCATCCTATACCCACAGGAACATATGGGGAACTACTCACAACGTGCAAATATGATAATATTCAGTGGCATAAATGGGTACAACACAATCTGAAAATATAATTCCACCTCCAAATAATGACAAGTACTCAATACAAACATGAATAGTGACGAGGGGTGTCCTCGGCAAATCCCATGGTTACTATACCTAGGGTTGATTATGTGGTACAGAACGTGTAGTATTGGTTGAATCGACGGCTGGCAGGTGGGATTTACCCAGGTTCAGGGCCCTCGAGTGAGGTAAAACCCCTACGTTCTGCTTGTCTGTATTGATTGTGTGAATATGAAGGTTACAAAGGTCCGGCGAGTTATTGATCACGTCGGGTTCTGATGGCCATGGATTGCTTGTTCCTGATCGATCACCCTCCCAGCCTTTATATAGGAGGCTGGGTCTCGGGAAACATAACCGACCAAGATTACACGTTATGGAAAGTTTCAACCAACTATGATCTAATCTAACTTGGGAAGTACTCTTCGTCTTGGGCCTCCCTTCATGGGCTTCGATTAGTTCTTGGACTTCTTTGATCATCACGTGCACCAGCTACCTCCATGCTGAGGTACCCGTGGAGCATAACCTCGTCATTAGCCCCCGAGTACTTGCTTGACTCGAAGAATCGAGCATGTGCGCCCTTCATCGTGCACGTCATAGTCTTCGCTCTTGTACTCCTGATACGATGCATTTCTTCTAACTTTAATTTGTTTCGATTATATGTGAATGCCAGCCGAGGGATATTGACATAGTAGGCCTGATTCACTCAAAAATCGAGTTCAGTTAACTGCTCATTTGGGCAAAACCTTACTAGTCTTCAGTCAGACTCGAGTCCCCGGACTCGAGCCTGGAACGCAGTCGAAAACTTTTGCCTAGGGATATTGACATAGCAGGCCTGATTCACTCGAAAATCGAGCTCAGCTAACCGCACATTTGGGCAAAACCATACTAGCCTTCAATCAGGTTCGAGTACCCGGACTCGAAGCTGGAACACTTTTGAAACTTTTGCCTAGGGATATTGACATAGTAGGCCTAATTCACTCGAAAATCGAGCTCAGTTAACCGCACATTCGGGCGAAACCATACTAGCCTTCAATCAGGTTCGAGTCCCTGGACTCGAAGCTAGAACATACTGGATAGACTCGACTCAGGCCGTTGTAGGTCTTACTGATTCGTTCCGCAGTTTAACTTTTGATACCTAACGCGTCCGTCAGGATTTTCATCATGTTTGTTGACACAGAAAAATTCAAGGGAAAAACACTGTTGGAGCGTCCCTCGGCCCAGCTCGATTGCTCGGCGGGTCTTACCTTTGCATTTGCTGCATCCGAAACATCGACGATTGGCGTAGTCCGGGAATTTATGAAGTATGATTCTTTTTTATTTGTGAAGTACTTTAATGCATTTAGTCGAGTCTGTAGTCGAGTGAGTTTCTTACCTTCTTTTGAGAATCTATGGGAGCGCTGTCTCCCATGGGAGTAGCCCCCGAGATTGTGGTTTATTGTCTTGCAATAGAGGACAATCTCAAATCATCCTTCTATATTGTTTTTGTCAATCGAAACTTTTTTGCTTTTGAAAATCTATGGGAGTGCGACAGCGCTCCCATGGGAGTAGCCCCCGAGATTATGCTTTATTTCATTTGAAGTAGAGGATAATCTCAATACTTTTGCTTCTTTTCGATTTAATCGCAAGAAATTTTCGATGTGCTCCCATGGGAGTACTTTTGCTAGTCAAATCCTTTTGTCGATTGTAGTCTTGAATTTTGTATCGATTGTAGTCTTGAACCCATCACTCGAATGTGTATGTTATCTTCGCTCCTGACGTCATTTGTGACATCTTAGGCGTGCGCTCGCGCTTTGACAAGACATGTCTATGTGGGCCCGATGCTCAGAGTTTTGACCGCAGAGGACGCCGTTTCAGTTCTGGTTTGACCTGACGTGGCGTATTTTTCGCCGCACCATCATAACCTCCTAGGGTCTTGCGCGTAGTGGGCGGCGTGGGACGCGACGGTTGCCCTCTGTGTTTACCACGTGTACGGCCAGATTCTATGCGTTTTTGCATGGACGGTTATGATGAAGTTTTGCGTTGTGCGGTAAATAGCAGCTTCTGCGGAAGTTTACGATTTACTTGCCATTTGCTCTCCTCCGCTCGTCTTCTTCCTCGCACACCGCCCACCATTGCTCTGCCTCCCAAGCTTCTTGCTCTCCACTCCGTTTGCGATGGCGCCCAAGAAGAGCAAACGTGCTGCGGCTCCGTCCGCCGCGGACACGGCGGGCAAGGGGAAGAATGTGGCCGAACCTTCCGATGCTATTCTGAAGATCCCTGGTGACTGGACGAGATCCTGCGTCACCGAGGACACCCTTTCTAAGTACCGTCAGAAGGGGTGGCTGCTGCCTGCTGATCAACTGGCTGCGCGTGCTCCAGGCTTGGAGGTACGCCCTGACCCTCGTGACGGCGAGCGCGTCTATTTTGCTAAATTCCTTCCCCGCGGTTTTGCTCTCCCTCTCCATGACTTTGTGCGGGGGCTGCTGTACGCCTATGGCGTACAGCTCCATGATCTCACCCCCAACAGCGTTATGCACATCACCTGCTTCATGGTGTTGTGCGAGTACTTTTTGGGGGTGTCTCCCAGCTGGGCTCTGTGGAAGCACATCTTCACAGTGCGCCACAACTGTCGCGGCAAGCGTCCGTGCCTGGTGGGTGGGTTTGCTGTCCAGGTGCGAAATGATTCGCACTATTTCAGTTTGAAGGCAGTCGACTCCGCACAGGGCTGGAGGACCAAGTGGTTCTACGTGCCAGTCGACCAGGTGGTACTCCCAGAGTTTTCGACTGAGAAACCACCCCAGAAGACGGCAGCCTGGGACCACCCAATTTCTGCTGCTGAGGCGAAGGAAGCCTCTCCTCTTCTGAATGAGTTGAACAAGCTGCTGAAGACTGTTCCTGGTGTTCAGTTGATTGCCACGTTTATGAAGATGCGAGTGTGGCCCATGCGCCTTCGTGCCCACCCGATGTGGCAGTATGAGGGTCCACTCGACGCCAGCAGGATGAGTGCCGTCGAGTTGTCAGAGAAGGAGCTGAGTACTCAAGTGAAGAAAGTCACGAGTATCAAAGCTTCTGAGAAAATCAACTTCGCACATGTCCCCTACGGGCCAGACAATGCTTTACCCGCGGTGAGTACTTCTTTTTGCAGCTTTTTATGCTTTCACCATATGTCTCTGCGACTTTTTTGTTTATGTTCGTATGAATATGAACTGTGCTTCTGTCATAGGGTCACTCGACTGTTGCTTCTCTTCCTCCTCTACCCGAAGCTGGACCTACTCCGGAGACGGCGGCGCAGGAGGATCCCAAGACATCCAATGCTGATCCTGCATCTGCTCACTCGACTCCTCAAGATAATCTTGCAGGAGAAAAAGGCGAGGAGGTGGAGCAAGTTTTGATGGATGCTGCAATCGAGTCCGACGCTGAGCAAGTCACACACAAGCCTAAGCGCCGGTGTCTGGATCTTCCGGAGTCTTCGAGCTCAGAGTCCAAAGAAGATGAGCAAGGGGACACCGGTAACTCGAGTACCCAATCTCCTGTGAAGAGTCAACCTTTGACTACCTCCCCACTCGCATCTCGTCCTTCTGCTGCTTCGAGTGGCGTCTCTCGTCTGGGCGTTTTTGCCCTTGGTAACGATCCTGATTCAGATGAAGAGGACGAGCCAAGGTTCACCTTATGATTTGTTCCTTTCTTTGTTTTCCCCTTTATGGTTTTTGCTTTTCGATTGACCGTGTCTTTGCTTTGTGATGCCAGTGGCAAATTACCATCTTCACCTCTAGTCGCGGATACGTCGATTGCGACAGATCCATCCGTCCTTCCAGAAGCAGCACAGAGCACTGCTCCTGATGCGGCCAAAGATTCAACTTTGGTGGTGCCTATTGATTTGAACAAAGGGAAAGCTGCCCTGACTGCAGATATCGTGGCCTCTTCTTCCACCTCTTGGACTGATCACGTGAGTGTGTTTGTGTTTGATTTTGCTCATGCTTTTCTACTTATGCTCTTGCTGATAGCATGAATATTCTGTTTTTAGCCGATGTTTGCTGCCATGGCCCCTTGGATTCAGGCTTTTGCTCGGGTGGAGAACGAGAGGGATTCTCTGCAGTCAACCTCATCGGAGCTTGCGAGTGAGTATTTTTGCTAAAAATCTTCGTTCTCTTTTGAAGTTATGACATTAATCGAGAATATTTGTGAACTCCGCAGAAGATAAGAAATCTGCTGAGGAGCATGTGGAAGACCTGGAGAAATAGGTGAAGGACTTGCAGACCAAGCTCTTTACCCAGCAATCTGAATCGAAGAAAGCACTTGCTGACGCCCAAGATGCCACCACTCGCCATGATAGGGATCTTGTTGCACGTCTATCGGGCATGGCTCGCGCTGCCAAAGGTGAGTGTTCTGATTTTGCAATTACCAATACTTTTGTCTTTCCATAAGTTTTACTTATGGCCTCTGTTGTCTGCATTTTGAAGGTTTTGAAGGCGCCTCGACCTCTGCTGATACATCGAGTGATTCATTGTCACTCGATAGTGCAATCGTGGAACTCGAGTCTATGTTGTCCAAGACTCAAGGAGATCTGGCTGTTGTGACCAGTACCCTTGGCAATTTGCATGCGGGGATGTGTCCTACAGCCACGGGCCCATCGACTGCTGAAGGGCTTGCTGCAGCGTTTGGAGAAGGATCGTCGATTGTGGCGGATTTTGCCCGCGAACTTACGGTACGCGGCTCGGAGTACACCCTCAAACTTTTGATGGCCAACGGTGTAGAGGCTGATTTTGACACTGCGTTATCGGACTACCCGAAAAAGCATGATGGAAAGCCACTATCATTCAGGGGTGTAACCGAGCCAGCGACGCGACTGAGCGAGCTCTGTGTCCAGACCATGGAGCGCCGAGCCAAAGCTGTCATGGCTCAGTCGCGTAAAAGTAGGGCAGAATCTGTTTCGCAGGCTTAGGAAACTTTTGCTATGTAATTTGATTACTCGAATTTGGCCTGTATGCTCTTGCTACTTATGCTAGTATACACTTTTGAGTGCTTTGCTTGAATGAAATTTGCTGAACCGCCTGAATTTTGCATCTTCGTGTATCTGGGTGTCTGAATGTTGTGCTTTGTGAACTAGGCACAAGAATGCGAGTCTGGTGGACCTTCTCCATCTCGTGCCCGAACATCTGGTCGAGCAAGGAATGACACGAGGGCACTTGCTCTTGCGAAGAATCGAGTGAGTGAACTAGAGCAAGAAATCAAGAGCACTCGAGCTGAGTTGGAGCTGCTGCGTTCCAAGCCGAGTTTTGCTACCCAGCGCGAGGAATATGTTCTTGGCGAGATGGACAACATAAACAGGCAACTCGAGTGTGAGTTTATGACACCGCTTTTTTGCTAAAAAGTTTGCATTTGTTTGCGTTACGCTTTGTACCAGTAACTTTGGCCTTTTGCAGGTTTTGTGCCTGACTTCAAGCAGGAAGATACGAGGGTCAATCGCCTCCATGATAATGCTGTTGAGGTACCAACTACTGGCAAGCAGCATTTTCATTTGGATAAGGTGCACGCCTGCACTCTTCTCACTTTGAAGGATCGAGTATGGCGAAACGCCCAAGTGCTCGAGATATGCAGACGCATCTTTACTCGCCTGAACTGCGCGCTCTTCCCGTCAGCCCCTCAACCACAAGGGTTGTTTCCTTTGATTGATATTTTTCGAGTGGCGGACTCAGTCAAAGAGTCTTTGATGCAGCTTGCTATTCTTGGGTCCAATGCCACTATGGCTCATATCCGCAGCCGCAAGCCAAATTTTGCGATTCGACCTCCTGCAACTGGCACGCTTGTATCTCAATCACATTTGATCGAGACGCGCTCTGCTGCTGAGGACTTCATCGATCGCTGCAAGGAGCAACTTTTTGGTCCTGTGTTGGATATAAAGGATGAGCCAGATTCTTAGCTTGTAAACTTTTGTGTGTGATCGGGGAAGTCCTCGAATGTGAATATGTAATTTTGTATGTGTGGCAAAATATTTGTGTTTGTATATTTATGACAGCCCCCGAGTCTATCGAGTGGGGTTTGTGTTTTATGCTTGACCCAGCCCCCGAGTCTATCGAGTGGGGGTTTTGAGTTTTTCTTCTTGACCCAGCCCCTGAGTGTGTCGGGTGAGGTTTGGGTTTTCTGTTTGACCCAGCCCCGAGTGTGTCGAGGGGGGTTGTGTGGTCTTTAATGCTTTGTGTGTTCAGCCCTCGAGTTATCGAGTAGGCTGCAAATATTGTGTTTGCGAATTTTTGAGCTAGAATTTTGATGCTTATGCTTTTATGCTCGAGCCCCTGAGTGCTTGATTGGGGTAAATAATAAAAGGCATATATGAGAAATATGAAGGAACATGTATCTTTATTCCAAGTATGTGTTCGACCAGCAAGCCGCCACATTAAAAACCTTCCAGTCCCCTTAGGTGCCCTGGTAAGGGAAAAGAGTGCGTCTGAAACCTGCTGGTTCTTTCAACATTATGCGCTATTACATATTATACAACTGATGTAGATGCGCCCTTCTATGCATTAGTGCCACTCGATGACATGTTGACCATCTTTGGAGGTTCAGTTGGGTGCTCCTGGTGCTTCATCGTGTCATTGATGGCCTTGGGCTCTCTGTCGATTGCCATCTTCTTGCTTTCTGGCGGAAGTGTGCGGTCGTTGGAGATTTCAAGCTCGGCGAGTGCTTGCTCCATCCCGTACATCTCTGAGATTTTGCTGAAGTCGCGGTCACATGAATCTGACCTTTGAAATTTTCCGTTGATCGTGATAACTCCTTTTGGTCCTGGCATTTTGAGCTTGAGGTAGGCGTAATGTGGGACGGCCATGAATCGAGCGAAAGTGGGGCACCCAAGTATTGCATGGTATTGTGACTTCCAATCGACCACTTCAAACTCAATCGATTCAGTTCTGAAGTGAGTAGGATCTCCAAACGTGACATCCAGTTGTAGTGTGCCTTGTGGGAGCACTGATTTGCCTGGGACGATACCGTGAAAGGTACTTATGGATTTTGGCAGATTTTCGACTGATTTGTTCATTCTGCGCAGCGTATCTGCGAAGATTATATTGAGGCCGCTACCTCCGTCCATGAAGACCTTGGTCATGGCGTAGCCTCCGATTTGAGCGTCGAGTACCAAGGCTGCATGCCCTGGTCGATATACTGTGCGGGTGGATGGTCCTCTCGATTGAAGACAATCGGGGTTTCTGATCCTTTCAAAAAAATCTGTGATACTGGGGGTGCCATGACCGCCATATTGATGTGTCGAGTGCGTAATTTCTGCTCTCGGTTGGATGGACGTCCTCGCTGGATCATGTTCATCTGCCCGCGGGTTACGGGATATTTTTGCTCATCTCCTTGCTGCATTTGGTGTACGGCTGCTGCCATTTGTGTTCCCGTAACGGGTTGTGCTGGCACCATGTATACTGGCGTCGGTTGTGCTGGTGTTGGTGCAGGATACACCTGAGTAGGCTGTGTTTGCGGTAGTACGGAATATACCTACGCTTGTTGTACTTGCTGCGGTGCTGGATATGCCTGAACAAGTTGTGCTTGTGGTGTAGTCGATGGAGTCTGCGTCAGTTGAGGAGGTGCACGTCCATCTCTTTGCAGTCGCAGTATATGTTCAATCGCAAGCTGATCGAATTCCCTACAATTTCTCAGCTAGTGGTTAGAGCGAAGCTTACCATCGTCCCCTTTGTAAAGATAGAATCTGCAATAATCGTCCATCCTTTCTTCGATTGAGCGCTCAGGCTCTTTGTCTGCTCGCCTGCGCCACTCTGGCCTCCTGTAGCTATCGCGGTCGTCGCGTCTGTGGTCTCGACTGTCACGTCGATCGTCTGTGCGATGGTCTCGATTATCACGATGATCGTCGGGTCGTCTATCACTTTGGTCACGGCTGTCCCTTGACTGGACAAAGCCCGCTGCGATGAAGTTTGGATGGTCATCGTCATGATAACGATGCTTGCGTTTGCGCCTTCGATCATCTCTGTAGCTATCTCTGCGGTCTCGACTGCCACCCTCGTGATTTTCATGTGATGATGCGGGTCGAGTGCCTCGTACGGAGTCTTCTCCATCTGCCCACTTTGTTGCGAGTACCATGAGTGCCGCCATTGACCTTGGGTTTTCTCGACCGAGTGTCTCTTTGAAATCTTCTCTCCAGAGTCCGTTTTTGAAGGCATCGATTGCCCTATCTTCTGATACGTTGCTACTGAGTTGCGGATGGTGGTCCACCGCCGTATGTACGATCTCAGAGATTCATCTGACTTTTGCTTGCAGGTCCGAAGCTCTTCGAAAGTTTTGGGGCGCTCACATAGAGGCTCGAAGTACTTGATGAAATCACCTTTGAAGTGTTCCCACGAATCGTAGTATGATTCGGGTAGCGATTTGAGCCAATCGCAAGCTGTTCCTTCCATCATGAGTTGTATGTACTGCATAGCTGTGGTTGTGGTGCCGCGCTGACATCCGACAGCCAGCCTGTAGTCTTCTAGCCAGCCTGATGGCTCCTGTTTGCAGTTGAATTTTGCCGTGGTAGCTAGCGAAAACTTCTTGGGCATACGAGCCTCCCGGATTCATCGAGTGAATCATAGCGCTCAACAGGGTCCGATTTCTGCTTCCGAGTCTGAGCTGCTGCTGTATGACCTCCTCGAGTGGCTCCTGCTGGATCGATTATGGCGTGAGCTTTTTCGACTGCTCCCTCCATGAGGACTTCGACTGCGTCGGTCTCGATCTGTATCTCTCCTTAGAGTTGCTTGTGGTTGCTGTATGGCTTTTGCTGCTATTGCCAGTTGTTTGTACAGTTGGAGGTGCTGATCCCTCTTTGGGTCTCCTGCAGGGGATTCGACTGTTCTGAGGTAGGTGCCCAGCGTCATCAGCGCTCCGGCTGGTTCAGTAGGTATGGGGATTCCTTCCGCGTCGACTGCCATAAAGGCTGGATCCAGGTTTTGAGTGACCGCTGCGCGATCTGCGTCTCCGAGGTTTATGACTCACGACCTGTTTGCGGGGTCATTTCTTCCTGTTGAACTCATGGATAACGCTTTTCGTCGCGCACTCAATATGCTGACCTGCTTTTTGCATTCTTCAAGTACTGCTCTGTAGTTTTTCAGCCGTATTGATTCTTGCCACTGGAAGTATTGCAAGGTCAATACCTCTTCTGGAGTTGCGTTTGCAGGTAGCATTGTGCAGCTTTCGATTACTTTGCTCACTTTTTCCGCCATCTAGGCAGTGATGGTCAGCATGGTTGTCCCGTCAGGCATCGTGACTGTGCAAGGGTATGCTGTAGGTCGACGGCATGCTGTGGCTGTTGATGTTTCTGCTGTACTGGCGGTGTAGACCTGGTAAGGTACTACCCGATCTTCTGTCCACGCGCTGTTGACGCGCATTATGGATTCGGCGTCATCGTCCAGACTCGTGTTGGAGTTGCTTTGCTTGCTGTGGTTTTCGCTGCAATCGAGTAGATCCTTGAGTGCTTTGTCCAGGCTGTCTGCGTCGCAGGTGAATATCTCGTGGCTGGCACGGATTTCTGGGCCGTTGAGATTGGCGAGATATATGTTGTCGTCTGCGTTCTCCTTGTTCCCTGCGACGTTATTGCAGTCGACGATGTTGTCGAGTGACTCAGTTGAGTTGTTTGGGCGGTACGCAGATTCGATCTCGCTCCTTCCAAATCTTTTGGCTACTTCGTCACGGAACTCCTGCGAGTTCATGGTCGTTGCGGAGTCGCTTGGCGATTGGATCAGAACGATCTGTGATGACGTCGCCGCGAAGATGGATGGTGTTGTAGTCGAAGCGTCGTCGAGTGTCTCCATGTCGAGTGGGTCCAGCAGGTCCTGCACACCATCTTTATCGACAAAGAAGTTAAATTCTCCAACTGTGATATCCAAACTTGATTCAAGTCCGGCGAAGGCTTGTTGAGCTTCCATCGAGTGCGGCGTGAGCCTCCTTGGAGATTTTGGCGAGTGATCGCCTCTTGAGTTGATGCTAGTCAATCTTGTCGGCGAGTTGCCGTTTGCAGATGTGATCGGAGATTTTCCGTTTGATGATGTAATAGGCGAGTTACCTTGTGCAGATGCGATCGGCGAGTGGCCGCTGATACGTCTCCAACGTATCTATAATTTCTGATGTTCCATGCTTATATTATGCCAATTGCTACATGTTTTATATACACTTTATATCATTTTTATGCATTTTTCGGGACTAACCTATTAACAAGATGCCGAAGTGCCAGTTCATGTTTTCTGCTGTTTTTGGTTCCAGAAAACTACTTCTGCGAATATTCTCGGAATTGCACGAAACAAAAGGCCAAGTCCCTATTTTTCCAGCACCGTCACGAAGTCCGAAGGAGAGACGAAGGGGGCACCGAGGTGCCCACACCCCCTCCTCGCGCGGGTGGGCCCCAGGCCGCGCCGCCAGGGGGTGTGGCCCCTCGGGCCTCCTCCGATGCCGCCCCTTCGCCTATTTATTCCCCCCGACGCGAAAACCCTAATACCGAGAGTCATATTCCAGAAAGAGTTCCGCTGCCTCCGCCGTCGTCAACCCTAACTCGGGGGTTCTGAAGCTCTTCCCGGCACCCTGCCGGAGAGGGGAATCATCACCGGAGGGATCTACATCGCCATGCCCGCCTCCGGAGTGATGTGTGAGTAGTTCATCCTTGGACTATGGGTCCATAGCAGTAGCTAGATGGTTGTCTTCTCTACTTGTGCCATCATGTTTAGATCTTGTGAGCTGCCTATCATGATCAAGATCATCTTATTGTAATGCTACATGTTGTGTTTGCTGGGATCTGATGAATATTGATACTATGTCAAGCTGAATATTGTGTTATCATGTCTATGTCATTTGTGATCTTGCATGCTCTCCGTTACTAGTTGAAACTATGGCCAAGTGAATGCTTGTGACTCCAAGAGGGGGTATTTATGCATGATAGTTGGGTTCAACCTCTATTTAATCTGGGATAGTGACAGCAAGTCCTAAGGTTGTAGATGTGTTGTTGCCACTAGGGGTAAAACAGCAATGCTTTGTCTAAGGATGAATGTATTGTTTACATTATGCACTTTACTTAATGCAATTGTCTGTTGCTTGCAACTTAATACTGAAAGGGGTGCGGATGCTAACCGGAAGGTGGACTATTTAGGCACAGATGCATGCTGGATAGTGGTCTGTGTACTTTGTCGTAATGCCCAAATGAATCTCATAGTCAACACTACACTTGCACATGCATGTTTATGCACTTATCAATATTGTCAATTCCCCAGCTGTAATTTGTTTACCCAGCATGTCAGTTATCTTATTGGAGAGACACCACTAGTGAACTGTGGACCCCGGTCCATTCTTTTACATCTGAAATACAACCTACTGCAATCATTGTTATCTACTATTTTCTGCAAGCAAACATCATTTTCCACACTATACGTTTAACCCTTTGTTTTCAGCAAGCCGGTGAGGTTGACACCCTCACTGTCTCGTCGGGGCAAAGTAGTTTGATTGTCTTGTGTGCAGGTTCCACGTCAACTACGCTCATCAAGTTTTCTGGCACCATTGTCAGGGAGCTCAACATCCCCATCAACACCCAAGTTTTCTGACGCCGTTGACACCTTCTAGCAATTGTTGATTTCCTACTGGTTCGATAAACCTTGGTTTCATACTGAGGGAAGACTTGCTGCTGTACTCATCAAACCTTACACTTGAGGTATCCTGACGAACGTGTACTTCACACGCATCAAGCAAGTTTTCTGGCGTCGTTGCCGGGGAAGTCATCATTGCTATAGCAAGGGGAGTCTCTCACTTCCAATTATTTTACTTTGTTATTGTCTTGCTTAGTTTATTTTTGTTTAGTCTTGTTTGCTCTCTTTATCAAAAACACAAAAAAATTAGTTACTTTTTATTTTTGTTAAATTCGGCCTGCTTTTTGTTTTTGTGAAAATGAGTACCCCTGAGAACACCAAGTTGTGTGACTTCACTAGCACAAATAACAATGATTTCATATGTACTCCTATTGCTCCACCTGCTTCTAAAGTAGACTTTTATGAAATTAAACCTGCTATGTTAAATCTTGTTATGAAAGAGCAATTTTCTAGTGTTAGTTCTGATGATGCTGCTGCCCATCTTAATAATTTTGTTGAACTTTGTGAGATGCAAAAGTATAAGGATATGGATGGGGATATTATAAAACTGAAATTATTTCCTTTCTCTTTGAGAGGAAGAGCTAAAGAATGGTTGCTATCTTTGCCTAGAAATAGTATTGATTCATGGACAAAATGCAAAGATGCTTTCATAGGGAAATATTATCCTCCTGCTAAGATTATATCCTTGAGAAGTAGCATTATGATTTTAAACAATTTGATAATGAACATGTTGCCCAAGCATGGGAAAGAATGAAATCTTTGGTAAAGAATTGTCCCACTCATGGACTGACTACTTGGATGATCATCCAAACCTTTTATGCTGGATTAAATTTTTCCTCAAGGAATTTATTGGATTCGGCCTCTGGAGGTACCTTTATGTCCATCACCTTAGGTGCTGCAACAAAGCTACTTGATAATATGATGATCAACTATTCCGAATGGCACACCGAAAGGGCTCCTCAAGGTAAGAAGGTAAATTCTGTTGAAGAAACCTCCTCTTTGAGTGATAAGATTGATGTTATTATGTCTATGCTTGTGAATGGTAAATCTCATGTTGATCCTAATAATGTTCCTTTAGCTTCATTGGTTGCTCAAGAAGAGCATGTTGATGTGAACTTCATTAAAAACAACAACTTCAACAACAATGCCTATAGGAATAATTTTGGTAGCAATAATTATAAGCCTTATCCTTCTAATGGTTATGGCAATTCTTATGGCAATTCCTACAGCAACAATAGAAGTGTACCCTCTGATCTTGAAGCTATGCTTAAAGAATTTATTAGTACACAAAAAGCTTTCAATAAAACTGTTGAGGAATTGGAAAAATTGATGTTCTTGCTTCTAAGGTTGATAGTCTTGCTCTTGATGTTGATCTTTTGAAACTGAAAGTTATGCCTAATGAAGTTAAAGATACTAAGTCATTTGCTACAGCAAATGCCATCCAAGTTCGAATTGATAACAATATTAGGATGTTGGCTGAATTGCATGCTATGTGGGAAAGAGAGGAAAAACTTGATAAAGAGAATAGTATAGCTAGAGTTTGTACTATCACCACCACTAGTAATGCTAATGTTTCACATGCTAGTAAGCCTCCTACTATCAATGGTAATGTTATTGGTGTTGGTAATGTCTCGAAAACTTTTGCCTAGGGATATTGACATAGCAGGCCTGATTCACTCGAAAATCGAGCTCAGTTAACTGCACATTTGGGCAAAACCATACTAGCCTTCAATCAGGTTCGAGTCCCCGGACTCGAAGCTGGAACACTTTTGAAACTTTTGCCTAGGGATATTGACATATTAGGCCTGATTCACTCGAAAATCGAGCTCAGTTAACCGCACATTCGGGTGAAACCATACTAGCCTTCAATCAGGTTCGAGTCCCCGGACTCAAAGCTGGAACACTTTTGAAACTTTCGCCTAGGGATATTGAAATAGTAGGCCTGATTCACACGAAAATCGAGCTCAGTTAACCGCACATTCGGGCGAAACCATACTAGCCTTCAATCAGGTTCGAGTCCCCGGACTCGAAGCTGGAACACTTTTGAAACTTTTGCCTAGTTGACATAGTAGGCCTGATTCAGTCGAAAATCGAGCTCAGTTAACCGCACATTCGGGCGAAACCATACTAGCCTTCAATCAGGTTCGAGTCCCCGGACTCGAAGCTGGAACATACTGGACAGACTTGACTCAGGCCGTTGTAGGTCTTACTGATGCGTTCTGCAGTTTAACTTTTGATACCTAACGCGTCCGTCAGGATTTTTATCATGTCTGTTGACACGGAAAAATTCAATGGAAAACACTGTTGGAGCGTCCCTCGGCCCAACTCGATTGCTCGGCGGGTCTTACCTTGGCATTTGCGTATGCGGCATCCGAAACATCCACGATTGGCGTAGTCCAGGAATTTATGAAGTATGATTCTTTTTGATTTGTGAAGTACTTTAATGCATTTAGTCGAGTCTGTAGTCGAGTGAGTTTGTTACCTTCTTTTGAGAATCTATGGGAGCGCGACAATGCTCCCATGGGAGTAGCCCCCGAGATTGTGATTTATTGTCTTGCAATAGAGGACAATCTCGAATCATCCTTCTATATTGCTTTTGTCAATCGAATTTTTTTTGCTTTTTGAAAATCTATAGGAGCGCGACAGCGCTCCCATGGGAGTATCCCCCGAGATTATGCTTTATTTCATTTGAAGTAGAGGCTAATCTCAATACTTTTGCTTCTTTTCGATTAATCGCAAGAAATTTTTGATATACTCCCATGGGAATACCTTTGCTAGTCGAATCCTTTTGTCGATTGTAGTCTTGAATTTTGTGTCGATTGTAGACTTGAACCATTCACTCGAATGTGTATGCTACTTTCACATATGACGTTATTTATGATATCTTATGCGTGCGCTTGCTGTTTTGATAAGACTGGTATGTCCAGAATTTTAATCGCCGAAGATGTCGTTTCAGCTTCGGTTTGACGCTATCGGGGCGGCCCTTGAGTATATATTTTTGCTAAATACTTCTGTTTTTTTTTATTTGCGCAAGTTGATACGTCTCAAACGTATCTATAATTTCTGATTTTTCATGCTTGTTTTATATATCAATGTCACATGTTTTATATGCATTATATATCATTATTATACATTTTCTGGGACTAACCTTTAACAAGATGCCACAGTGCCAGTTCATGTTTTCAGCTGTTTTCGGTTCCAGAAAAGTTGTTCAGCGAATATTCTCGAAATTGCATGAAACAAGAACCGAAGTCCCTATTTTTCCAACACGTACACAGAGTCCGAAGGAGAGACGAAGGGTGCACCGAGGTGCCCACACCCCCTCCTCGCGCGGGTGGGCCCTCGGGCGCGCCGCCAGGGGGTGTGGAGCCCTCGGGCCTCCACCGACGCCGCCCCTTCGCCTATATAATGCCCCCGACGCGAAAACCCTAAATATACCTATCATATTCCAGAAAGACTCCCGGAGCGCCACCGCCATCGAAACCTAGTTTCGGGGGTCAGAAGGTCCTATTCCGGCACCCGGCCGGGACAGGGATTGACCCCTGGAGCCTTCTCCATCGACGCCACCACCTCCATCATGCTCCGTGAGTAGTTCCCCCATGAACTACGGGTTTTAGCTGTAGCTAGTTGGTACTCTCTCACCCATGTACTTCAATACAATGATCTCATGAGCTGCCTTACATGATTGAAATCCATCTGATGTAATCGGTGTTGTGTTTGTTGGGATCCGATGAATTGTTACATTATGATTAGTCTATCAATATGTTTGTGAAGTTATTGTTGCTGCAACCTTGTTGTGTTTAATGCTTGTCACTAGTGCACGAGTGGCATGATCTTAGATTTAAGCTCTATAATTATTGCTTAGATTGTATCTACAAGTTGTTTGCACATGTCTATGTCCGGAACCCGAGGCCCCAGAGTGACAATAACTGGGATAACTGGAGGGGATGGTTTAGATATGAGGATCACATGTTTTCACTAAGTGTTAATGCTTTGCTCTGGTGCTCTATTAAAAGGAGTACCTTAATTACCAGTAGTTTCCCTTAAGGCCCCGCTGCAAACGGGCTGGTAGGAAAAAAGATGTTGTGCAAGTTTCTCATTGCGAGCACGTGTGACTATATATGGAAAACATGCCTACGTATGATTAATAGACTAGATGTTCTGTCTTAATGCTATTTTAATTCTATCAATTGCCCAACTGTAATTTGTTCACCCAACACTTGTTATTGGAGAGTTGCCACTAGTATAGATAGCTGGGAACCCCGGTCCATCTGTCATCATCATTGCTTCCCTGTCAACACGCCATCAAAGTAGCAACAACTATTTTCTGGTGCCATTGCCTCTGTGTTACATGTTACTATTGCTCTCATATTACTGCTGCTTTCACATCACCCCTGTTATTAGTGCTTTGTGAGATCCTGGCTCAGGGCTCAATAGGATTGATAGGATACTCATGTCAAAAAGTTGCAACATCTTTTCCGGAAGCTCATCTAGAAAGAACTCCGAGGTTAAGCGTGCTTGGCCCGGAGCACTCCAAGGATTGGTGACCGACCGGGAACTTGTTCCCGGTGCGCACGAGTGAGGACAAACTGCGCAGAAAAGACTAGTGTTGATCTGTGGGGCCAGTCTGGAGATCCTAGCGAGCTGCCAGGGTGACAGGCCCGGCCCAGGGGTGGCCGGGGTGTTACAATTTGGTATCAGAGCCGACCCTCGCGGTAACTCGGTTGTGTGCGGGTCAGTGGGTGGACATGTGGAGCATGTGCCAGCACTGGGCGCACAGACGGGTGCCAAGGGGGGAAGTTCCTGGACTGGGGGCTGACCGACGAGGGCGTCGGTCTTCTAAGGGGGGAAGGATGTGAGATCCTGGCTCAGGGCTCAATAGGATTGATAGGATACTCATGTCAACAAGTTGCAACTTCTTTTCCGGAAGCTCATCTGGAAAGAACTCCGAGGTTAAGCGTGCTTGGCCCGGAGCACTCCAAGGATGTGTGACCGACCGGGAACTCGTTCCCGGGTGCGCACGAGTGAGGACAAAGTGCGCAGAAAAGACTAGTGTTGATCTGTGGGGCCAGTCTGGAGATCCTAGCGAGCTGCCAGGGTGACAGGCCCGGCCCGGGGGTGGCCGGGGTGTTACACTTTTCCAGGTGCAGCTGAATTGACAACTCAGTTGTTAAGGCTCATAAGTATTCTTTGTCTCCCCTTATGTCGAATCAAAAAATTTGGGTTTTACTTCCCTCGAAGACTGTTGCGATACTCTATACTTGTGGGTTATCAAGACTATTTTCTGGCGCCGTTGCCGGGGAGCATAGCTCTACTCATAAATTCACCTGGGGAGTACACTCTACCTCTCTCTCTGTTTTTATTTTATTTTGTCTTGTCTAGTTTACTTTTGTCTTGTTTATTTTTGCCTAGTTTACTTTTGTCTAGTTTATTTTTGTCTTGTTTTATTTTTCCTATATATTCGAAAATCCATAAAAAATTATAAACAGAAAAGCTAAAAAAAAACTGTTGTTATGGAAGAACCTACAACCTATATGGAACTTATAGAATTATATATGAAGTATAGAGAATCAAGAAAGGGTGAAGTCATGAGTGCTGTGTTAGAAAAGTTGAATACAATTGCTAAAATCTTGCTTAAAAGCCATGATATAAACTGTTGCTCTAAACAGGATACTAAACATCTTAAATTCCAATGTGGCTTTAGTGAAGAAGTTTTAATTGTGAAATATCATTGGAATAACTATATTCATCTTGGGTTCGAAGAAGTAGAACAATTTGTTTTATTTATGGGAGCCTCTGAAATAGAATCCTTCATGGCTAAAATTTATGAAACTTTTATTGCTTGTAAGGACCTTAAAGATTATGTCTCTTCTATCCTTGATCATTGTCTAGAAAATTACAGCAATAATCCTTATATCATTGATTATAAAGAGAGACTCATTCATGCACAAGAATGCACTCACAATTTTCAGGAACCTGAAGAAGAAGAAACTACTGCTGAAGCTGAAAGCTCATTAGATGAAAAAGAGGAGGAGAGTGATGAGTGTAACTCTTTATCTCTTACACTATTTGATTGCCCTCCATGCTTACCAAAGGAGGATGAATGTTATGTTCCTGTGGATTCTTTTGAAATATTCCCTATGAGTAAAACTTGTGAAAATGATTATGCTACTGTTATTTATGATAATCCATGCTATTTCGAAAAATCTTAAGATAATCCTTTATTTGTGGTTGATATCGAAATGCATGGTACTAAAGAGTTTTGCTTAGAAAATGTTTATGATAAAGCTCTAGATGATGGTCCTATGTTACTTGATAATATTAATCGTACTAATAATGAAAATGGGATTGGAGAGGTCTTGACTTTATCTATGATTCCCATAGCTTTTGATATTGATCAATCATCTTGTTATAAAATTGTTAAAAGTGGGTTTGAAAGTTTTAATCCCACTATTTTTGAGCTTGATAAAAAATATGTGTTTGTAGATCATGAAAAGCATGCTTTGTGTGATAGTTATATTGTTGAGTTTATTCATGATGCTATGATACGTCTCCAACGTATCCATAATTTCTGTTGTTCCATGCTTATATTATACCATTTTCTACATGTTTTATATACACTTCATATCACTTTTATGCATTTTCTGGGACTAACCTATTAACAAGATGCCACAGTGCCAGTTCACTGTTTTCTGCTGTTTTTGGTTTCAGAAAGTTACTTCTGGAAATATTCTCAGAATTGCACGAAACAAAAGGCCAAGTCCCTATTTTTCCAACACGTACACGGAGTCCGAAGGAGAGACGAAGTTGGGCCACGAGGTGGCCAAACTATAGGCCGGCGCGGCCCCCCCTTCTGCCGCGCCGCCAGGTGGTTTGGGCCCCTCGGGGGTCCGCCGACATCGCCCCTTCGCCTATTTATTCCCCGAGACGTGAAAACCCTAAAACACCGAGCCTTTCATCCAGAACATATTCGCTGCCGCCGCCGTCGTCAACCCTAACTCGGGGGGTTTCTGAAGCTCTTCCCGGCACCCTGCCGGAGAGGGGAATCATCACCGGAGGGCTCTACATCGCCATGCCCGCCTCCGGAGTGATGTGTGAGTAGTTCATCCTTGGACTATGGGTCCATAGCAGTAGCTAGATGGTTGTCTTCTCCACTTGTGCCATCATGTTTAGATCTTGTGAGCTGCCTATCATGATCAAGATCATCTTACTGTAATGCTACATGTTGTGTTTGCTGGGATCCGACTTATATTGATACCTATGTGGAGCCGAATATTATATTATCATGTCTATGTCATTTGTGATCTTGCATGCTCTCCGTTACTTGTTGAAGCCTTGGCCAAGTGAATACTTGTGACTCCAAGAGGGAGTATTTATGCATGATAGTTGGGTTCAACCTCTATTTAACCTGGGATAGTGACAGCAAGTTCTAAGGTTGTAGATGTGTTGTTGCCACTAGGGGTAAAACAGCAATGCTTTATTCAAGGATGAATGTATTGTTTACATTATGCACATTACTTAATGCAATTGTCTGTTGCTTGCAACTTAATACTGGAAGGGGTACGGATGTTAACCTGAAGGTGGACTATTTAGGCATAGATGCATGCTGGATAGCGGTCTATGTACTTTGTCGTAATGCCCAAATGAATCTCATAGTAGACACCACAACTCGCACATGCATGTTTTATGCACGTATCAATTGTCAATTGCCCAGCTGTAATTTGTTTACCCAGCATGTTAGTTATCTTATTGGAGAGACACCACTAGTGAACTGTGGACCCCGGTCCATCCTTTTACATCTGAAATACAATCTACTGCAATTATTGTTCTCTACTGTTTTATGCAAACAAACATCATCTTCCACACTATACGCCTAATCCTTTGTTTTCAGCAAGCCGGTGAGCTTGACAACCTCACTGTTAAGTTGGGACAAATTAATTTGATTGTGTTGTGCAGGTTCCACGTTGGCACCGGAATCCCTGGTGTTGCGCCGCACTACACTCCTTCACCAACACCTTCGAAGCAACTTTGATTTCCTACTGGTTCGATAAACCTTGGTTTCATACTGAGGGAAAACTTGTTGCTGCACTCATCATACCTTCCTCTTGGGATTCCCAACTGACGTGTGACTTTACACGCATCATGCTACTGAAAATTATTATGAGAGAGGAAAATATGGTTGTAGAAGTTTTCATGGTACTAAAACACCTCTCTATATGCTGAAACTTTTGAAGTTACTCTTGTTTTATCTTCCTATGCTTGTCACTTTGGTCTTTATGAATTTATTTGTGTACAAGATTCCTATGCATAGGAAGTGGGTTAGACTTAAATGTGTTTTGAATTTGCTTCTTGATGCTCCTTTTGCTTCATTTCCTATTTCATGAGAGCATCATTAAAACTATCAAGCCTAGCTAAAAGGCATTAAAGAAAAGCACTCTTGGGAGACAACCCATGTTTTATTTCTGAAATTTTTCTTTTCTTTTTGAGTCAAGGAGCTGCTTACTTCTGTAACAACTCCTTTGTATCTTTACTTTTTTGAATTGTTGTGCCAAGAAGAGTCTCTAATGATTAGATGATGCTAGATTTGGATTTCTGCGCAGGAACAGATTTTTGCTGTCCACGGTTTTGAGCTGTATGCACTCCAGAAAAATTGAAAATTCTGAAAAAATTCACGCGTGATCCTTATATATGTACGCATCTTTCATTAGTTTCGAGTTTTCGAATTTGAGCAACGGAAGTGCGTCGAAAAAATTCATCTTTACTGGCTGTTCTGTTTTGACAGATTATGTCTCTGTTTTTTGCATTGTCTCTTGTGGACTTTAAGTAAGGCTTTCTAGATGTGGAGGGATGTAGCTAATGTTTTATTGAGTTCTTGCAATATGTCACTACAGAACCAAAGTGGATTAATGTTTTTGAGTACTAACCCCTATAATAAAGTTTATGAGAAATTTGGTGTGGCGGAAGTTTTCAAGGGTTAAGAGAGAAGAATGATATAATGTGATCAAGAAGAGTGAAGAGCCTAAGCTTGGGGATGCCCCCGTGGGTCGCCCAAGCATATTTCAAGAAGACTCAAGCGTCTAAGCTTGGGGATGCCCAAGGCATCCCCTTCTTCATCATCAACTTATCAGGTCATCTCTAGTGAAACTATATTTTAATTCTTTCACATCATATGTGCTGTTCTTGGAGCGTCTATGTGCTTTTATTTTTAGTTTGTTTGGGAGAGAGACACACTCCGCTTTTTTTCATGTGAATGCTCATATTCTTCACTTATATCTGTTGAGTATTCAGTTTCGCACTGTTTAGCTTCTAGCTCTTGGTTTTCATGTATCTCTTGTTCAGAGCTATTAGTTCTTTTATAGAAAGTACTCTCTTAATTCACTTATATTTGTTTTGAGAGTTGCTTGGTTGATGTGTTGGTTCAGAAAATGTTGCATGTGGTAGTGGTATAATGAAAATCTTGCATAATCTTGTAGATCATTGAACTTTGATAACTTGATTCTTTGCAAACGTTTTGAGATATTTAGATGGTAAAGCTTGCTGGTTAATTAAGTTAAAATCATTAGTGGATTGTTGTCTTTAAGCTTGTACCGTACTACAAACTCTACTAAAATTGTTGAAGGTGTAGTTAGACTTGATAGCTTTCCATGTCTAAAGGTTCATCGTAATAACTAAGTTGTGCTGAAGGTCGAGGATCTAACGGGGTACTTGTGCCGCGTGAACGGCCCTTTTTGGAGTGAATTTTAATCATGCTCTTAATGTTGAACCTGCTAGTTGTTTAAAATAAGCTTGTGAGTTCTTTTTGACTAATGTTAAGCTACGGTTTTTGGCACTTCCACCATCCAAATTTGTTAGCCTCTTCGGTGTTGTGCATTGCCTTCTACTCACATTGAGAGTTGTGCATACTTCGCCAGTACATCCAAACCCGTGGGAGGACTTTCTCTTGTTCTCCTACACATAAGCCCATACATCTTCCTCAAAACAGCCACCATACCTACCTACCACAGCATTTCCATAGCTGTTCCGAGATATATTGCCATGCAACTTCCATTTTACATTACATGACTTGTTGTCATTCGTCATTTATATATTGCTTTGCATGATTCTATACAGCTGATGTGTGGTTTACCCATGTTACGCTAGATCATTGCATATCCTGCTACACTGGCAGAGGCATACAGTTTCATACATCATGTTTTGTTCATTATGAGTTATTTGTACCAAAAAGTGTGTTGTCATATTAGAATGTTGCCCCTAAAAGTGAAAAGAGCCATGGGGGCCATCGAAAAGAGAAACAGAAAAAGAAAAAAAATAGAAAAAAAGAAAAAAGAAAAAAAAAGAATAAAGAAAAAGAGGGCAACATTACTATCCTTTATCCACACATGTGCTCATGTTTCAGCACCTGCAGTATTCATAGTCATCATTTGTGCTCATGTTTAGCACCTATACTCCATGTGAGAGAGTTTTCATGTTTTACTAGTATAACTATGTGGGGAATTTACACTATAGAACTTGGGTTGTATATTCCAATGATGAGCTTTCTCAAAAGTGCTCTAGGTCTTCATGAGCAACCAAGTTGGATGCACCCCCCACTAGTTCCATTGGAGAGCTTTCATACACATATAGCTCTATGTGCATCCGTTGCATGGCAATCACTACTCCTTACATAGCTTCGATTATAAGACTTCCTCTTGTCTAATGATCACGTATAGCTTTGTGAGACTTTCTTCCATTGGCCTTCCAAACCCCCATTAATGTTCTCTTAGCCATAACATCCTGGTGCCAATACCAAATGCTTGAGCTCACCGGTTGAGTAGGCTTCGAAACAGTTGATTCATGACGTTCATGTTTATGTTTACTTGACTGAATCCTTCTATGTTATGAAAATTTGCTTGATGCTTGGATTGAAGGATAGAACTCCTACGCTTGATACTTAAAACATCTTTAATGAACCTTGTACGGTTTCATGTCTTTAAAGCAATAGTTCATGAAAACTTTTAGCTTATGTGACTAACTTGCTTTATTATCTCTTATTTAATATCAACTATAGACATTTGCTTTGAATGATTTGATCTCAGTTCACATGCCTTACATCATTATTGGATCAAGATTATGTTGGTAGCATGTCACTTCAGAAATTATTTTGTTTTTATCGTTTACCTACTCGAGGACGAATAGGAACTAAGCTTGGGGATGCTTGATACGTCTCAAACGTATCTATAATTTCTGATGTTTCATGCTTGTTTTATATATCAATGTCACATGTTTTATATGCATTATATATCATTATTATTCATTTTCTGGGACTAACCTATTAACAAGATGCCACAGTGCCAGTTCCTGTTTTCTGCTGTTTTTGGTTCCAGAAAAGTTGTTCAGCGAATATTCTCGGAATTGCATGAAACAAGAACCGAAGTCCCTATTTTTCCAACACGTACACGGAGTCCGAAGGAGAGACGAAGGGGGGCACCGAGGTGCCCACACCCCCTCCTCGCGCGGGTGGGCCCTAGGGCGCGCCGCCAGGGGGTGTGGAGCCCTCGGGCCTCCACCGACGCCGCCCCTTCGCCTATATAATGCCCCCGACGCGAAAACCCTAAATATACCTATCATATTCCAGAAAGACTCCCGGAGCGCCGCCGCCATCGAAACTTAGTTTCGGGGGTCAGAAGGTCCTGTTCCGGCACCCTGCCGGGACGGGGATTGACCCCCGGAGCCTTCTCCATCGACGCCACCACCTCCATCATGCTCTGTGAGTAGTTCCCCCATGGACTACGGGTTCTATCTGTAGCTAGTTGGTACTCTCTCTCCCATGTACTTCAATACAATGATCTCATGAGCTGCCTTACATGATTCAGATCCATCTGATGTAATCGGTGTTGTGTTTGTTGGGATCCGATGAATTGTTACATTATGACCAGTCTATCAATATGTTTGTGAAGTTATTGTTGCTGCAATCTTGTTGTGTTTAATGCTTGTCACTAGTGCACGAGTGGCATGATCTTAGATTTAAGCTCTATAATTATTGCTTAGATTGTATCTACAAGTTGTTTGTACATGTCTATGTCCGGAACCCGAGGCCCCAGAGTGACAATAACTGGGATAACTGGAGGGGATGGTTTAGATATGAGGATCACATGTTTTCACTAAGTGTTAATGCTTTGTTCCGGTGCTCTATTAAAAGGAGTACCTTAATTATCAGTAGTTTCCCTTGAGGCCCCGCTGCAAACGGGCTGGTAGGACAAAAGATGTTGTGCAAGTTTCTCATTGTGAGCACGTGTGACTATATATGGAAAACATGCCTACGTATGATTAATAGACTAGATGTTCTATCTTAATGCTATTTTAATTCTATCAATTGCCCAACTGTAATTTGTTCACCCAACACTTCTTATTGGAGAGTTACCACTAGTATAGATAGCTGGGAACCCCGGTCCATCTGTCATCATCATTGCTTCCCGGTTAACACGCCATCAAAGTAGCAACAACTATTTTCTGGTGCCATTGCCTCTGTGTTACATGTTACTATTGCTCTCATATTACTGCTGCTTTCACATCACCCCTGTTATTAGTGCTTTTCCAGGCGCAGCTGAATTGACAACTCAGTTGTTAAGCCTTATAAGTATTCTTTGTCTCCCCTTGTGTCGAATCAATAAATTTGGGTTTTACATCCCTCGAAGACTGTTGCGATCCCCTATACTTGTGGGTTATCACAAGCACCCAAATATGTCGAGGAGGTTTTTTGACCCAGCCCCCAAGCCTATCGAGTGGGGTTGGGTTGTCTGTTTGACCTAGCCCCCGAGTCTATCGAGTGGGGTTGGGTTGTCTGTTTGGCCCAGCCCCCGAGTCTATCGGGTGGGCTGCAAGTCTTGCATTTTGCGAGTATTTTTAGAGTTTTGATCCCTATGCTTTTATGCTTCAGCCCTCGAGTATTTGAGTGGGGAAGAAATATATGAGAATTATGAAGGAAAGTATTTTTATTCCATATTATGTATTCGACCAGCAAGCCGCCTCATTAAAAAACCTTCCAGTCCCCTTAGGTACTCTGGTAAGGGAAAGAGTGCGTCTGAAACCTGCTGGCTCTTCTGACAGTATGCGCTATTACATATGAAACTTGGAGATCTATGCATAGAAATGACGCAAATGCGCTACGTTCCACGGGTTTGATGCTTCTTCCCCTGTCTTCGCGTTTTTCAGTCGATAGGCTCCGCCATCTATGACCTCTGTGATGATGTAAGGTCCTTCCCATGGTGATGCGAGTTTGAGAACTTTCTTCTGCTTCTCCCGCAGCACTAAATCTCCCACCATAAAGGATCGTGTGCGCAATCGTCGACTATGGTAATTGCGAAGGTCTTGCTGGTAAACAGCCGTTCGTGCCAAGGCTGTATTACGTGCTTCTTCCAGTAAATCAGCTGCGTCTTCGAGTGCTTTATTTGCGTCGTCCTCTTCATACACTTCTACCCGCGGTGCGTTAAATTTGACGTCGGAAGGTAGTACTGCTTCTGCACCATAAACCATGAAGAACGGTGTGTACTGTGTAGAGGCGTTTGGGGTGGTTCTTAAGCTCCATAATACTGCTGGGAGTTCATCAACCCATGCACCCGCAGCACTTCTGAGTGGTACCAAGAGTCTCTTTTTGATGCCGCTGCATACGAGTCCATTGACTTTTTCGACTTGTCCATTGGATTGTGGATGCGCCACGGAGGCATAGTTTAGCTTGATGTTCTGCTCCTTGCAAAAGGATTTGAATTCTTCTGCCGTGAAGTTGGTGCCGTTGTCGGTTATGATACTGTCCATTACTCCAAACCTATACATGATCGATTGTATGAAACGGACCGCCGTAGAAGCTGTCGAGCTTGTGATGGGGATGGCTCGATCCATTTTGTGAATTTGTCGACTGCTACCACTAGGTGAGTATGACCGCCTTTCGATGATTTTTTGAGTGGTCCCACCATGTCAAGTCCCCATTGGGCAAAAGGCCATGCCAATGGTATGGTTTTTAGCGCAGATGCGGGTGCATGTGGCTTGGAAGCGAACTTCTGGCAGCCGATGCACCTTTTGACTATGTCCTCTGCGTCCCTTAGCGATGTAGGCCAGTAAAACCCTGCTCGAAAGGCTTTGGCTACGGTGATCGACTACCGGCATGGTGCCCACAGGTACCTGCATGAATGTCCAGAAGGAGATCTTTGCCATCTTCAAGTGCAATACATCTTTGAAACATACCTGAAGTGCTGCGTTTGTACAGCTCTCCGTTTATGATGGTGTATGCTTTTGCCCGTCGAGTGACGCGTCTGGCCTCGTTTGTATCTTCTGGTAGTTCATTGCGAAGTATGTATGCAAGGAAAGGTTGAGTCCATGTTGGCTCAATGAGAAGTACCTCAATCGGAGGATCCTCTGTGCTTGGTATTTTGTCTTTGTCTGTAGCTGCCGTCGTGTTTGATTGTCGTCTGTCGATTGACCTGTGATCTATTCGCTCGAAGAAAACTCCTGGTGGTACTGGTGCTTTTGTGGAAGCGATGTTGGCTAGTTTGTCAGCCTCTTCGTTGCTTTCTCTCCCTATATGCCGCAGTTCGCAACCCTCGAAGCTGCCCTCCATTGTGTTGTACAGGTCCTGATAGGCGATCATGTTGTCTGCGATTGCGTCGCAGGCCTTCATTGTTTGCTGCACAACTAATTTAGAGTCACCGTAAATCATTAGTCGAGTGCATCCCATAGCTTTTGCCATGCGCATGCCATGAATTAGGGCTTCGTATTCCGCCTCATTATTTGATGGGAACTCGAAACCCATTTGTAAGATGTAGCGGAGTTTATCCCCTTTTGGCGAGATTAGTACGACACCTGCACCCACTCCTTCGTTCTTTTTGGATCCGTCAAAGTACATGGTCTAGGAGTTTGATACGTCAGGTACCCCTGGCAATTGGGCTTCGACCCACTCGGTGTGAAAATCGGCTAAGACTTGTGCTTTGATGGCCTTCGGGTGCTCGTATTTGATTCCAAGTGGTCCCAGCTCGATGAGCCATTTTGCTACACGTCCCGTTGCATTGGGGTTTGTGAGGACATCTCCGATCGCCGATTTGTTGACCACCGTTATCGGGTGCTCTGTGAAGTAATGCGCTAGTTTCCTAGATGTCATGAACACGGCGTATGCTAGTTTTTGATATTGCGGGTACCGCTGTTTGGATGGGGAGAGAACTTCACTTACATAGTATACTGGTCTCTGTATGCTTTGGCTGTGTCCTTCCTCCATGCGATCGACTACCAATACTGTGCTGACCACTCGATTGGTGGCTGAGACGTATAGGTAGAGTGGCTCTTTCTCCCGGGGTGCTACCAGGATTGGAGGACTTGTGAGCATCTTTTTGAGTTCGAGGAAGGCTGTTTCGGCCTCGTCTGTCCACTCGAATTTGTTTGTTTTTTTCATCAGCTTGTAGAACGGGAGCGCTTTTTCGCCTAGTTTGCTGATGAATCGACTGAGTGCTGCTACTCGCCGGCTAGCTGCTGTACCTCGTGTAACTTGGTGGGTCTCTTCATTGTGAGTATAGCCTGTATCTTTTCTGGATCAGCTTCTATTCCCCGCGCAGATATCAAGTAACCCAAAAGTTTTCCTGCTGGAACACCAAAAGTGCACTTCTTTGGGTTGAGCTTGATGTTGTATCGATTGAGGTTGTTGAATGTTTCCCGTAGATCGCTGATTAGCGTATCTTCCTTCTCAGTTTTGATGACGATATCGTCGACGGAGACTTGGACATTGCGTCCTATCTGCTCCTGGAGACAGTTTTGCATCATGCGCTGGTATGTTGCACCCGAATTTTTTAGCCCGAAAGGCATGGTTGTGTAGCAGAAGACCCCGAGTGGGGTTATGAACGCTGTTTTTTCTTCATCTTCCTCATTCATCCGAATTTGATGGTATCCGGAGTATGCATCCAGAAATGATAGCCGATCGCACCCTGCTGTTGAGTCGATGATATGGTCGATTCGCGGCAATGGGAAGTGATCCTTTGGGCAGCATTTGTTCAGGGCGGTGAAATCCACACACATTCGCAAGGTGTCTGAGTGTTTCTTTTCCACTAGTACAGGGTTGGCAACCCAATCTGCTTTTTTGATTTCTCGGATGAACTTTGCAGCACGCAATCTGTCAACCTCTGCTTCGATTGCGTCTCTCTTTGGGCTGAAACGCGGCGCAAGTTTGCTTGACTGGTCGAGAACCTGGCTTAAGCTGTAGAGAATGCTCGGCGAATTCCTTGGGGATAGCTGGCATGTCAGCTGGGCACCATGCAAATATCTCCCAGTTTTCACGAAGGAATCTGACGAGTGCTGCTTCCTGTTCACTAGTGAGACTCGACGATACGTTGACCATTTTGAAGGATTAGTCGGGTGCACCTGGTGCTTCCTTGTGTCGTTTGTGGCGTTGAATTCTCTGTCGGATGCCAGCCTCTTATGTTCTGGTAGAAGCGTGCGATCATTGAAGATCTCAAGTTTGGCGAGTGACTGCTCCATCCCGTACATCTCGGAGATTTTGTTGAAGTCACGGTCGCATGAATCTGACCTTTGAAAATTTCCATCAGCTGTTATGACTCCTTTTGGTCCTGGCATTTTGAGCTGAAGGTAGGCATAATGTGGGACAGCCATGAATCGAGCGAAGGCAGGACGCCCGAGTATTGCATGGTATTGTGACTTCCAATCGACCACTTCGAACTCAATCGACTCGGTTCTGAAGTGGGTAGGATCTCCAAATGTAACATCAAGTTGTATTGTGCCTTGTGGGAGTACTGCTTTGCCTGGGACGATACCGTGAAAGGTACTTGTGGATTTTGGCAGATTTTCGACTGATTCGTTCATCCTTCGTAGTGTATCTGCAAAGATTATGTTGAGGCCGCTACCTCCGTCCATGAAGACCTTGGTCATGGCGTAGCCTCCGATTTGAGCGTCGAGTACCAAGGCTGCATGCCCTGGTCGATATACTGCGGGTGGATGGTCCTCTCGATTGAAGACAATCGGGGTTTCTGATCCTTTCAAAAAATCTGGACAGCTGGGGGTGCCATGACCGCCATATTGACGTGTCGAGTGTGTAATTTTGCTCTCTATTGGAGGGACGTCCTCGCTGGATCATGTTCATCTGCCCGCGGTTACGGGATATTTTTGCTCATCTCCTTGCTGCATTTGGTATGGCTGCTGCCATTTGTGTTCCCGTAACGGGTTGTGCTGGCACCATGTATACTGGCGTCGGTTGCGCTGGTGTTGGTGCAGGATACACCTGAGTAGGCTGTGTTTGCGGTGGTACGGAATATACCTGTGCTTGTTGTACTTGCTGCGGTGCTGGATATGCCTGAACAGGCTGTGCTTGTGGTGTAGTCGATGGAGTCTGCGTCAGTTGAGGAGGTGCACGTCCATCTCTTTGCAGTCGCAGTATATGTTCAATCGCAAGTTGATCGAATTCCCTGCAATTTCTCAGCGAGTGGTTAGAGCGAAGCTTACCATCGTCCCCTTTGTAAAGATGGAATCTGCAATAATCGTCCATCCTTTCTTCGATTGAGCGCTCAGGCTCTTTGTCTGCTCGCCTGCGCCACTCTGGCCTTCTGTAGCTATCGCGGTCGTCGCGTCTGTGGTCTCGACTGTCACGTCGATCGTCTGTGCGATGGTCTCGATTATCTCGGCGGTCATCCGTACGATGATCTCGATTATCACGATGATCGTCGGGTCGTCTGTCAGTTTGGTCGCGGCTGTCCCTTGACTGGACAAAGCCTGCTGCGATGAAGTTTGGATGGTCATCGTCGTGATAACGATGCTTGCGTTTGCGCCTTCGATCATCTCTGTAGCTATCTCTGCGGTCTCGACTGCCACCCTCGTGATTTTCATGTGATGATGCGGGTCGAGTGCCTCGTACGGAGTCTTCTCCATCTGCCCACTTTGTTGCGAGTACCATGAGTGCCGCCATTGACCTTGGGTTTTCTCGACCAAGTGTTCTTTGAAGTCTTCTCTCCAGAGTCCGTTTTTGAAGGCGTCGATTGCCCTATCTTCTGATACGTTGCCTACTGAGTTGCGGATGGTGGTCCACCGCCGTATGTACGATCTCAGAGATTCATCTGACTTTTGCTTGCAGGTCCGAGCTCTCGAAAGTTTTGGGGCGCTCACATAGAGGCTCGAAGTATTTGATGAAATCACCTTTGAAGTGTTCCCACGAATCGTAGTATGATTCGGGTAGCGATTTGAGCCAATCGCGAGCTGTTCCTTCCATCATGAGTTGTATGTACTGCATAGCTATGGTTGTGGTGCCGCGCTGACATCCGACAGCCAGCCTGTAGTCTTCTAGCCAGCCTGATGGCTCTGTTTGCAGTTGAATTTTGGCGTGGTAGCTAGCGAAAATTTCTTGGGCATACGAGCCTGGATTCGTCGAGTGAAGCATAGCGCTCCACAGGGTACGATTTCTGCTTCCGAGTCTGAGCTGCTGCTGTATGACCTCCTCGAGTGGCTCCTGCTGGATCGATGTGGCATGAGCTTTTTCGACTGCTCCCTCCACGAGGACTTCGACTGCGTCGGTCTTGATCTGTGTCTATCCTTGGAGTTGCTTGTGGTTGCTGTATGGCTTTTGCTGCTATTGCCAGTTGTTTGTACAGTTGGAGGTGCTGATCCTTCTTTGGGTCTCCTGCAGGAGGTTCGATTGTTCTGAGGTAGGTGCCCAGCGTCATCAACCCTCCGGCTGGTTCAATAGGTATGGGGATTCCTTCCGCGTCGACTGCCATAAAGGTTGGATCCAGGTTTCGAGTGACCGCTGCGCGATCTGCGTCTCCGAGGTTTATGACTCGCGACCTGTTTGCGGGGTCGTTTCTGCCTGTTGAACTCATGGATAACGCTTTTCGTCGCGCACTCGATATGCTGGCCTGCTTTTTGCGTTCTTCAAGTACTGCTCTGTAGTTTTTCAGCCGTATTGATTCTTGCCACTGGAAGTATTGCAAGGTCAATACCTCTTCTGGAGTTGCGTTTGCAGGTAGCATTGTGCAGCTTTCGATTACTTTGCTCACTTTTTCTGCCATCTCGGCAGAGATGGTCAGCATGGTTGTCCCGTCAGGCATCGTGATTGTGAAAGGGTATTCTGTAGGTCGATGGCATGCTGCGGCTGTTGATGTTTCTGTTGTACTCGTGGTGTAGACCTAGTAAGGTACTACCCGATCTTCTGTCCACGCGCTGTTGATGCGCATTATGGATTCGGCGTCATCGTCCAGACTCATGTTGGAGTTGCTTTGCTTGCTGTGGTTTTTGCTGCAATCGAGTAGATCCTCGAGTGCTTTGTCCAGGCTGTCTGCGTCGCAGGTGAATATCTCGTGGCTGGCACGGATTTATGGGCCGTTGAGATCGGCGAGATATATGTTGTCGTCTGCGTTCTCCTTGTTCCCTGCGACGTTGTTGCAGTCGACGATGTTGTCGAGTGACCCAGTTGAGTTGTTTGGGCGGTACGCAGATTCGATCTCGCTCCTTCCAAATCTTTTGGCTACTTCGTCACGGAACTCCTGCGAGTTCATGGCCGTTGCGGAGTCGCTTGGCGATTGGATCGGAACGATCTGTGATGACGTCGCTGCCAAAATGGATGGTGTTGTAGTCGAAGCGTCGTCGACTGTCTCCATGTCGAGTGGGTCCAGCAGGTCCTGCACACCATCTTTATCGACAAAGAAGTTAAATTCTCCAACTGTGATATCCAAACCTGATTCGAGTCCGGCGAAGGCTTGTTGAGCTTCCATCGAGTGCGGCGTCAGCCTCCTTGGAGATTTTGGCGAGTGATCGCCTCTTGAGTTGATGCTAGTCGATCTTGTCGGCGAGTTGACATTTGCAGATGTGATCGGCGATTTGCCGTTTGATGATGTAATAGGCGAGTTACCTTATGTAGATGCGATCGGCGAGTGGCCGCGTGATGATGAAACCAGCGAAACCGTGGGCCCAATACTACCTGTTCCCACAGACGGCGCCAATTGACGAGGTGTGTCCTCGGCAAATCCCATGGTTACTATACCTAGGGTTGATTATGTGGTAGAGAACGTGTAGTATTGGTGGAATCGACGGCTGACATGCGGGATTTACCCAGGTTCAGGGCCCTCGAGTGAGGTAAAACCCCTACGTCCTGCTTGTCTGTATTGATTGTGTGAATATGAAGGTTACAAAGGTCCGGCGAGTTGTTGATCTCGTCGGGTTCTGATGGCTATGGATTGCTTGTCCCTGATCGATCACCCTCCCAGCCTTTATATAGGAGGCTGGGTCTCGGGAAACATAACCGACCAAGATTACACGTTATGGAAAGTTTCAACCGACTATGATCTAATCTAACTTGGGAAGTACTCTTCGTCTTGGGCCTCCCTTCATGGGCTTTGATTAGTTCTTGGACTTCTTTGATCATCACGTGCACCAGTTACCTCCATGCTGAGGTACCCACGGAGCATAACCTCGTCACTTTATATAGGAGGCTGGGTCTCGGGAAACATAACCGACCAAGATTACACGTTATGGAAAGTTTCAACCGACTATGATCTAATCTAACTTGGGAAGTACTCTTCGTCTTGGGCCTCCCTTCATGGGCTTCGATTAGTTCTTGGACTTCTTTGATCATCACGTGCACCAGGTACCTCCATGCTGAGGTACCTGCGGAGCATAACCTCGTCAAATAGTAGCACAAGACAAGTATCTAGGGTATAGCAACTCTCAAACTACGAGGGGAACAGAGTGGATCACGGAGATGATGATGGAGATGGTGCTGGTCTTGATGATGGTGATGATGTAGATGCCTCCTCCCACGCCAAGGAGGAGAGAGGTTATGACGATGACGATGATTTCCCCCTTCTCCGGAGCTCCGGAGCAACAGGATCTGATCCCCACGGAGGGAATCATGTGTTTCGCCGCCGCCGCGGCCTCGGATGGTCTCAAGAAAATTAGAGCGTAACTTTTCGGGCGAGACGAAGGCGTCACTAAAAATCCCCGAGCGAGGAGGTGCCCGAGGCCAAAGTTAGTGGGCCCCACGTGGCCAAAGAATCTGGCCGCGTGGGCCCACCTCTTTTGAGCCTCGTGGCTCTCCTCCCTTTGATCTTCTTCCCTTTGTATTTCTCCCGACGAAAAACCAGCTGTGCAATTTTCCTTTTATTATTTGAGTCCATGTAGCTCCTGAAAACATTAAAAACAAGAAAAATGAGGTTTTTTGTCTCCCAGAAATTAAATACCAAAAATAGGGACTTTGTATGAAAGTCCCATAAAACATGTAAAAAAAATGACAAAACAATGCCAATAACATTCTAATCTGATAATATAAGTTGTATAAATGATGATATAAAATGCACCTATCACCTACACACAAAAAACACATCGACGACAGTCACGACTCGCCTATGCATCTATGGTACAAATCTTGCCATCCAAAACGCGGCCTCATACATGCAGGGGTTCCGCGTGATCGGCGGTGATTTCGTCGATCACATGGGAGGCGCCGGCGTCGAATGAGAGGCTACGACCGGCCTGCGCGTTCGCCTGTTCCGCAACGCCGGCGATGAAAGATCGACGTGGCGGTTTAGATCGAGCCCACAAGAAGGGAAGATGACGTTGGGGTCAAAGCCGCCGTGGTGCTAGCTGTCGGCATACTCGGGGGTGAACCTGGAGCGAGGAGTGCCGGCGGCGGCACTTTCGGCGAAGAAAGAGGAATTCGACGGAGAGCCGCCGACCTTGCATCGAAAAGTGGCGGCGCTCTCTTGGCTACCTCCCAAAGCGTATGCTTGGTTCAAGGTCGCGACGGTCTTGTTCATGGCGGCGAGGTTCTTTGCCGTCAATGGCTGCGGGGCGGGTCCAGCAGTTTCTAGCTTTCGCCGCCGCGCGCCGCCCGCCACGGTTCTGCGTCTCCAATCGGCGCCGGAGAACGTCGAGGTCCCAATCGGTCTCCGTCATCAGCTCTGGCTTCTCCTTGGGCGGCGGGACCTTGCGCAAAATGCCCAACGTCTTCTTCGCAGTCGCCTTCTTCTTGGCCTTCCCCTTCTCCTTGGGCACGGCCGGCGGCGCCATGGAATCCGAGCCGGCGCGGCGGCAGGGTTTTTCTTTTGACGGGAGGGATGGCGGGAGGGATGGCGGGAGATCTGGCGCGAGATTTGGGATTTTGGGGGGAAATGGGGGAAGCCAGCATTTATTGCGAGCGCCGTCTCACTGCCAGGCATGGCCCGCGCGTCGGGGGCGGCCGCTTCGTAGTGTCCGGGGCCGCCCCAAGCCTCCCCAAGTTGAGGGCGTGGGCTGGGCGTGCCGGACACAAAATTGGGCCGCGCCGGACCGAAAACAGATTTGGACGGCGCGAGTGGGGGTAAAAAACTGTCTGGCACGCCCCAAAAGCCTTTGGTCGGCCATTTGGGCGCCCTGACTGGAGATGCTAACAAGTAAACAACAAACCCATTACCAGCGCAAAAAGAAAGAAAAAAAATCCCACTAGCCTGAGATGGTACATTCCCAAATTCGGAGAGAAAAGTAAACTTTGGATTCAAAGAAAACAAGGCATGTCGCACAAACCCAGTAAGGGCTCGACGCGTAAATATTTTGTCGCATTCACGAGAAAAAAAACACAATACATAGTTACATAGAAAATTAAACAACATGGGAGGCAGTACGTAGAAAAAAAGTGCGAACCCGTACAGCCAAGGAGCAAGGCGATTCTGGAGATCGTGGCGGCGGACTAGGGTTTCAACCCTAGCCGTCGCCGCCGGTGACATCTGCATCTTCATCGTCGCCGCCGGCAAAGATTCGACGGGTCCTCACCTCCTCTAGTTGTCGTTCTGGCACTAGGAGGGGTGGGGACCTCGGATCTGCGCACGGCGCTATACGAAGGTCCCTAATGTTAGAGCTTGGTTTTGATCGTCATCTCCTTCGTTAATGGAGATGACATCGTCTGCAATAAGTGATCTCCCACGCTTCGTTCGACGACGAGATATCCTTCCCGGCGTCAATGGTGGTGTTGGACGATTAAGTCTGTCTAGGTATGGTTCTTCAGATCTTGCTTCGTCAGATCAATCTTGGAGTGTTTCTCATGGTCACCGCGATGAGGTTTGTCCTCGCAACATCTATCCCGGCTACTACGTCTTCGGCAATGGTGATTCGTTCTCTCGACTCCCAACGGCGTCGACAACGTGGTTCGGTTATTTCTTCCTGGAATATCAGTGGTGGTGCTCTTGCCGATGTTGCTTGATTAATTTAATGGTTGCGTGCATGCAAACAGCCTTGGCATTGCGGCTCAAAATTAAAAAGGGAGAACCTTCGGTGGTATTCACAGGTGTGTGGTTTGGTGGTTTTGGCGTTGTTCTACGGCTGCCTTCAGAAAAGTACAAGATTGTGTCATGGATGAAGAAAGGGCTTGAAGATCTCATAGATTTGCTAGTCTATTTTAGTTCTGTTTTTGTAATCGATGTAATCGTGTACTCTTTGTTGGCTTAATATATGTGGAAACTTTCAAAAAAAAACAACATGGGAGGCACACGTCCGCGCATACTTGGGTGGCCATGGCATGGGAGGGGGCGAATTTACCGGTAGATTTTTTTTTGTTAGTCCTTAAAGTACCCTCAATATATGAAAAATAGCTACCCGCCACAGGAAACCTGTCTGGTGGGAGGGGAGCGAACCCTAGCTCGCTCCCGCGACTCCTAGGCGCCGCCGCCTCGCCCGCCGTCGGCCTTTCCCCCGCCGCCGCGCAGCTCTACAACCTCCCCTCCTCCCCCCCCCCCCCCCCACCCCACCCGCCGCGTCCGCGCCGCCCCCGCAGCGGCCGGAGCGGCTTCAGATTCTCTTCTCCCGACCCAACTCCGACCTTCCCCTGTCGCCGTCGTCGGCGCGCCAGTCGAGCGCGGCTCGGGCTAGGGCCGGCGGCGGCGGACGTTCTCCACCCGCGCCGTTGGAGGCCTCGCGGGGCGGCTCTCCTCCGGTGGCGGTGCTGTTTGGGCGGCGGTTGGTCGGCTCCGGCCGGTGGAGACGGCACGGCGGCGCCCCCGCAGTGCAATGAGGCGCACTGCACGGTGGGGCAGCGCCGGCTAGCCCGTCGGCCCAGATCTGGGCCCTTTTGGGCCTGATCTGGGTTTGCGGGCGGGCCTACTCTGTTCTCTCGATTTGCAGGTGTAGATGAGGGTGCTCGTGCAGGGCTGCAGCAGCGACGACGGCCGCCTCGGTTGCAGCGTGGCTGCGGGCTTCACGGACCCACTCTAGGCCCGGCTGGACCCCTTGAGACTGGCAGGTGGCTGGAACTAAAGGGGACCGGTATGCCCTGTAGCCGCGTCCGGTCGACTACTGTTTCGACGGTGGAGGCAGTTCCCTCCCGCGCGGTCGCGGTTTCTGCTTACCCCGAGTCGAGCTACTCCTCGTCTTCGTCTCGCAGACCTCATGTTGGTTTCCTCGGGGAGATGATGCTGGTGGCGGCTCTGTAACCGTAGTGGCGCAAGTTGGTGGGCGAAGAGTCTGGGTTGACGAGGCTTCATCCTCGCGGGGCTCCTATGCTATGGATCGTCTGGGGTTTGGAGATGGCTATCTGGAGAAATCCTTGTCGGCTTGCTCGACACCGACGCGGTGCCACCCTCGGGTGACATCATTCCTTCTTGAAGGGCGTCGTGGCTGCCCTCATTCCATTGCCCCGTAAGTGTCGGGGGAAACCCTAGGACCAGTAATGGTCCGGGCAGCAGCGATTGCTTTCCTTCTTGAAGGTGCTGCTTGGTACTCGAGGATTCAACGCTAGGAGCGTGGTGGTAATCTTCCGGAGAGGCGCAACGGTTGCGGGTCAACTTAGTTTAGTCTTCCCACCTATGTCTCCATTTATTTCCGTTTTGGGCGATTGTTTGCTGTTGGCCCCAGCATGTGTGGTGTTGTGTTTGTATGCGTGGTTGTACGATGGTTGCTGCTTTATTTATAAAGCTGGGCGAAAGCCTATTTCGTGAGTGATATATGAAAAATAGCGATCACTTAAAATATACGTTAGACACTGAGAATGATAGGAGTAGCTAACAAACAATGAAAAGAACATCCAGAAACGGGAACATCAAGTGCAAACGACCATCGTCACTTGTTGGAGAATGCTCCTTTGTTCTTGAGTTGACAAAGCGCGTCTCAGCAAAGTTATAGAGGATGACTAATAACAAAGTAGTACTCCATAACTATGTTTCCCGTGTGAATTGTCGTTTTGTTCTGACTAGTAGACTTGCACGTGCAATGCACGTCACACTAAATAAAACCGATGGCAACATGTAGCTCACTACCCATATCTTTCCATTCATTCTCTTGCGCAAGCCCGTCCCTAATTCAACATTATAATTTTTCATTGTGCAATTTTACTAAATTCAGGATAGAACTCAAGATATATATGGTCAATTGTACCATTCATAGTTCTTCACATATTATTAAAAACACCTTAAAACAAATATGTGTATGACAGACAAACATGGCACCCTAAGGAAAATGGTTACACCAAATGATCAGCAACCACACTGAGTTCTCTTCTCACCTTGGAGATAAATGAGAAATAATGGTACAATTATCTATCATCTCGTTGAAATTTTCACTACAATAAATATCCATATTATAAAGTATGTTATTACCTGGGAGAAAATAAGAAACAACAAACGCAAATACAAATATACATGGTCGCAGCGACAAATTCAATGATGAATCAAAATTCTTCCTAAATGTAAAGCAAAATTTGGAAAAGACTAAGCAAGGAAGGTATGCAATCACTTGCTGCATATCTTATCTTATTTTAGTTCATCAATATCCTCAGGACCAAGTCCGTTGTTCAGCTGGACCTCTTGGTCATTCAAAATCGGGTTGCACAAATTCATATTTGCAAAATTTCCCTAGCAAGATTACACAAAATTTATCCATATGCTTCGTTTTATACAACAAAGATGCCATTATAGGCGATTTGTTGACCAAGGAGCTAGCTATCACACACATGGAAGGCTAGCTATCAGATCCATCCACACACACGGCAAGCTAGCTAGGCATCAGATCAACATAGGCCAGCTCTAGTACTGTACCACGGAAAGCAGCGTCGCTGCCAGAGATAGGCACGGGAGGGCGGCGTCGGCTTTGATTGGATGCAGCGACACCCAGGGCCTTCAAGGACCGCGACTACACCACCCATGACCTGGCGGCGCTCGGGGCCTTCGACAGAATACCAAATAGGATGCGGCAGAAACGTCCCGGTGGCGCTCGGGGCTTTCAGCGCTCGGCGGAAACGTCCCGGCGTTCGGCAGTGGCCGCGTGGTGTAGGCGCCTGGCGTACGCGGGTTGCTGGACGCCGGCGTGCGTGTGCTCCAAGCGGAGGAGCTCGTCGGGGAGCAGCCGCGGCGACCTGTTTGCGTGGGAGGAGGGGTTTGTTCCAGGAGAGGAGACAAACAATATTGAACCGGTACAATGGCAAATTTGTTGTATTATGTGATTTGGTGGGAGGGCAAAACAGTCAACATTGGGCAATGTTAAGTTGTCAAACATTGGATCGATCTGGAGCGTCGATCAGATATTTGAACGGTCCAGATTTAATGTATCAGAACAACACAAGTTTGCTCTTTTAATAGTAGTATAGAACAGATTTAGGCCTTTTTAATAAACTGTGCCGATCCGGTACACTAAATATAATTCTGATATTAATTATGGTGATAAAATTAATATGGTCGTCATTAGTTCGTTAAATGTCCGTCTCGAACAAGCTCATTTAGCGCAACTCAATTGTTTTTTTACTTCATTTTCTCTAAGCATGCAATGGTGTATCGATTTTCACTAGTGCAAATGAAAATTTCGAACCATTCTAGCTCAAGGACCAGTTGGTTTTTCTTAATCTGTCCTCTAGATCCTACGTTTGCTGTTGCGCGTGTCCGCGTGACCGATGGATCTATCATCCATCCTATGCCCTTAGCTTCCGTACCGTACGCAAGCTAATTAAGGTGCCCGTTGGGACAATGGAGGTAGAGATATATCATCGAACTATACATGCACGAAATTAAGAGGCATTGCATAAATCAGCCATGCACTGGGCGTTTTGTCTTGGCCGCACATAAATTTGTTGCCAAAGTTGTCGCATGTTTTGCTGATCGTACAGGGATGGAGAGAGAAGAAGGAAAAAAAACTCATATAAAGCGTGGGCAGAAGGTAGCAAACACCCGTGGAGCGGCGTGATAAACATGAACATATTACCTGGGTAGTTAGATTTTTTGGCAAGCCAGCCAGCATGATGATGAGCAACCAGAAAATAGGTTGGTTTGTTCCGTGGAATTGTATACACACGCGTGTGTAATTTTACAGGATTTTTCTCCTAACTAACATGGCACATCCACAGTTTAACAAAACTAGCTAGACCACCTGTATTACTACTCCATGCATGTTAAAACCTTTTGCCACAACTCGGCCTGTTACCGTGGACAGAGCCATGTGCTAACCAAACAGAGCACCGGAGCCGGACGGTCAAAACACACACAGCGAACAAGGAAGGACGCTCCCCCTCTGTACCTGCTGCAGTACCATCTGATCCCTTACCAGGCCACGGGCCCACCACGGGCGAACAGGCAACGCTTGATCCCCACCGTTCGATGCGCAGCGTACGGCCAGGATGCGGTTGCCCAAAGCGGGTTGCGCCGTGCCGCCGCCTCGGGCCGCGTGCCGTGGCTATAAGAGGAAAGTGGTGGGAGGGGAGAGAGAGAGAGAGTTCTGGAGTCCGTCCGACTGAGAGCGCTGGCTCTTGCCATTCCAATCTCTCTCCCTCTCCCCACAGGCACGCATCTCTCCTCCCTCTCTTCCTCTACATCGAGACAAGAGGAGCCTTCTTTCCGGAGGAGGAGCAGTAGCAGACGAGACGAGGTTGGCCGGGTTTCTTGCCCGTCTCTCCCCCTTCTTCATCTTCCTCCTAGCCTTTTCTTGCCGGCCGGAGCTGTTTGTTTGACCCACGCTGCTTAATTTTCTAGTGTTCTTGCTTTGTTGATTTCTCCGGCTTAATCTCTGTTCCAGTCTCCATGATCTGTTAATTCCTACTGGGTAATTAGCTTAGTTCGTTCGATCTCTACGCTAGTGCGTCGGCTTCTGCCTTCATCCCCCCCCCCCCCCCCCCCCCACCTTGCTTTTTTGCTTCCTTCTCTCTGCTTGCTTAAATCTACCTTGCTTTTTCTTCGCCTTGGATCTCTGGAGCGAGGCCTCGTTTAATTACAGCTGGGTTCCTACCCTCTCTCTACCTCCCTCTCTGCCTCCTTTCTTTCGCTCTGCGTTTCTTTCCCCTTTTGTTTTCTTGGTCAAGAAGAAATTAAAACTAAAACGAGTTCTTCCCCTCTCGTCGTTGCTTCTCCAAGCCAGCCGGCTGCAGGATCGTGTCCCTGGCCCGGCCGGCCACACAGGAACAAGGATTGGGGTTTTTTGGGGGCATGTTCTTGCTTACTGGGGTTTTTCTGGGGGCGTTTTCTTGCTTGCTTATTGGGGTTTTTTGGGGGCGTGTTCTTGCTCATGGGGTTTTTTCGAATGTTCGATTTGCGGCCATTTCCGGATTTTATTTGCAGCAGTTAGTTGCCTAGAAACGGTAAATATATTCTCTGGATTTTCTTTTCTCTTACCAGAAAACGACCAAATGTCGTAGAAAGACGATTCGAGACGAAAAAAATATTGACTCATCGGTACGTGTTGGGATCTGAAGATTTATACGTCTCAGCATATATTTCTTTGGTTGCAGTCACAACAATAAACAATTCCGCTTTTCGTTACTGGACTACTCTGTTGGTTCTTGGCTTGTAAACTCTTGGCTTTTGTTTAGTATTACTTTAGTCTGCCTTTTTCTCTGCTCTGGACTTTCTTTCATCCTCAGATATTAATCGCCCTTTTGATGAATGGCAGGTGTTGATTGATCTACGTGTAGCTAGGAGGCAGGCAAGTTCAAGACATCGAGGATCGTCACTATATATGCCAATCTTTCCTTTCATCTCTGTTTCTCTCTCTGTGATAATTTCCTTTGTGTTCTTGTTACGGATCAAACTAGTTATAGGCAGGCACGGTAGATCCACTGCAAATATGTGGGTGAAGAATCCAAGTAGGGCGTGGGAGGTGGTGTAGACTGTCTATCCTGCAGCGCTCACGCCAAGTGCGCCATCTATGCACACGCTAGATCCATTGTTCACCTGCTCGATGGGCTTGGGCCATTCCGGGCCGGATATGCTCTGGAATAGGAAAACAAACATCGATGGGCTAGGGTATTCGTTTCCGGCCCAGCGAAGGCACCTCGCGTCGAGTCACGGGTTTCGGCGCCGGCGAAGGCGACGCCCGCCTCGCCGCTCCTTGGTTTTGCCGGCGGCGTCGCGCCGTGCGCTCGCTCCCATGTTTTCTGCCGCGGATGCCTCCGTTGGTGCCCGGATCCCGGGTGGGTTCCTCTGTCGGCACGGCTGCTGCGTTGTTCGCGGACGCCAGATGATTGTGTTGCTGCTTGAAAGTTGAAAGGGTATGTGACCATCGACGACTAGGTGTAGAACGCGGCTCGCGTTAGGTTATGGATGCAGGCTCCAATTGTCTTAGGTGCATTATTGTCCTGTGTCTGTGCTCTGTATGAGCAGCCCAATGGCATAAATACTGTTTTTTCTTGATTTTTGTTTCATATCTGCAATCACTCTTCTTACGTGATTCTGTATTGCTGGTGGGTACGACATATTTCTTCTCAGCTTCTTCTAGTCACTGTCGAGATTTGAAAATGGTGGGAAGAGTAGTTTGTGAGTGAAAGGTTATAATGCCGATTCTGATCCTATCGCACTGTAGTACATAACAAGTTATGAACATACAACAGAGACTTCTTGTGTGATTTATCATATACACATGACTAATAATGTGCGCTTATGTCCCAGTTATTATGTTGCCCGAGAGCACTGGTTGTCTTTTTTTAGAGAACAAGTTACATCAAATACATGCTGTGTGCTGATCTTGGTTTCATTATTTGTATAAGCTGCTCCCTGTGTTTCTTGACTAGTTTGTTGGTTGTCTTTTTTTAGAAAACAAGTTACATCAAATACATGTGTGTGCTGATCTTGGTTTCATTATTTGTATAAGCTGCTCCCTGTGTTTCTTGACTAGTTTGTTGATTTGCACAAACCTGAAATGCCAATCCTTGCTTATGTACCATAAATGTTCAATTTAAATGGAACCACACAATCTTTTTTCCTGTCATATGCCTTGCAGTGTATTATTGTAGTCCTGTCTTCTGTAATGTTTCTATCTGAAAATTTCTTATTTTCAGGTCTGCCATGGACTGCAGTTCCGATGAGTCATCAGAGCTAAGTGATAATGATATTGATGACTATGCTGAGAAGGTGTACGTGGACCTCAAGTCTGGCAGGCTTGTGGCTAGACTAGGCGCTGACAGGTTTAGATGCGCGTTCTGCCCCGGGAAGAAGAAGCAGGATTACCGTTACAATGAGCTACTTCAGCATGCCATTGGGGTGGGTGCATCCAACCGTGCTGCGAAGGTGAAGGCGAACCACCAAGCCCTGGCCAATTTTCTCAAGACCGATCACGCTGATGCGGCAGGCTCATTGCCGGTGCGACAGGCTGAAGCACTGTTTAATCCTCCTAAGCCTGTGCAAGAGCAAGAGCTTTTTGTTTGGCCATGGATGGGCATCCTTGCCAATGTTCCAGAAGAGCAAACAGAGAATGGTGGAGCCACTGTGATGCAGCAGCTAGACCATTTCCGACCCTTGCGGTTTAATGCTGTGCATTCTTCCAATGGGTACACTGGATTTGTGGTCATCCGGTTTGAGAAGGACTGGATTGGATTTAAGGATGCCTTGGCATTCAATAACCACTATAAATCACGTCATTTGGGCAAAATGGACTGGAATGACGCAAGTCGGAGGGGAAAGTATGTTTTTGGTTGGCTGGCAAAAGAAGAGGATTACAGTTCAGATGATCCAGTTGGTAGGTTTTTGTCAGAAAGGGGTGAGCTGAAGACAGTGTCTGAACTGCAACTTGAGCTGTCTCGGAAGACTGAGACGCTCATAACCAGCTTGACAAACCAAATTAGTGCAAAGAGCCAGTATGCACAGGAACTTGAGTGCAAGTGTAATCAGATGGATCTCGCTCTTCAAAGGGCCATGGAAGACAGTGACTCACTGCACCAACGCTACAATGAAGGTATCCTCATGAAACTGCAGTAATGGAAAAGTCTCCTGCGCTACACTCTTATGCATTACCAGTATGATCATGTCCACTAATTTATGCTTTATTTTGTTTTTTCTGCAGAAATGCGAAACATGCAGTCTAATGCCCGTGAACATTCAAGGAGAATTGCTCAAGAGACTGATCAGCTGAGAAAGCAGTTGGATGAAAAAGAGAGTAGCATCAAAAGGAGATCCAAGCAACTAAGTGAAATAGTTGCTCAAACTGAAATGGAAAGAAAAAAGTTGGAGAATGAGAGGAAAAAGGTACGAATCTATCACCCCTTTGTTTTCTGTTACTCTTTATCATCTGCACGAAGAATTATATATGTAATCTTAATTGATAAATCAGTGTCATGAAAGGTTATCACTTATCATCAAACAGATTTTAGTCAGCTACCTATCAATTCATTGCTTTCAGAACAGCACGTACAGCTTCTTCTGTGGTGTATTCTATGAAGCCATACGCATTTAATCTTTTTGATATCTTGTCCATTATCATCTTGACTGCAATATAATAATTCCATAGTATTCAGTATCCCAAATGAAAAGATGTAATGGGTAGTTACAATGTAAACATTTCTTTGCTAGTATCACAAACCCTCAACCACATCACCAAAAGGATCAAAGGCTTCCCTGAGAGTTTTCGCTGATGTGTAAAATGAAAACTCTGCCATATTAGAACAAATTAGTGACTCCACGATCAAAATATAACTGAATTTTACCACACTGTATATTTATTTTTATGGTTAACTGTTGCTTGTCCTGCAAAACGCATCAACCAAAGTTTGTGATCTGATCAAGTGTTCAAGACTAGTTATTTCCATCTACTTTGCTATGTATTAGCCAAATATGTTTAAGTGGTGCTTTGCAGATTCAAATTTCAACCCTAACATATCAAATAGGGTAGGATTTTTTGGCTTACACTATTTAGATTTCCACAGTATTAAGAATGGACATACTGATCCACTGAACTTCCCTTTGAAAGAAAAGACACAAAACACTACATCAGAGCAAGGCAGAGGGCACCATCCATGGGGTAGACACTACTTTACCATGCTTGCTTAAAAGTACGAAAAAGATTCAAATTGTATAAGTGTACTCCAAAGTCCAGGCTTAGCGCATTTACTCCCTCCGTTCCAAATTATATGACTTCCATTTGGCCACATGTGGATGCATCTAGACATGTTACACATGTGCCCAAATGGATGCCATCCAATTTAGAATGGAGGGAGTACTAGATATGTTCTACTGAGTAGAAGACGTGAAAGTATCAAATAGATATCAGGTTTCTATCAGATTAAGACATCTTGGAACAACAAGTGATATCCTGATAATTGTCTCATCCCCTAATTGTCAAGTAAAAATAGAATTAAAAGATGTTCATGTCCAAGTAGGGACCTAAAAAAAGACATCCCTTATCTGGTTTGGAGTAAGGTCTAAAAACAATGCATTTTGCTATCCAATAACTAACAGATTTGAAATTACTTTATAGTAAACTTAGTATTGCTCCCAATGAAGTGAACCATCTTAACAGGAACAGGGAAGTTATGCTTCACAGTGAAAACAACAATACTTTGACAGCTAATACCCCTGGCATCCCTGCAAGTTCAAAAGATCATAAGAAGCTCACAAACCCGAGAGAATGCATGTACCACTGTCATTTTCATTTCAAGATTCGCTTTTATAGCTATCATGAGCACTACTCGCTCGTCATTCAGAGTTGCTACTTTCCTGGTGCAGTATCAAAATCAGTCATGCACAATGCATACACTACAAAATTTATAAAACTGTACCATAACACATCAACCTACGGTGTACTACCAGACCACACTACATGTTTGAGGTCTAGAACATATGCAAATCTGAATTATTAAGAGAATGGAACCGTGAGAGACATCAATGCGCTTTAATATTAAAGAGTGTAGTGCATCATGTATATCAGTATTCAGTCTTTGTGATAGCATTAGTACTCTTTCTAGGGCGTAGGAATCAAGGAATGCAATGCTTCTTGGTAATCTACCTCTGTTTATCTATCTATCGATTGATATTGTATTTTTCTAGTTAGCATCCTAGCATGCTCATGATGTTGTTTAACAGCAATCTCACTGACTAATTGTCTTACTGCTTAACTAATTCCTCTGCAGAACAAAGGTCAAAATGATTCCCTCCACATGGCCAGAATTGAGCAAAAGAAAGCCAATGAAGGTGTGCGAATTCTTGTTGAGAAACATAAGGTATGCATTCCTACCCTCCAATTATTCATTTCATTCAAGTGTCTTTTGAATCATGGAAATCTTGAATTTACTCTGACATGTCAAATACCCTTCAGAAAGAGAAGGAAGCTGCTTTGAACAAAATCCTGATGTTAGAGGAGCAACTGGATGAGAAGCAAAAGCTTGAGCTGGATATAGAACAACTTAGAGGCAAACTGGAGGTGGTGAAACACATGGAGGGAGAGGGTGTTGATGTGAAGAAACGTACTGAAGAGCTGACCAAGGAACTAGATGAAAGAATGGAGGCCATGGAACACATGGATGAGCTGAATCAAGCTCTGATCATCAAAGAGAGGATGACCAATGATGAACTGCAAGATGCAAGGAAAGAGCTGATCAAGGTAACATGGTGCACTAGTCTTAAACTAGTTCTGCGCAATTGTACCTTATTTTGATTACAATTCCTTCCAAACCAGTAAATCTTTATGTCCTGAGACTTGAGCTTTTTTGAACGTGTAACATCTTTGTTACAAACCCTCCATCTGAAACTATACTGTGAATTAATTGCTATATGCCAACAACCAGCAACCTTTCAACGTTAGATTCACGTCTGTTCACTGCATGCCAGCAGTTGTTAAGCATTGACTGGAATTGATGTTCTTGTTTTTCTACGGTTTCTAGTTAATGGCACAATAATATTTCCCGTGTATGTTTCCTCAAATGTGCAAAAAAGATAACAGAGATGCCATTGCCAAATGTATTTGCTTGCATATTAATCCCTCCGTACCAAAAATATAAGACTTTCTACCTTTTTAGATTTGTCTTGATTCGTTTCTACATGAGTGAATCAACACTAAAACATGTCTTAGATTTGTTATGGAGGGAGTACTGAATCACTTGACTGGTGTTTTGTAGGGCTTGGCTGATTTGTTAAACCCGCGTAGCATCATTGGAATCAAGAGGATGGGTGAACTGGATGAGAAGCCGTTTTTAAAAGCTTGCAAGGAGAGATATGGCTTAGAGGCTGAAACAAAGGCTCTTGAATTCTGCTCCTTGTGGCAAGATAACCTTAGGGATGCTAATTGGCATCCTTTCAAGATGGTGATCACTGGTGAAACGGTCAAGGTACGCTCAGTAGAGTGAATCTTTTGAGTTGTTTTAAACAATTGCTGACAAGTGCATAATGCATTGTCAAAACTAACACAATGTGATTTGTCTCCAGCAAATCATCGATGATGGGGACGAAAAGCTGGTTGGCTTGAAGGCGCAGCTGGGAGAAGAGGTGTACCAGGCTGTGAGCACGGCGCTGCTGGAGATCAACGAGTACAACGCCAGTGGCAGCTACGTGGTTTCTGAGCTGTGGAACAACAAAGAGAACAGAAAGGCCAGCATGGGAGACGTCGTGGAGCACATCCTGAAGCAGTGGAAGGTGCTGAAACGAAAGAGGTGATGAATGCATAAGACTGGAACAAGCGAAGGTGCGTTCTAAATATGATGGTGTGATCTGTGTTAGAGTGTTTGCTTGGCATACACAGTCAAATTCAGATTCATTTTGTTCCATTTAAGAGATTCAGCCGATTAGATAAGACTTGACTGGAATATGGCTGTGAAATTCTGTGTTCTTCTTCAGTGAACTGTTGATGCATACAGTCACTGACGATTTTCCCTTGTGATTTGAAGCAGGGCAGGAGCAAGAGGTTGATGGGAGCTTCACTGAAGCACAAGGCACTAGTTGCTCGACTTGAAATGTAGAAATAAAACTACTGAACTACTTTACCTGCATTAATATCCTATCTGTGGCATTATGTCTGTAGTCATATACTATGTACTACGTTCAAGATTTTCGGAGTCAGGAACAATCTGTGCTTTTGGTGGATGTTATTTCTGCTATCGTTGAACCTTTGGTGTTTATGTCTTTCTAAAGCCGATGTTTCAAGCAGAACGTTTGCTTGTAGAGTTGTAGTATCTGATTGTAACCTCGTGTTTACCATTGCTGTGCTGATATGGTTGAAGCCGAAGGCACCAACCATTGGCTAGAGAATCGTGAAAGGAGTGAGTAAAGTTCTGACATCCAACCAGAAATTTAGCGACCAACCTAGTAGATCTAGCTTGTCGCTGACAGACATTACATACCATCCTCTCGTTTGTAAGGAAATAGCACATCACACTCGCGCTCTACTCCCACTTTGCTAGGCGCGCCTGGAAGCTGCGGCTGTTTCCCCATGCCAGTACTGTGCCAGTGAGGGTGCCACGCAAATGATCGGCCGCCATCTTCGTCTGGGTCTCGCCGGTGCTCGTGCCCGCGCCCTCACCTCGGAAGCCGTCCGGCGCGCCGCGGCCGCGTCCACGCCCGTAGCCCGTAAGACGACGGCTGACTACAACCGCCTCCTCGCCGGCCACGCGAGGTCACCTGGCCGCCGCCTCGCCGACGCGCGCGACCTGTTCGACAGAATACAGGAGCCCGACGTCGTCTCCTACAACACGCTCCTCTCCTGCCACTTGGTCCGCGGCGACGTGGCCGGCGCCCGAGAGCTCTTCTCGGCGATGCCGGCCAGGGACGTCGCGTCCTAGAACACCATGGTGTCCGGGCTGTCGAGGAACGGGGCCGTGGAGGAGGCCAGGGCCGTGTTCCTGGCCATGCCCGCGAGGAACTCCGTCTCCTGGAACGCCATGGTCTCCCCAGGTATTCCACTTTAGGCTGACCAAATGTACATTTTTCCCACTTTGCAGCCAGCTTGTTATCTCTGAGCACTTCGAAAATAGTAGCCAAGTGTTGACAGTGTTCTTCTTCAGTTTTGCTATAAATTAGGATATCATCGAAAAAGACCAAGGCAAATTTCCTTAGGTAAGGAGCTAGTATTGTGTTCATAAGGGACTGGAAAGTAGCTGAGGCATTTGTTAAGCCAAAGGGCATTACTAGATATTCAAAATGACCCATGTGTGTGTTAAATGCAGTCTTTGGTATATCCTCTTCCTTCATTCTAATTTGATGATAGCCACTGCGAAGATCAATTTTGGAGAATATAAGTGCTCCATTAAGCTCATCCAATAAATCCTCAATTACTGGAATTGGGTATTTGTTCTTCACAGTTTGATCATTCATCTTTCTGAAATCATTTACTACCCTCCAAGTAGTATCTTTTTTCTTGACTAGCAATGCAGGAGATGAATAAGGGCTGGTGCTAGGCCTTATGACATTCTGTTTGAGCAATTTAGCAATTATCTGCTCCATAGCATCCTTCTGATGGTGAGGTAATCTGTAGGATCTCTGATTCACAATTTTTGCCTCAGGTACTAGTGGTATAGAGTGATCACAAGACCTTTTTGGTGGCGGGGAATGTGGTTCCTCAAATACATCCTTAAACTGTTCCATGACATGCTGTAAAAATTTAGGAATTGCACTGCCTTCACTACTGGCTTTTGGTACAAGCATGTGTAAGAAAATATAGGCTCCACAGATGGGTTGCTCTTTTAATGAGAAATTCTTATCCATTTGTATCACATCAGGTGTAGAAGGTAGGGATTCATCCAGCAGTTTTACTTGATCACCATTGCTATCCTTGATAGAGATAAACATTTGCTTGAAATCCATTGTTACAGGGCTGTGTGCTTTAATCCAGTCAGTACCACAGACTATATCATAACCAGTCAGAGGCAATAACCTGAAATTGTACAGTAACTGCTTGCCCTGTATAGAATAAGAACATGTTTCTGTGGTGAATTCCGAAGTCAATTGCTCACCATTAGCTACCATTACCTTCACCTTTTTAGATGGATGAGTTCTGCAATTTGCTTTCTGTGCCAATGCAGGTGTCATGAATGTACCAGTGCTTCCCGAATCAATAAGAACAGTGGCCACTTGATTGCCTACAACAGCTGTGAGTGTGAATGTATAGTTTTCATCTTTGGTACCAGTAACTGCATGCATGGATATTTTTAGTTCAGCTTCAGGCTGTGGCACTGGGGTATCATCATCAGAATCCTCATATTCCACATATATCACCTCTGCTGTATCAGTATCACACTGCTGTGTAGTGCCCTGCTGGAGAGCTAGGATTTGAGCTTTGTTACTCATTTTACACACCTTCTTATGACCAGGAAACCATGGATCATTACATCTGAAACAAACCTTGTTCAGTTTAGCATTCTCAATAATGTCAGCTAGGCCAGGCTGAGCATTATTTTTAGCACCCTTATCAGAGGAAAATTGTATTCTCACAGGCTGGGTTGTAGGGGAGTAGCTCTGCCTTCTACTAGGCTGTGCCTGTTCCATTCTTCTGGCATACCACATTGAATCAATCATTGTCTGTGGTTTCAGGCACTGTATGTGGCTCTGTATATATACATTCAGACCAGAAATGAAGCTATTGATGTAATAGTCTTCAGACAAGGATGGATTATCTCTGCGCATCAAATTCATTGCCTTCTCAAAATCCAGCACATATTGGGCTACTGTGCTTGTCTGCGTTAACTGATGGAAATTTCTTACATTGTCACACACTGATGTTTCAGAAAATCTGTCAGTGAGATACCTTGTGAACCTATGCCAGGGAGTGTTGTGGGGATAGTAACCAGTGCCACGCCACCATTGTATTGCTGGTCCCTTGAGGTAAGTGACAGCCAATTCAGTTCTCTGCTCCAGTGGTGTTCTGGCAGCTTCGAAATATTGCTCAATTGTCTGTATCCAGAAATCAGCATCAATACCTTCAAATTCAGGTATGTTCATGCGTGCTGGCTTGACTGCAGGGGTGGTCTTTGTGCTATCTGCTTGCAGAAACAGAGCTCTATTTCTAGGCTGAGCATCTCTTTTATCTCCTTCTTCCAAATTAACCACTTGCTGAGCACCCAATTGTACTGGAGTTGTACCACGTTGTGTGAGTATCTGTGGTTGGGGAGCAACTGAATTTGGGTGCCTATATGTGATTTTAGGTGTACCATCCAAATTCAGCTCTTTGCCATCCGCATCCAGTAAGACAGCAGAGCCAATGGGCTTGACCATTGTCAGAATAGGTTTTACCAATGCTTGAGTGACACTACCCTGAGCAGGTGAATCTGCAGCTGGATTAGGAGCAGCAGGAGGTGTTGCAGGTGGAGCAGTAGCAGGCACAGCAGCCAGCAGTTTGTTCAAACTAACTTGGATGTTGTCGAAATTGTCTTGTATGTTCACAAAGTTCTGCTCGACCCTGGTGGTAAAGTTGGTAAATTCCTCCTTGTCTTCTTCACGAACACGCTGCAGAGTTTTGACATCTAACATAAGAGATTTCAACTCCAGCGAGCTAGTGTTCTCCGAAGAAAGGCCGTCGTTTTTCTCCATGATCTACCGCCGCCGGTCTACCGTCACCAACGCCAATCCAAACGCCTCCCAAGACACGCAGAACAGGGTGGGATGGGTGGGATTTTACAGCGAAGGAAGGGTTCCTAAGCAACCAGATCCGTACCTGATCCGTGTCCGAGCAGTGCCGCCGCCGCCAAGCCGCCTCCCCAGCTCTGAGTCGACGAGCTCCCACCGCCGCCGGGATCAGAAGCAACCGAGAAGGATTTCACGAGAGATCCCAACTTCTCTTCGCTCCAGATCCAGCCGCCGCCAAGAACCGTATGGCTCTGATACCAATTTGTTATGCCCAAACTAGCAGAAATCGAATTATAGAGGAATCACTCAAACGAAGCAGGGAAACATCATCGCCACTCTCCACTGTATTGCTAAATTCAGATGAAGGATTACAGTACTTGAGTTCGGGAGAGAGGAAGGCAAGGCCAGCCGGAACAACGGCGGCTAGGGTTTAACCCAAAAGGGGAAAGATAAAGATTACAAGCCGGATCGGCGCTTAAATATCAAGGGCTCTAGCTAAACGACAACACACTGAGTGGTTGGCGCGAATATGCTCTGTAGATAAAGCTGATTCAAACGACGAAGCGGTAAGTTCTAATCTCGGCCGGAGATGGACTCATCGACGGCTAGGAAACGTCCCGGGTCAGCAACAGTAACTGAATCAGTTGTTCTTCTACTTCTTCAGTCGCAGATCATGACACCGGGTTCGCTTCCGCTGGGGATATGGGCATGGCGGAGGAGTGCTTCAGGGACGCGCCGGAGAAGGAGGACGCGGTTCTCTGGACAGCCATGGTGTCGGGGTACATGGACGCTGGCAACGTGGAGAAGGCAATGGAGTTCTTTCAGGCGATGCCAGTGAGGAACCTGGTCTCTTGGAATGCCGTGGTTGCTGGCTATGTAAAGAATTCACGCGCGGAGGACGCCTTGAGGGTGTTCAAGACACTGGTTATGGACACCAATGTTCGGCCAAACGAGTCGACGCTAAGCAGCGTGCTCCTTGGATGCAGCAACTTGTCTGCGCTAGGATTCGGGAGGCAGATACATCAGTGGTGCATCAAGTTGCCATTGAATAAGAGAGTGACTGTGGGCACGTCTCTTGTGAGCATGTACTGCAAGTGTGGGGACTTGGAGGGTGCTTGCAAGCTGTTCAGCGAGATGCGTACGAGGGATGTAGTTGCATGGAATGCTATGATTTCTGGCTATGCTCAGCACGGGGATGGACGGGAAGCTATCAAATTGTTCGAGAAGATGAAGGACAAAGGAGTTGAGCCGAACTGGATTACTTTCGTGGCGGTATTGACAGCTTGCATCCACACTGGGATGTGTGATTTCGGAATACAGTGCTTTGAGAGTATGCGGGAAGTCTACGGAATTGAGCCCCAAGTTGATCATTACTCTTGCATGGTGGATCTTCTCTGCCGAGCTGGTTTTCTTGAAAGATCAGTAAATTTGATCCGCTCTATGCCCTTCGAGCCACATCCTTCTGCCTACGGCACTCTGTTGGCTGCCTGTAGAGTTTAGAAGAACTTGGAATTTGCTGAGTTTGCTGCTGGAAAGCTAATCGAAAAGAACCCACAGAGCGCAGGCGCCTATGTTCAGTTGGCAAATATTTATGCTGCAGCAAATCAGTGGGCTGACGTCTCAAGACTAAGGAGGTGGATGAAGGACAATGCAGTGGTCAAAACACCCGGGTATAGCTGGGTTGAGATAAAGGGTGTAACTCATGAGTTCAGATCAAATGATAGATTACATCCTCAGCTCTATTTGATTCATGGAAAGCTGGAGCAGTTAGAGGAGCGGATGAAGGAGATGGGTTATGTTCCGGATCTTGATTTTGCACTGCATGATGTAGACGAGAGTCTGAAGGCGCAAATGCTAATGAGGCACAGTAAGAAGCTAGCTATTGCTTTTGGCCTGATTAGTACTGCTTCCGGGTTAACCTTGAGGATTTTCAAGAATCTGAAGATTTGTGGAGATTGTCACAATGCTGCGAAGCTCATCTCCAAGATTGAGGATCGAGAAATCATCCTGAGGGATACAACACGTTTCCATCACTTTAGAGGTGGCCATTGTTCATGTGGGGATTACTGGTGAAGAATGCCGATAACAATGTATACTGACAAATTTCATAGGATTGCAAGAGTATTCGTTTCTTAACAAGAACATGAATGTGATGCATTGGATCTGCAGAGGACTCAACATCCTAACATGTGAGAAATTTATCATAGTGATTTGTTGATGTGAATTACTAGTACAGTAAATGGCACTGTGAATCTTTTGTTGTGGACACAGTTTCTGTCCACAAACTACATTTAAGTCATCTATGATGGGTAATCTTGAGATTCTGATTGTGCGACCTGTGGTTCGTTCCTGTTGATGCCAAGTGAGCAGTAAATATATGGAAATGAACATCTGAAGGCCCCTGATTGTCATCATTTCAAGTTGGTAACCAAATTCAGGAAGACTGACAATGGAATGAAAATATGTGTAGATGTGATAGATTCTGGTTCCCTGTCTTGCCTTCAAACGTTATTTCAGCAAGTCATAGATGAACAGGATGAAAACTAGTGAGTAGTGACCTTGAAGGATCAGCTGGGTATCGGACAGGGACATCATTACTGCTGAAGATCATTGCCCGTGGAAACACGACTTAGAGAGTCTGTGAGTTCTGTAACAATCCAGAGAACATAAAGGCCAGTCTATAGCATGTGATACTTCACCACATAATCTGCAGGCAGAGACGTAGAAAATAATGTGTGCTGAAACAAAGGTTAGCCTTGTTATGCCCGTCGCATCAAGTAGTCATAGTTGATGGGATGTCTCGACCAGGCATGCATGTGTCTCTTTTTGGTGATGATCCTTTGCTGCCTGCATCCTTACACCATCTTTCTTTCCTTTCTCGTTTTGTGAAAAATTGTGTGATCGGAGAATGCCTTGTACTCCCTCCGTTCGGAAAAGGATGTCACAAAAATGATCTATCTATAGTTCATTTTTGTGACATCCTTTTCCGAACGGAGGGAGTAGTTAATATTTGCCCATGATCCATATTTTGTTGCATAAAGTGTAATTTGCTCCTGCACTTACTTGAGGCGTGTGTGACTCAACACCTCAAGAATGCTTATTAACTTTTATATACCACGGCATTAGCCAACACCTCCATTCCATGTTTCAGTAACTGACACACTCTTTCCCCTTGCAGAGGAACTACTATCACTCCGATGATGAGCTTGTGGTACATCCAGTGGTACACGTATTGTGCTTCATGGAAATGCCAGAGGACGTCACGGTGATGATGATCTTGTCCTCCTAGAAGGCCATGTCCATGACGACAATGCCACGGTCACTGTTGGCTAATGCTTCTTCAGAGCGCAGATGACATGGGAAGGGAGGGTCAAAGGAAGAGAGATGCATAGAATCATTAGGCTCAAAGACTCAGCAAGAAGAAGAGAAGCAAAAGACTGAACGGTGTCGAACTAGTTGATATGGGAGAACCAGCCGGAGACATCTCAAAATAAATCCTTAAACCCGAACTATTTAAGTTTCCAAAACAAAGTATCCAGAATCGAGATATACCAGTAGTACTGATGTACTACTTTTCTTGCAGGGGAGAGGAAATGACGCAGAGCTACCACAATTGGGGCGTAAGCGACAAAAACCACAGTTTTTGAGGCAAGTGACAAAAAGCACCGCACATTGGGGTAGAGTTGCGACAAATTGCACTGATTCTTCAGATTAGTTGTGATAACAGTATTTCTGACATACTGGGTCCACCGTGCCCGTGCTCAGCCGACCTCGCCGCCGCAGTGCTCGTGCCGGCCGGCAGACTAACTAGCTAGGGCATGGACTCCCGGGTCGCGATGGCGTCGCCGGCCAGGGGCGAGCGAGCGCGGCCAGGCGCAGGAGCGGGCGAGCGAGGCCAAGGGCGGGCGGCGCCGCCGGGCGTGGGCGGGCAGCCTGTGTGCTCGACCAGGGATGGGCTCGGCAAGGCAGGCTCAAGCCAGGGGCGGGCGGCCAGGAGCGGGCTCGGCTAGGCGCGCGCGGCCAGGGGCGAGGGGCCAGGCGCGGCATGCGGCCAGGAGTGAGGGGCCAGGCGTGGCCGTCGCCGCCATGAACTGGCGCAGCCAGGCGCAGGCGAGCGTGGCCAGGGGCGACCGTGGACAGGCGCGGCCAGGGCGGGCGAGGGCCGAGCCGGTGCCCGCGGCCACCACCGACGCGGCGGAGGTGCTCGCGTCCATGCACACAACGTGTTCGGCGTAAATCTCTGTCTCCTAAGCGGCTGCCACAGCCCGCGCTTGGCCGGAGCTCGCGCTTGGCTCAGCTCGCCCGTACACGCAACGGGCATGAGCTCACACCGACAAGCGCCGCCGCCATGCTCCCTTGTAGACGACGAGTGACCGTGACGCTATAGACGCGGGTTGGAGGCTGCTCCCTGGCGGCGGCAGCACGTGCGGGAGCAGAGACGTGGACCGGGGCGTCGATGACGCGGTCTACAGCGCGAGGGGCAGCACCGGCGAGCACGCGCGCGAGCACCCGCGGCGGCCCTCCGCGTCCACGGCGCTCAAGCGCAAGGGGCGTTGACCTTTTAATTCCCTTTTCTTTTATTTTGGCCACGTAGGCCTGGCAGTGGACCCCATTTGTTAGAAATCCAGTTATCACCACTAATCTGATAAATCAGTGCTACTTGTCACACCTCTGCCCCAATGTGCGGTGTTTCTGTCGATTGCCTAAAAAACTGTGGTTTCTGTCGCTTATGCCCCAATTGTGGTAGCTTTGCGTCATTTTCTCTGCAGGGGAACTACGGTCACTATGACTCTCTCTTCAGTGGAACATCGACATTACTGCTTCCAACATTACAGCTAAATGCGACAAAAGGGAAAAGAAATGGTGTCTCCATGTGGAAGACCTCGTGCAGGGAAGCATACTCATTTCTCCAATCAATACTTTTTCTGTTGCATGACCTGTCTATGGCCTCGCTCCTTACGGTATTCCATTTACTTCATTTACATTAAATTTTGGCTTCTTGTTTTAATTTGAACTTTTCTTTACTGGGATATGTGCAATGGATGCAACTAGCATCATTTCTTGCAGTTGAGATGGATGCCAATGTTTGGCGAACCCTATTGTGGCACTTTATAGATACAGTTTAATGTTGTTGCGTGAGTGAACAATCCTGAAGCAGAAGTCTGTTTTACAATTTATATCCAATCCTAGTACTATCCATACCAGTGCAATTGTTGATCCACACCAACCCCCAAGCCTGACATTTCAGATATGACAAAAATCAAAGTTTAGAGTATGTCAAGATGGTTGAGCACACAATGGATGTCATTTTCGACATTGGCAAGGACTAACACCACGAGAAATAAGGCCCTTTGTGCGCACGTGTCCCAGTCCCAGTAACTGAACACGTGAGGGCGATATGATGTAACATCCCAGTTCTTAGAATTCGGATGTCTCATATCATATTCATGTGCATTGCATCATATAGTTTGCATTTTCATTGCATTACATTATATTAAATGAACACAACCTGAATGACAACCTCAATCCACAAATAATTAATCAATTCAATATTTCACAAATGTATATGTGCGTATAAGCACAAAGTTATTTCTTTTATAAAGTATTACATGTGATAGAAAAGAGCAAATCAAAAGAAAAGAATTAAAAGAACTAGACCACAAAAGGAGTACAATGTTAGATTTGTACTCTGAAGAGGCAGTACATGTACATGGTACATGTATAGCTGAAGCAGAGAAGAAACAGATGTAGGCCAAAGAAGACCACGTACCATTTTTTGTTTCTCTCTCTCTCGCGTTCAAATTCTTCTTATCCATAGTCAAAAAAAAAAAATCTTATCCTTCTGATCGTTCCTTCCTTTGTTCTGAACGTACAGTAAAGTACAGTACAGCAACCATCGCCCTTTGTTTTCTGAACTGAAACGCGTTTTATGAATTGTGAACTGAAACTCGGAAACGACTCCTGGAGTCGTACGCTCTCTGTACCAAACCTACTCCGAAAAGATCTCCAATTATTGTTCGATGCCTCTATCCCTTCGACACCAAAGCATCGTAAAAATACCTCTTCAGTATCTGGTTCTGTTTTTCTCCAAACCACTAAATCCTGGCCGCCACAGATCGATCCTTCGATCGTCGCCGCTGCCGTTCTTCACCGAGGCTTCGGTGAAGGTTTGCTTCAATTCTCGTCGCCCTGAGACATCTTCTCCCTTTTTAACCTTATAATCATATCATCTATGCATCTCCCTAATCTCTTTTTCCAAACAAACCAGAGACGGGAGCGATCTGTTCGTCGAGCTGTTCATCGCCGGAAATTGGAGCTGCGAGAGCACGACGTCTTCGCCGGGAACCTTCGAGAGTTGCTGCCGAGAGCGCCTCTGAGTTTCTCCGCCAGTAACTACTTCGCCTGGGATTTTTCTCTCAATCTGTATAACCACCCGAGCACCGCCGAACTTCATCGTCGAAACAGCCGTGTTGGTAAGCTACTATCCTTGCTGGAAAGTTATGATCGATTGGAGAAGAAACTCAGTAGCCGTAGGATCCCTCCTGGATGGTTTAGATTAGATCCGAAAAGATATTGGCGATTCATGTGCTGCCGTGTGGCAACTGCCCAGTCAATGCCTTGTCAGCGCCCAATCAAGGCGAGCAGCCAATCAGAGCTGGACATGTGTCGCAGTTTCTGTATTTTCGAATTTGAAAACAGAGTATATGGTGATCTTCTAAAATTCATATCAAATAATCTACTCCTCAGAAAATTACATTCTTTATATCGCTGGACTCAGAAAATTATGTAGAATATGTTTTTACAAAAATATTGCATGTGTTGGCAAGCTACGGAAATTAAACTCTATATATGGTATTTTTGGCATAACTTTAATTATATAAATCGGAGTAAACTGAATCTTTCTGTGCATGCAAGATAATTAATTTGTGAATCCATAGGATACAAATATAAACGTTTTTGAATAAATATTTCTACAGAAATAAACATAAGCTTAACTTAGCCTCTATAAGAGTATAAGACATGAGTAATTATTTTAAATCTCATATTGCATTTTGTTTTAGTTGCGTACGCATCATCTTTAGTAATGATCAGAGAGCAAATTAGCAACAGTTGTGCAATATTAACTGCATATGATGCATTTTGGTATTGTATTGTTTGTTCTTATTGTGGTGTTATCGAAACCGTGTAGATTGTGTGGAGTGCAACTCTAACAATTGTGAGGATTGCGTGAACGACTACAATCACCAAGGCAAGTGTGCTTTGATCATAAATGTCCCAATATTTTGCTATGCATTATTAGTGTATTTTTTTTAGAACTGCATGTGTAGGATTATATATTATTATGTTATGCTCCGATACCACTTGAAGCGATATGACCCGGTAAGGTAATATCCCATGTATCGTTCTAGTCTCTGGATCGACTTGCTAGCACACATGGTTCCAAATGAATTCCAGTGCATAATTATTGCAACGTTTATAATCCAAAAATTTATAACTTATTATAATCTGCATAGCTCATGGCTAGCTCAATAAAATAACAAGTAGCAAAATAACAGCGGAAATAAAATAAATAGGACTCCATCTAGATGTGTCATAGGCTACCATGTCGAGTGGAGTCTTGTGACCTACTACAAACGCATCACTCAGAATCAGAATTACCTGCAATGGTAAGTTAGAGCCAGAAAGAACACTGGTTAATACAATGGGTTTGTATTGGCAAGATGTGCGAAAAAAATGTTTTTTAATACCTAGCTTCTACATGCATATTTGGCTAGGTGGAGTTCATGCTATTTTGTGAAAAGCAATATTTTTATCCTATCATTTGATAAAAAATAGTTTTTAATAATAAAAAAGGACACACTACTTGACAACAGGTGCTCCTACCTTTGATTCAACCAAAAGTTTTAATAAATTACAAATTGGAATGAATGAGAAATCAACATGATTACAAGTCTAGTTATTCAATGGCTAAGATCTTAGTTTTAGACTCTCGAGAGTTTTGTACACTTTACCCGTAAGACCTAGTCAGCCCGTTTATCGGAACACATAATTTTTATAAAGGGTTGGGTGAAGACCAAGAAAAAACTGGGAAATAAAACCTCAAACCACATGCGGACCGGTACAACCTACTATACACTACATCTGCTAATCACGACGGGCTCAAGTTTCTATAACTTAATAGGTTCTGTCAACTGCTCATACAAATGTTTGACATACGGTTGTACACGTAAACTACCAAACAAGCAATCAATCTATTGATGTAGTGCAACCTTCGCACACAACACCAACACCATCAAATGGCCCAATGACAAGAGCAAGAATCAAAACTCTCCATGATAAGGTGAATTCACTCATATCTATGTGTGATCTCGACACTCCTTTGAATGGGTTGCTACTTCATTCGGATACGTTGTGCATACTCAGGAACAACTACCAAGAAGATCACCAAGCAAGTGCAGAAGTTGGACAAGAAACGAGTCAAGAGGAAGATGAAGAAGACGAAGCATCAGCTCAGCGGTACTACCGCCAGGAGGGCCGGTACTACCGCCAGGACCCAGGCAGCGGCACCAGACGTACTACCGCTGAAGAAGAAGACCTGCGCATAGCTCCAGGCAGCGGTACTACCGCTTGCACAGCGGTACTGCCGCCGAACCCAGATCACGGTACTACCGCCAGAGGTACCGCTGGAGGTACCGGCACGCCCGAAAACGCCACTGGATACCCCTACGGTACCTCCCGGTACCCGCTTCGTACTACCGCCGGCGAGCGCGTTTAATCCAGCGGTACTACCGCTGGACCTGGGAAGATTCGGGCTGAAGCCCATGTAACGGCCCACAACTTACCCCTTCGCCTCTTGGACTATAAATACTCCTCCTCTGCCTAGGGTTAGGGTTAGACTATGATTTGGGAACTAAAGTAGAGCCTTGCTCCTTCTTCTCAAAGTGTCTCTTTCCTCCTATGGAGATGAATCAAGCCTCCACATGTGGAGATGAACCAAGGCCTCCTCTTGAGGAGAAGATCCCTGCGTGGATACCAAGGCTCCGCTTGTAGTTGCGATTACTTGCTAATCTTTCTTCTAGGTGATTCTATTGGGTTGGTTGGATTGACCAATTGGACAAACAATCCTAAGAGTAAGGTGTGCTTGGGAGAGGAGGATTGGGGGCTGCCCTCGGGGATTTGTTACCAGTCGATTCTTGCCGGGTTGCTACTTGCTATTTACCCTTGTGTGTTTGATTTCCCCTCTTTGTGTTCATCGTTCTTCGCGTGTTCTTCGTGTTCATCCTTCCCTCCGCACAAATCCGTGAAAATCGGGACCTACCCGCATCATATGGTATCAGAGCTCTAGGTTGACACGGATTTGATTTGTGTTTCCACCAAAATCCACCAAATTTTTCTTCGTTTTTGAGAAATTCGAAAATTTCCACCAAAAATAGCCTTGCCTTGATTCGAGCCGATCTGTCGATTCGTTGCGTTTTTGGTAGTTTTTGTCCATGGATCTGTTGCTTTAGGACCCCCTCCACCTTTGTTTGCGTTCCCTAGCCTCAATTTTGCCGATTTCCCACGAATTCGAGGAATTTTGAGCCCACCGCCCAAAATCGAGTCAAACTCGCGCAGATTCGTGCGCAGCGGTACTACCGCCAGTGCAGCGGTACTACCGCCGCAGCGGTACTACCGGGCGGACCAGCGGTACTACCGCCAGGGCCAATTTTTCAGAAATTTTTCTTTTCCTCGGTTCGTTTTGGCATTTCCTCTTTGGTTTGAGTCCTTTCTTGGTGTGCTTTACGTCTACAACATCGACAAGCTTCCGCAGCAACGCATCATCAACGCCAAGCGACGACGCCACCAAGGACTCGACATTCCCCCACCATCATTTCCGTTGTGAGCCCTTCTTCCTTTCGCGCAACTTAACCTATTGGACTAGCTCGGTGATATTGCGAGGCATTGCACGTGTTGAGTGTTTGTCTTCAAGTATTGGCGAGTGTGTATCGTTAGAGAGCTTGGCACTAGCAAAAGAGAAGGAATCATCGTCAAAAAGCAAAAATCAAAAAAAAAAGAGAAAAGAAAAGAATCAAGTGGTGCCAAGTCTCATCTCTTGTAGGTTGCGACAAAGCTAAGACCGCCAAAGTGAGTGTGAGTGTTAACTCTTGTGCAAATCCGTTGCCCACAAAAAGCAATTGAGCTAGCGTCCTTCTTGTGTTGGGTGACATTTGAGCACGTAGTCTTCGTTAGGTTGTCTATCTTCGAGTGCTCGCCCTTTGGTCGCCCAACCCCATCATTCGCTTTTGTGTGTGTTTCTTCATCATTTGTGGTTGGAGTTTCTTTGGTAATTTGATCATTGTGGATTTTCTCTACCTTTGACAATATACTTGTCGGCGGGTTTGCTTGTTTCGTTTGCCACTTCATACCTTCCTATCCTCATAAGTGTGTGTGTTGGGTGTTAGAACCGGATACTCTCCTCTCAAGCCACATTATACTTGGGATATAGTTTGTCTTGGTTTTTCCTTACCACATCTCACTTGTTCTTGAGAAAATGTTTAGGGGAAGTACAAACGGAAGCTCAAGCTCGGATGAGGAAATCCATGGTGGAGTTCGCGGTGATCATGGCTATGTCACCAATCCGAGTTCGTCGGTCTTCGACACCTTGTTCGTGATGGCTTAGGCCGCTACGAGCGCCGTCTCCAAACTCATGATGCCAACTTCAACGCAATCAATGCGAACATGGAGCGGATGACCGAAGCTATCAACAACCTTGCGCGACAACGAGCTCCTTCACGCTCAAGCCGTACAAGAAGCACCTCAAGGTCGACACAAGCACATCATGGACGTCATGAACCTCGACAAGAACGTCAACATGATTCAAGGAGCGACGCCCATGAACGACCTCCTCCTATCGTTGAACAACCACATGATCTTCACGCGAACAATGCCAATGCGCATCAAGAACAACCTCACCAAAATGATGATCGTCGCGCACGCATACCATCACCACCACCGCCAACGTGATCGTCATGACCCATTGGCTAATGACAATGGCGTTCCGGGTGCGAATGACTTTGGTGAACAAGGACGTCACCCTCGTCATCCTCCAAGGCCACGTCATCAAAACCATGACAATGCGAACAATGTCGAGCAACCCGTTCCTCAACAAGAGCTTCCTCATGATCGTCACCAACACCAACGTTCCGAGTCAAGTGATAACGAGTCAAGCCAACACAATGGTGATGGACTCAACCGAAGGAGACGTGGACGTGCATTCCCACGTGGTGGCCACGTGACGACTATGATGACTTGACCAACGTCCGCTTTGACATACCCAAGTTCTACGGCACAAGTGATCCGGAAGCTTACTTCTCATGGGTACTCAAGGTTGACAAGATCTTCCGTGTGCAACGCTTCTCCGACAAAAAGAAGGTTGCCTTAGCCTCGATGGAGTTTGAAGAGTATGCCTCTTGTGGTGGGAACAACTACAAGATGCTCGTGTCGCTAACCACCAACAACCAATTGACACTTGGGTTGAAATGAAAGAAACCATGTACAAGCGCTTCGTGCCAAGCCATTACACTAGAGACTTATACAAGAAGTTGCAAGAGTTGAAGCAAGGTTTGAAGTCGGTTGACGAGTACTACAAGGAAATGGAAATCTCCATGATGAGAGCCAATGTCAACGAGTACGAAGAGCAATCCATGGCTCGTTTCATGAATGGCCTCAACTATCCCATCAAGAAGATCGTGGAGTTCCAACCATATGCCTCTTTGGTAGAGCTAGTACATCAAGCTTCCAAGGCCGAGCGCCACGTGCTTGAAGAGCTCAAATACCTCAAGACAAAGGCATTCTACGCCAACAAGCCTTCTTCGTCAACTCCTACACCTTCACAAGCTCTTCCTCAAGCGAACACTCGAGGTCCTCCAAGAGTCTCTATCGACACCTCAAGCGCCTCAACCTTTCAAGAAAGTACCTCCCTCTCCAAGGCGCCTCAAGGATCTTCGTCCGGCACAAGACTTTGCAATGCTACAAGTGCGGCGGACAAGGGCACAAATCTTTTGAGTGCACCAACAAGAAGGTCATGATCATCAATGACATGGGAGAGTATGAATCTATGAGTGAAGATGAGTACAATGCTTTGAACAAGGTCGCCACAATGCAAAGTGCTCAAGAAGAAGAAAGTGAGATCTATTGTGATGGCGACAACAAAGACCCTTCCTTGGTTGTGGCAAGAGCTTAACCACCAATGTTCAAGTAGAAGAAGACCAAAGATGCAACTTGTTTCAACTAGAGCGGGAGTCAATGGAAAGTCCATCAAGGTCATCATAGATGGTGGAAGTTGCCACAACCTAGCGAGCAAAGAACTTTGTGATAAGCTCAACTTGAAGTTCAAGAAGCACCCACATCCTTACCATGTGCAATGGTTGAGTGATACCGGAGCCGTCAAGATTCAACACATGGTGCAAGTGTCCTTCAAGATTGGAGCCTATGAAGATACGGTTGATTGTGATGTTGTGCCTATGAACGTTTGTCACTTACTCCTTGGGCGTCCATGGCAATTTGACAAGGGTGCTATGCATGATGGAAGGACAAACTACTATAGCTTCAAGAACAACGACAAGACCTTCGTCCTTCGTCCCATGACACCAAGTCAAGTCATCGCCGACAACGCCAAGACTATTGCAAGGGCACAACAAGATCGTTCGTCTAGTGAGATGAGTGGTGAGCGAGAGACCACCATAAAGTGAGTGAGAGCCACAAGCCAAATGAGTGTGACACTTCAAAGAGAGTTCCCACAAAACTTACACTATTTGCCACAAAGAGAGAGATGAGGGAGTTGAGAGAAAACCCATCCACCCTACACTATGTGCTCATATGCAAGGGTGAAGTTTCTATGACTAACACTTTCACAAACCTTCCTCCTTCTTTGTTGTCTCTTTTGAAGGACTTTGAAGATGTCTTCCCTCAAGAGTGCCACCGGGACTACCTCCTCTACGCGGAATCGAGCACCGCATCGACCTTGTTCCCGGCGCACCGCTACCAAACCGCGCTCCTTACCGCACCAACCCCGAAGACAAAGGAGATCGAGCGGCAAATACAAGAACTTCTTGCCATGGGACATATCCGCGAGAGCTTGAGTCCGTGCGTGCCCGTCATCTTGGTACCCAAGCACGACAACACTCTTCGCCTTTGCATGGATTGTCGCCCCATCAACGCCATAACCGTTCGGTATCGCCATCCTATCCCTCGCTTGATGATATGCTCGATGAGCTTTGTGGTTCCGCTATATTCTCCAAAATTGATCTTAAAAGTGGATATCACCAAATACGCATGTGTGAAGGTGATGAATGGAAGACCGCATTTAAAACTAAGCTTGGTCTTTATGAGTGGCTCGTCATGCCATTTGGTCTTTCCAATGCACCTTCTACTTTTATGCGTCTCATGAATCATGTTTTGCGTCCTTTCATTGGCAAATTTGTTGTGGTATACTTTGACGACATCCTTATTATAGCAAGTCTTTGGAAGAGCACACTTCTCATGTTGCTCAAGTTTTGTTGGTTCTTCGCAATGAAAAGCTTTATGCAAATCTTTCTAAGTGCACTTTTGCCACCAACAAACTTGTTTTCTTGGGTTTTGTTGTTTCTTCGGATGGAGTCGAAGTGATGAAGCAAGATACAAGCAATTCGGACTTGGCCTTTTCCGACATCACTTGAGGAGTTGAGACGTTTTCTTGGTTTTGCCGGATTTTATCGCCGTTTCATCAAGGATTTTTCCACAATTGCTTGCCCCCTCCATGAACTTACAAAGAAGAATGTACCTTTCATTTGGGGCAATGCACATGATTTTGCTTTCAATGAGCTCAAACGGTTATTAACCGAAGCACCACTCCTTGCCCTTCCGGATTTCTCTAAGACATTTGAGATTGAATGCGATGCAAGTGGATTGGGCATTGGTGGAGTGCTTATGCAAAATGGTAGACCCATCGCATACCATAGTGAGAAACTAGATGGAGCTCGCTTGAATTACCCCATTTATGACAAAGAGTTATTTGCTTTGGTTCGTGTTTTGGATGTGTGGCAACATTACCTTCGTCCTAAGGAATTTGTCATTCATTCCGACCATGAATCCTTGAAATATTTGAAAAGTCAAACAAATTTGAACAAAAGACATGCTAAGTGGGTTGAGTTCATTGAGTCTTTCACTTTGTAATCAAATACAAGAAAGGTAAAGACAATGTGGTCGCGGATGCTCTATCCCGCAAGGCCAACCTACTTACACGTCTTGACATTAGTGTCTTGGGTTTGGATGAGATTAAAGAGTTGTATGCTACCGATGCTTTCTTTGGAGACATTTTCGCTCAATGTTCGGAGCACAAAGGAATTGGTGATTTCTATTTGCACAAAGGTTTCTTGTTTAAGGCTAACAAACTATGTATACCCGAGTCTTCGCTTCGTTTGGTCCTTTTGAAGGAATCACATGGAGGCGTCTTAATGGGACACTTTGGACGTGACAAGACCTTTGCCATGCTCTCCACAAACTACTATTGGCCAAGGATGTACCGGATGTGAACCGCTTGGTGCGACGATGTTCAACATGTCTCAAAGCTAAGTCTACTCTAAACTCTCATGGTTTATACACACCTTTGCCTATTCCACATCACCCATGGTCCGATATAGCTATGGATTTTGTCTTAGGACTCCCACGCACTAAAACAAACAAGGATTCCATCTTTGTCGTCATTGATCGCTTCTCTAAAATGGCACACTTTATACCTTGCAACAAGAGCGACGATGCTTCACACATTGCTACTTTGTTTTTCAGGGAAATCGTCCGTCTTCATGGAGTGCCCAAGACCATTGTGTCGGATCGTGACACCAAGTTCGTGAGCTATTTTTGGAAGACTTTGATGGCCAAGATGGGAATCAAGCAACTATTCTCCACCGCATACCACCCTCAAACCGATGGCCAAACCGAAGTGGTGAACCGAAGCCTATCACACTCCTTCGTGTGTTGATCAAGCCTAACTTGAAGAATTGGGAAGAGTGCATCCCACACGCCGAGTTCGCCTACAATCGAGCACTACATCGCGCAACAAAGAGAACACCCTTCGAGGTCGTCTATGGCTCAACCCCTACACCGCGCTCGACATGCTACCACTTCCACTCGTGAGCAAAACATGGACTTCGACAAGCGTGCCGCTTACATGAAAAACTACATGAAGACACAAGGGCCACGCTTGAGAAGCATAACGAAGACCATACTACGAAGATGAACAAGAACAAGCGCCCCATGATATTTGAAGAAGGAGACCTTGTTTGGCTACATCTACGCAAGGACCGCTTCCCCGATGAGAGAAAGTCTAAGCTCGCGCCAAGAGGAGATGGTCCTTTCAAGGTTCTCAAGCGCATCAACGACAATGCCTACAAGATCGACATATCCAAGTCCAAGTACGGCGTCCATGACACCTTCAACGTCGCCGACATATCACCTTACCTTGGAAACCCAAGTGATGATGAGGACGAAGAGTCGAGGACGACTCTTTTCCAAGGGGGGGGGAGATGATGTAGTGCAACCTCGCACACACACACCATCAAATGGCCCAATGACAAGAGCAAGAATCAAAGCTCTCCATGATAAGGTGAATTCACTCCTATCTATGTGTGATCTCGACACTCCTTTGAATGGGTTGCTACTTCATTCGGATACGTTGTGCATACTCAGGAACAACTACCAAGAAGATCACCAAGCAAGTGCAGAAGTTGGACAAGAAACGAGTCAAGAGGAAGATGAAGAAGACGAAGCATCAGCCAGCGGTACTACCGCCAGGAGGGCCGGTACTACCGCCAGGACCCAGGCAGCGGCACCAGCGTACTACCGCTGAAGAGAAGACCTGCGAGTTCCAGGCAGCGGTACTACCGCTTGCACAGCGGTACTACCGCCGAACCCAGATCACGGTACTACCGCCAGAGGTACCGCTGGAGGTACCGGCACGCCCGAAAACGCCACTGGATACCCCTACGGTACCTCCCGGTACCCGCTTCGTACTACCGCCGCGAGCGCGTTTAATTCCAGCGGTACTACCGCTGGACCTGGGAAGATTCGGGCTGAAGCCCATGTAACGGCCCACAACTTACCCCTTCGCCTCTGGACTATAAATACTCCTCCTCTGCCTAGGGTTAGGGTTAGACTATGATTTGGGAACTAAAGTAGAGCCTTGCTCCTTCTTCTCAAAGTGTCTCTTTCCTCCTATGGAGATGACTCAAGGCCTCCCCTTGTGGAGATGAACCAAGGCCTCCCTTGTGGAGAAGATCCCTGCGTGGATACCAAGGCTCCTCTTGTAGTTTGCTATTTGCCAATCTTTATCATAGGGTGATTCTATTGGGTTGGTTGGATTGACCAATTGGACAAACAATCCTAAGAGTAAGGTGTGCTTGGGAGAGGAGGATTGGGGGCTGCCCTCGGGGATTGGTTGCCAGTCGATTCTTGCCGGGTTACTACTTGCTATTTACCCTTGTGTGTTGGTTTTCCTCTCTTTGTGTTCATCGTTCTTCGCGTGTTCTTCGTGTTCATCCTTCCCTCCGCACAAATCCGTGAAAATCGGGACCTACCCGCATCATCTATTCTTTTGCAACCTGGGCGGCGGTCCCCACCATAACAACTCACTCCGATGACCACTCTAGCAATACGCCAAGATAATTGATTAAATTAAGTTGTTTTCATTTAATAATAAAATATCAACACTTTAAATATATTTTTAATCTGAAACCACGGCCCCATATGATCAAGCATTGCTAAGCACATCTAACTTACGGTGGTGACAAGAGGATAATCAAATGTCATACACCTAATGTCCAGCATCATCTACAAGTACATGAAGATCTACCGGCTCATTCTGAGTTCTGTGACTTTGTGATACGTGATGAGCATGGTCTTGCATGTATGATAGCGGATAACAGAATGAACATATCTACGACTCTCAAGCACAATGAAGATATATGTCACCGTCCAAGAGAGGAGAGAGGATATGGAGGGTGTTGTGCTTGAGAGTCGTAGATATGTTCGCTCTGTTTCTTACCCGTTGGCATACACGCAAGACCATGCTCACCATGCATCCCAAAGTCACGGAACTCAGAATCGGTTAGTAGATCTTCATGGTACTTGTAGATGATGCTGGACATTAGGTGTAGCATAGCTTGACATTTGATTGTCCTCTTGTCGCCAGCGTAAGTTAGATGTGCTCAGCAATGCTTAATTATACGGGGTTGTGGTTTCATATTACAAAAATGTTTAAAAAGTTGATATTTTATTATTAAATGAAAACAACTTAAGTTAATCAATTACCTGAGCGGATTGCTAGAGTGGTAATCGGAGTGGGTTGTTATGGTGGGAACCGCCGCCAAGGTTCCAAAAGAATAGATTGATTGCTTGTTTGGTAGTTTACGTGTACAACCGTATGTCAAACATTTGTATGGGCAGTTGACAGAACCTAGTAAGTTATAGAAACTCGAGCCCGTCGTGATTAGCAGATGTAGCGTATAGTTGGTTGTACCGGTTCGCATGTGGTTTGAGGTTTTATTTCTCAAAAGTTTTGTCTTGGGCTTCACCATACAAATTATGTGTTCTGATAAACGGGGCTGACTAGGTCTTACAGGTAAAGTATACAAAGCTCTCGAGAGTCTAAAACTAAGATCTTAGCCATGTCTCTGGTTAAGGACAATTTGAACAACTAGACTTGTAATCATGTTGATTTCTCATTCATTTCAATTTGTAATTATTAAAACTTTTGGTTGAATCAAAGGGAGGAGCACCTGTTGTCAAATAGTGTGTCCTTTGTTTATTATTGAAAATTATTTTTTATCAAATAATAGGATAAACATATTGCTTTTCGCAAAATAGCGTGAACTCCACCTAGCCAAATATGCATGTAGAAGCTAGGTATTAAAAGACATTCTTTTCGCACATCTTGCCAATACATCTATTGTATTGAGCAGTGTTGTTTCTAACTCTGACTCGCCGTTGCAAGTAATTCCGATTCCGGGTGATGCGTTTGCACTAGGTCACGAGACTCCACTCGACATGGTCCGCCTGTGGCACATCTAGATGGAGTCCTGTTTATTTTATTCCCGCTGTTATTTTATTGAACAAGCCATGAGCTATGTAGTAAGTTATAAAATTCTGGATCATAAACGTTGTAATAATGATGTACTGGAATTCGTTGTTATTACTTTGGAACTATGTGTGCTAGTGAGTCGATACAGGGTAGCACGATATATGGGATATGATCTTACCGGGTTGTATCGCTTCATAGGACCTGAACCTCCCGGTGGACAATGTAACTGATAAGTGATAACCTTTTCGAATCCAAGTTTTAAAATCACTATTTCTTGGGATTAAATGTCCACAACCAGATCCATCTGCATCATTTGTTTCTTGCAATCGCAAGGAACTTGACAGAAAATTATTTGTATATTTCACAAATAGGAAACTGCATATGTGTGACAGTTCACTCAAAATCGATGGAGCGATAGACTTCCGCAGTTCCACTTTTCAAATTTGACCTCTTTGTATTTGGTCGTTGCACCAGCATGCTATAGTTTTCGTACCTAAGCAAAACCATGTCAACACTTCATAGAGGGGCTAACATAAAAACTGCATACAATACTGCAACATCTGAATCTCTTGGATGCAACAAAATATGTACGCATAGAATGGATCTCCATTTGTTACAACTATTATTTTAAAATGGGATACATTGTCGTCCTAAACCTCTTGGTGGACTTGGAATCATGAATTTGCAGGTCATGAATGTGGCATTAAAGGTGAGATGGGCCTGGAATATTAGAGTAGCAGAGGAGAACTCGTGGTGCACTCTTAACCTTCCCCATGACTAGCAAGTTAGAAGAATTTTTAATGCAGTAACCAAGGTCATGGTCGGCAATGGAGACAAGAGTTTCTGGCCGGAAAATTGGATACACGGTCGGTCGGTTGAACAGATCGTACCAGAAGTCTTCCAGCTTATACAGCCGAACATCAAAGCAAAGAGAACAGTTGCAGTAGCACTTACCAGTAACAAGTGGATGGAAGACATTAGAAAGGTTCTAACCATCAGAGCCTTCTTGCAAAGTTCTCAATATCAGAGAAGAAATTGGAAATTTCCATCTAAATCAGAACTTGCAGATTTTCTGGAAGTGCCTATGGGATGTAAAGAGAACCTGCAAAGCTAAATCTGTGTATTTTGGCTCATCTCGAGCGCTCAATTTACGTGTGCTTCTGCAGCTGATATTCGGAATTCTTAGGCCCCTTTCCTCGTAAACTGGCTGTTTGGTTGTTCATCAGAGGAAGGATATACACTGTGGACCGACTAGCTAAGCATGGCCACCCGCACAATTCCAAGTGTGTGCTCTGTAATGCTGTTGAAGAGAATGCAGAACACATGTTCATTGGATGCGCGGTCAGCAACATTATTCAATTTTTTCTTGGGCAAGGCTTAACCAGGTCATTCCAAGCATCAACCTGAACATGAGGTCGTGGTGGTCGTAGGCGAGAAAGAGATTGCAGGGGGCAGAAACGAAGAAGCTCAACACACTCGTCATGTTTGCGGTCTGGGCTATTTGGAGAGAAAGTAACGGACGAGTCTTCAAACCGACTCAGCAGATTGTCAACCAAATCAAGACTGACACAATTCAATGGGCTGGGCTTTTAGCTGGCATGATGCTTTGGGCTCAATAAATTTGCTGGACACATAAGGATGACTCCAACGGGGCGACGTAAACGGACGCGCGTTTGGTCCGCGTTTGGTCCGTTTGCGTCGCCAAAAGGGCCCATGTCCGGCCCACGTCCGCCCTTTTCCGGCCACTGCCCCCAACGGGCCGACGCATTGAGTCCGTCCGGCCAGGGTTTTTGATCATTTTGATCATTTTCGGGCATGATCGTTTCCACGCCCCCAAAACATTACAAGTTGCGGCCATCGGCCATGTCCCCAGGTGTGCCCAAAATATTACAAATTTCGGCCACCGGCCATGTTTTTCCGGCCATGTTGGCCATAGTTCAACACAAATATGTAGAAGGGACCGAGAATAGATCAAACCTGATCCATGTACTGCCTTTGCTTCTTCTCGTAGTAGGCCTTCTTCCTAGGGGTGAAGGTGGAGATGTCCATATCCATGATCCTGGCCTCCTCGGCGCGTAGGGCGAGTTCAAGGTCTTTGGCCTTGAGCTCCACCTCCCTGGCCTTCACGTCGGCTTCCTTGGTCCTTGCCTCGGCCTCCTTGCCCCTGATCACGACTCGCAAATGAGAATGTCTTCAGCGGTGGTGAACGAGGCGCCTCTTTGGCTGACCTTCTTCCTCATGGCCACGGCGGCGGCATTGAGCTCGTTGAAGACCGGCTCATTATCGATGTTAATCACATCGGGGCCGGTCGGTAGAGTCTCATCATCCCCGGCATTGTAGTCGTCGCCGTCGTACTGGGTGTTGTCGCAGACCATGTCCTGGAGGATGTCCTCCCCGTAGTAGGGGTCATCGTCCTCCTCGTAGTACCTGGGGTCACCCGGCGATGGCGTGGGCACAGTGCCGAACAGGTTACGCGCGGGGGCGACCACTGGCGGGGCAGCTGCACGCGCCTCCGCAGTCTGCGGCCCGGGCGACTGTGCGACCAACGGTGTCGCAGGCGGGTTGAGAACGAGGGCAGGTACCTCGCCCGACTCGTTGGAGGTAGGAGAAACCCGCGGCGGCATGGTTCCAGGGACGAACCCGTGCGCAGGAGATGGCGCGGTCGCGAGCGGTTTCGACCTTGGAGGTCGGGCCGTGGAAGCGTTGGAGCTGGCCGCGGTAGAGGAAACCCCGACCGCCGCCGCAGTCGCTATCCCAACCGCCGCCGCGGACGGGGTAAGTCCAATGAGGAGGAGGGCAGCTGTCGCGGTCTTGGTCACGAGGTCGGCGTTGTCGTCGTCGCCCTTTTCCTCGGCGGCGGCGTCGAGCCTGTTCTGCTTCAGCCTCCTCCGTTGGCCCCGCTTGGCCGTCTCCTTGGCCCTCTGCTCCTCCGTGAGCTCCTTCTTCACTTTCTTCAGCTGGGGAGCAAGCCCGGCGGCGTCGTCGGCCAGCTCTAGGCTCTCGGCGGCGGCGGCGGCGGTCTTGGCGGCGGCCTTGGCGATCCTGGAAGCGGCGGCGGCCATGGGGGTAGGCCTGGACTGTGGATTTTGCCTCCAAAAGCGGACCAGGGGAGGACACAAAAGAGCTCCGTTTCGCGTCCGGGGCCGACGCATCGGTTGCCCAAATTTGGGCCAGGGATGCGTCGCGGCGGACCAAAAAACGGACCGCGGTCCGTTTGCGTCGCCCCGTTGGACCGTGTTTTTGGCCCTTGCGGACACGAACGGATGCGCGCGGACTCGATGCGTCACCCCGTTGGAGTCATCCTAAGTTGCACTATCAAGTAGGTTTGGTTCAGTGCTGTCAAGGGCGGGCTCATGGTATGGTTTTTGATGGGTTGGAGTTTTGGTTGTCAAGGGCGTGCTCTTTGTTGTTTGTTGGAGTGAGTTTTCTTTCAGGGTTCAGGTCTGGCACGAAACACTTGCCTGGCTTCGCATGACGGCCAGAGCCCCAGAACAAGAGGCCTCGCTGGTGGACTGGTGGCAACTCGCTCGGCAATATAGCCCCAAGCAACAGATAAAAGGACTGACCTCCATAACCCTCCTCCTCCCCTGGATGGTTGTGAAGCAGCGCAACGATTGGATCTTCGACGGTGCACAGCCTTCGACCGCTTCAGTCCTGACAAGGATCAAATAGGAGGCTGCATTGTGCTTGTTCAAAAAAAAAAAAAAAAAAAAAGGAGGCTGCATTGTGGGCAAGAGCTGGCGCAGCCGGGCTTAGGTGTTGTTTCCAGACTTGGGATGTACACTGAGTTTCTTTAACTTGCTTGTTATCTGCCTCCTAGCAGGGTTGTAACCAAACTCTTATCTTTTCAATGAAATGAAACACAAAGGTCCTTTGCGCTTTCTCGAAATAATAAGAAGTTTTTTTTTTGTTTTTTTTTTGGCTGTGTACTCTGCGTCAGGCGAGGCTTTCATTCTCCTATTAATATATCACAATGCATTTCTTCTGCATGGTCCGAAAAAAAAATGAAGATGCAACACAGGAAACCTGAAAAACTTACAAAATTGAAAGAACCACAATTCAGAACATATTCTCACATGCACATGACCCATGTAATAGCACCAACAATCATTGCAACAGATCACAGTGCAGAACAAATGGCTTCGCCACAATATTAATCTAACTAAAAAATACACCAGTTTGAAACATCAAACAAAAATTAAAATGAAGCCTTTGTGCATGTATAGCATACATCTAGTAGGACTAAAAACACAAAGCAAATAGAAATAAATCCCATGCGACTTGCTGTCGTGTGCAAGCATCACATATTATGTGAGCGGCCTCGTGATCTGGATTGGCTGCTTGGTGAAGAAACTCAGAACGGCCAGGAGAATTAACTAGTATGCAAATTAAGAAAATAGACCGAGAAAATCACCACTAGGTACTGGCTAAATCAAGAATCAGATAGCGATGAAAACTATTGCACATATGTGGATTACTGGTAAAGGATGCCACATTAATAAATAAGGTTTGATCACTACCGGAAACCAGGTCTTTGCCGTGCACAGAAACCGCACGGCAAAGAGCTTGCGGAACACGCCAAAGCGTTTGCCGTGCACGGCAAAGGCCACACGGCATAATACGCGTCGGCGAAAGCGCTTTGCCGTGAGCTTTTCGAAAACAACATGCCAACGGTTTTGCCATGCGCCATGCGCGCACTGCACGGCACATAATTGTCTTTGCCGTGTGCCAGAGTTTTGCCGTGCTTCTAATCGTTGCCGTGTGTTTGGATAAACGGCCTGACGGCACACGTCCCGTCTTTGCCGTGCGCCCTACCCGAACGAACACGACAAATATCCCATCTTTGCCGTGTGCTCTTCCAGAAATCACACGGCACATATCACGGCTTTGCCGTGTGCCCTTCCCGAACTGGCACGGCACATCGCCGAACACGGCAAAGCGTTTGCCGTGCCTACAAGCACGGCATAATACGCGTCGGCAAAAGCGCTTTGCTGTGCTCTTTTTGAAAACAACACGCCAACGGTTTTGCCATGCGCCATGCGCCGCACTGCACGACAAAGAACTGTCTTTGTCGTGTGCCAGAGTTTTGCCGTGATTCTAATCCTTGCCGTGTGTTTGGATAAACGGCCTGACGGCACACGTCCCGTCTTTGCCGTGCGCCCTACCCGAACGAACACGACAAATATCCCGTCTTTGCCGTGTGCCCTTCCAAAAATCACACGGTACATATCACGGCTTTGCCGTGTGCCCTTCCTGAACTGGCACGGCACATCGCCGTTGCCCAGAACCTTTGCGTCGACCCTTTGCCCTGTGCCACTATCAGATGTGTACAGCAAATTGACCAATATGGTCATCCCGACGTTGCCAGGTTCACACTTGCGCCCCACGTGTAGGCTTTGCCATGTGCCTATGCACCGTAGCACATACACACGGCAAAGTGACCATACGGCACCGTTTTTCTCTGTTTTTTTAATTCCTGCATTTTACAGATAATACACAAAATAATTCACGGATGACAATTCTCACACAAATATGACAATTCTCCCCGAGAAACCCCTTTTCGACGCCCTGGGTCCAGGGTAGACAACGCCCTGCACGTTCGGTACACTTTTTCGGGGTGTCGACGCATGCGGATCGCATCGGACGGTTTATATATATAGTATAAATATATATAATTAAGTGAAGTAAATGAATATGCTAGAAGTCTTAACAAAGAAAATAAACAAGGAAATCATATCAAAACAAAAAAGAAGGTGATACATGCTTTGCCGTGCACCTGGGAGCAGGGCACACGGCAAAGATGTTTTCCGCAAACATTCAGAGCGCGTGAAATTGGCCGCCAATACGGGACAAAATTTGTCCAATCTTTGTCGTGACATCTTGTATTGACACACGGCAAACATGTTTCCCTCCAATTTATTAGAAGCGATGGAAAGTTGTGGTCCCTGGTCGTCACGGGTCCCACTTGTGTGCCGTGTTGCACTAGTAGGAAAATGCCTACCGCTGGCAGATGGAATTGGCCTACCGCTGGCGGGCGGGCGCACGCCAGCGATTATTACGCCAGTGGTAATTTATACCGCTGGCGGGCGGCCGTCCGCCAGCGGTAAGGCTTGTTACCGCTGGCGAGCACAATTTCTGCCCGCCAACGTTAGATTAGACAGCGCTGGCGTGCAGCCAAGGCCGCCAGCGCTAAGCTACGTCGGCCGCCAGCGGTATTTCTCGCTGGTTGGAGTTCTGGGAGCGCTGTCCGCCAGCGGTACGCCTCTGTGTCCGTCAGCGGTAGAATTTTCGTGGTATTTTTTGTTTTTTTTCTAAAATAACGTATTCCAGCAGTATATCAAATATAAATACAGGATATTCAGGTACAGGCGACGAAAATGACAATAATTCCACATACAAATGACCAAATTGTGATACACAAATACATTAGTTCATTATCACATGCATTACAAACCATAGTATAGTACCAAAATAAGTTGTCATACACAAATACATCACATAAATGATAGAGAGCCACAATGTTTAAGAGAGGACGTGATCGATGAAGTTGGCGTTTCGATCATCCGGTTGTTGTTGCTCTTTTTCAGTGGCTTCAAGTGTTTATCTTCCGCCTCCTCCTTAGATACTTTCCCACTTTTTCATTCGTACGTATACACAAAAGGCAAATAAAAATGTTAGCTGGGCAACTAAATTGTTCACATGTCGTGCAGAAATAAACAAAGTATACACAGATAAACTAAGCCAACTAGGAAGAATGCCTCATATAATAGATTGGACACACAATTTCAGGGATGGTGTGAGCGAGCCAGTATGATGCAGAAGATATGTTTTCTTGTATTATAGGGCTCACTCACAACACCCCTGAATAACATAGTGTCACCTCATTTCAATCATCGGCATTGTAAGACTTAGAGAAAACAAGATGCAAAAAAAGTATGCCTCATAGTGTAGAATATTATTGGAAACACACAAGCAATCCTGAGAGCTTTGTTGAACCAAGTATGAGGCACAAAACTTGTATGTGTGCATGATACAAGATACAACAAACTATCAGGATTTCATATACTGTGCCACATCATTTAATCATCAGCATTTGTCATAAAGGAGTTCAAGAAAAATTCATGTAACTCCAAGATTCAATCTTGAGAGTAGTTTGGATGTGATGTCAAATCATGGACATGAATATTTCATAAAGAAAGGACAGATATGAATATCTAATATTCATAAAGCTAGTCTTGATTAAAATTGTTTTATCAAGGACGAGAAGTTGCAATACTTTTCATATCAATTGCTTGAAGCTGTTGTTGAACTAAAATAGCAAAATATTGCTAGGCATAATTATTGTGGATTATGAATATAATCTAAATAATTATATTATGAATGTTTGAAGTCAGTCGTATTAATGAGTAAGAATTTTATTCTTTTCATTATATAAATCGAAGGGACTTAAAAGACAGTGGGAGCTGATATTATATTTAATACCTGAATGCCCGTGCGTTGCAATGGTTTTTCTAGTTTTGTTCGTCGTCATGTGTAGCGCCCGACCCGACTACTATACAGTGATGGTGTGTGTCACCGGTTAAGCGATACAACCGGAGGTTACGGGTTTACCAATCCCCGGCCAAAACCTTTGGCAGGTGTTGCTCAGAATGGATCATTGGCAACACAACACCCCGATTGATGCCTTAACACAGGCACAACCCTCAATGCATAATAGAGAGACCAAGACTTGTGGAACAACTAGCACATTACAGACTCTACGTCACAAATCAATATAGCTCAACTCTTATAGAGAGAAAGATATCAAATGACAACTAGAGGTCACAGACCCAACATTACAACATGCGGAAGCGAAGTGTGTTGTTCTAAACAACAAGAACCAAATTATGGCCTAAGAGGCCTACAAATAAACATCCAGCGCCAGCTGTTCCGGGATGTCCCAAGCTGCCACCTGGGAACCCCAGACTACTCGTCGACGTCCACAAAGAACCCACCTTCGAGGGCGGTGAAGTCCTCCTCTGAAACAAAACAAATGACGTTGAGTTCGACGAACTCGCAAGATTATATATAGAGCTTTAGCTCGATGAGGCTTTCAAAGTTATATGGCTGCTTTGCATAAAGCTGATTTTATTTATAAAAACCATAACTCACTGGCATCGACTAATCAGAATATTTTCAAAGGAGGTAAGGAGTGACTCTTTCTTTCGTCACCTTACTCATCATCAACCATCATCAACCATTGTACCTGTTCATCAAAGGCACCTCCCCGAATCACCCTCGAGGAAGCTCACCTTGCAATCTTGAATTGGTACCTTTAGTACCCAGTTTTTAATCATTTCGTTATAGTTATTCTATGATCTTATCGTCCTTTCCCAAGTTGTCCGTAACCGTGGACACGGCTTTTCGAAAAGATTTAACCCTGCAGGGGTGCACTGTGTTTACCTTCGGTACCGCCCGGCTCATTGCCTACACGTAGCTCTCTTCCGGGGAAAGCCGGCTGAGTGGGAACGGTTACAACATTTACCTTGTTAGAGACTAACCCAGGATCATCAGTGAGGACGGAGCAGCGGATCATCAACACCCTGCCCCGTGGCCACTCATTTTCCTAGACACCACCATCCTCATCCCAGTTCATACCACCATCCTCACGCACGCGCAAATGGAAGCTCAAACTAGAGGACCCTGGCTAGTCCCGCTCAAGTTAGTTGGTCGACGAGGGCTCCATATACCCCACCGAAAGGAAGCGCGCTCATTCTTGGTTCAAGAGGTAAAGAACTCGCACCTAGGCGGCGAGATTGAGACAAAACACCACCGTACCGAAGTGGCCTCTCATCCCCACCTTTAAGCATCTTATTACCTGTCACCATAATTTCTCCACCATCATCTAAACACTTCAACGACCTGTTTCCAACATGAAGTATCCATCGGACGGCTAAGCATGTAACTAAGCATGGCTAAGCATCAACATTGCATAGTTAAGTATTTCAGGCCCACAATACAATCCCATGGATAATAGGAGGGGAAACGGGTAATTGGCATCGGAATCTTAATGCAACTATAGGATACTCTAATCCAAAAAAATTGACATTTGGAACCGCATGCAATATTATAGTGGAGAAAATATTTGCGGAAACATAGGACAAGATATGCTCAGAGGGGGGATTACGCTTGCCTTGATCAACGTGCGGGTAGTACGGCTCTTCGGGGTATTGTGGGGTAACCCCGGCTGCTTGATCTAACGAAAAACAAACATCGGGAGAGAACAATCAATCACCACACATATGCTTAACAAATGCAATGCGCAAACATATGATGACATGACATTTCAAGTCCTCGGAGAGGGGAGGATTGCACTATTCAAATTAAACGGAGTTCGGGTGCTTAGAGGGGCACATCCCGGATATCCGTGAATTTAGGTCAGGGATCATCTTACTTGTTGATTACGGTGGTCGAAACCCTAGGATATAACTTGTAGATGTTATGACATGATCACGTGGGAGATGCAGGGTTGGGTGATTAAGCGAGAAAGTAATATTACACAATGCCTCGAACAAAAATGTTGAAGAGAAGGGAGCCTTTCAGTTAAACTGGGAGGCAGAAATCTATGCCAGCGGTACTACCGCTGGAACAGGCGGTGGTACCGCTAGGGTCTTCAACGCTCGAACCAGCCAGTCAACGCTCGTCTCTTTCTTCACGAAACCCATGCTCCCGGTACCAGTTGGGACCGCTCGAGGTACCGGACAAAGCCTCCGAACGCTGGGGATAGCGGTACCATTAGCGGCACCAAACCCAGCCTTTCCGCATCAGCGGTACCGACTGGTACCGCTGGAGGTACCGTTGGTGGTACCGCTCACGCGCCCAGAACACCGTTTTCGGCGGTACCTGCGACGGTACCTGCATCGGTGCTGCTTCAGCAGTGTGTTTGCCAGGGAGCAGTGGTACTACCGCTTATTCTAGCGGTACTACCGCTCCCTGGCAACCTTTACTCAAAACAACTAGTATCGCCGCACCTACTAGCTACGGCTAGAGAAGAAGGGAGATGAGGTCCAGAGGGAAGGCGTGCTCACCCCGAGTGCGTGCGTGTGCTCGGGGAGGCTGGGGATGGACAGCAGTGGTAGGAATTGCCCGGCGGTGGGGCTGCGGTGGCCAGACGACGGCGGCGGAATAAAGGACGGGGACGGTGATGTCGGTCGCCCCAGCTCGATTCCTGTGGCGCGGAGGAAGAGCACGACACGACGGAGCTTTCTGCGGCCTCGCTTTGGCTTGGGGTGGCCTCAATCGACGGCGATGCGGCGGCGGAGCACGGCGGCCATGGCGGCTCGGGGTGAGGAAGAGGAGGAGAGGAACGGGGAGCAGGTGAGGTGGGGGAACGGGTAGTAGGGCAAGTGGGGCTCGATTCTCCTCTTCTCCTTGCAGGTGGAGGCAGTGGGGAGGGGCCCCCGGGCGTGCGGCATGGGAGCACCGCGGCATGGCGCCAGTGCCCAGGAGAGAGATGACGCTTTTCCCGAAAACCCCCTGGAGAAATTTGGTTCCTCACGTATAGGTCCTTTCTAGTTATTCTTTTAAAAACAGTGACTTTGGGGATTTTAGTTAAGGCACTTAAACATGTCCAAAAATTATGAAAAAATTTGGGGAGGCTCCCCTTAACATTTAGAAGCTCCACAAATTTTGGTATCTCCAAATAACATGTTTTTGACAACATTTGCTCATAGTCTTAAAATAGAGCATTTTTCTCAAATTCCAAAACTTATTACTTTAGAAACTTTGAACAAGGGCAAAATATTCTTTGAGCTCTTGGAACTTCCTTGACAAATAAGAGGAGTCCAAGTATTTTGTTTTGCAAGTTGAGTGTCTCCCTTGTTGTGAGTTTTAGTTAAACCAAGTTTGGCATTTTACTTTTCAATGTAACCAAACCAAGTTTTTGTGTTGTTTAGTAATTTCAAATGGATGCAATGATGCATGCATGCCATGATGCAAAAAGTGGAAAAAATTACTCATAAATTGCATTACCAAAAGTGGGATGTTACAATTCTACCCTCCTTACAGGAATCTCGTCCCGAGATTCTAAGGTTGCGGGAAGAAGTCGGGATACTCCTCGCGAAGACTAGACTCTCTCTCCCAAGTTGCTTCTTCCTCGGAATGGTGAGACCACTGAACTTTGAGGAACTTGGTAGTCTTGTTACGGGTCTTTCTTTCGGCTTCATCCAGGACACAGATAGGATGCTCGCGATAAGTGAGATCTTCCTGGAGGTCTAGCTCTTCATGATTGACTCCATGGATAGGATCTTACTGGAAATATGGGTTGAAATATGTTGGATGCTATTATAAGATTGGGAAAAGGGATGTTTGAGTTGATTTTTAAAGTTACATATAATTGCATGATTCATGAGCTTGTTAATGAGTAATAATTTGCAAATGCTTTATCAAGGGCTATCATTTATTCATGTTTTGATGCTGATTGTTATTTTACTTTGTTTAACATGGATTAGTTAGTTCTATGGACACTCATGCATGCATTAAGATGGTCAACTTTCTCCCTCTTGCTAGCCCCAAAAAAAATTCCAACAAGTAAAAAATTGTTTCCAACACCTTCAACCAAAATTATTCCAGTGAGTCCACCATATGAGTATATTATCGGAATGATAATAGTACTGAACCGACCCACCGTATGATCTTGCTATGATACAAATCATCAACGGTGAAGATAGCAATTATCATCTATTTAGTTATCGTTAGCTATATTCCTATGCTATGAGAATATCTTGTGACCGCTTATTCGACACTCGAGTTTTGATTGTCACCAACCGTCTTGCAGTAACATGGGACCATGATAGGTGACTTTTGGGTTTGAACTAGAATAATGTATTGGAACAGAGATCGTTCAAGAATAGCACTTACTCCTCTAGGCGATGGAGAGATACATCCTATAGGCCATCTCAGTATTTACGTTGTCACCCAATCGTCTGGCCAGACACAGCGTGATTAATCATGGGACAACATATATACGGAATGAGAAAAGAGAATGATATTGGTACGAGAATTATATGTGTTATGATCGAAGGGTTTGATCACACTAGAGCACATTGTCTCAATCTCGAGATATCATTGGTATCGTGTACGTAAGGGGATTAAGCGTAATGAGTAACACACAGGTTCTGTCGTTCACTTACAGATACAAGGGTGCCAGTACGAATGCCTAACCCACTGCTGGTTATTGTTCGGTAAGCTCCTGAACAATACTTTGTGTTTGCTGAACCTTTCGGGTCACACACTTAAGCTGTAGGTCAATTTTTTATTGAGAGAATAAAGTTGTAGTCTTAGTGGTGATGAGATTGTGTCGGAGTAGCTCCGATGTCACTGGGACTTGTTCCGGTGAATTATAAGTTAGAGAGAAGGCGGACATCTAATGTCCCGGGATGATAGGAATGGTTTCTACCATCAAGCGGATTTATTCCGAGTGCTTATAAAGAAGGAAATATTGTTCTGATAGTTTTGTCGACGGATACTAGGTATCCCGGTTCATATAAATATGAGTTATATGATAAGTAATTAATTCCGGAAATTTTCTGTAAAAGGGAATATTCATTTAGGAATTAATTAGACAAACCAATTATTTATTTAATTAATAAAAAGGAAAATATTAAACAGAAGATTTTCTTTTATGCCCAACAAAAGGAGGCTGCCTAAGTGGGCCCATGGGCCCACATGGCAGCCGCACCCCACATGGTATGTGGGGGGTTGGCTAGATCCGAGTTGGGGAGGGACTCCACCCCCTCACCGGCTAGGGCGGGCCCCACGGCGGGCAGCAGCCAAGGCGGGCCCCACATGACGGCGGCAGAGGCGGGCCCCACGGGCGGCGGCGGCGATAGGCTCAGGTGGGCCCCACCTGACCTAGGTCGGTTCGGCCTAGGGCGGGACCCACCCGGCGGCGGCCACACAAGGAAGGGGGAGGGGAAAGAGAGGGGAGGGGAGTTGGAGTCGCAAGGGGAGTTTCCCCCTTGCCCAAGCACCTCCAACCCTTGGCCTCCTTTATAAGCAACCCCAAGCCCCTAGGGTTTGACACACAAGTTACACACAATATTGCAAAGCTCTCTCTCTTGTAGATCTCATGTGTTGAGAATTAGACGTCTCTAATCTTCTCATATAGATCTAATCTAGTTGATTAGATCTACCACCTAAACTACGCCGCAAGTTTGTCTCTCTTCACCACGTGCTAGTAGCTAGGCGATGAACGCACGAGGTGGGTTGACACGGTGTATGTGTGGATACCGTTAGAGTGGAATTCGCGCCAGCAGTTCCTCGACGATGGAACAACTTCATCAACGACTACGTCGACGTACGGCAACAATCTCACCTCCCGGCGTGGACGTGAGATTCTTCATCAGGCTTCACCGACATCTACTTCGACAAACACAAGATCTTCCGCAGCGGTGTTTGTAAGTATCTTGATCATCGCATTATGGGGTGCAGCATATCTTCATAGAATAGATCTTGGCGGCAAGGTTACGGATAATTTTTAAAGTTTTACCCGCAACCCAATAAAAACAAGATTCAAAAAAATATTATGCCTCATACTTAGAATATTATTGGAAGCACACAAGGAATTATGATAACCTTGTTGAACCAAGTAGGAGGCACAGAACTTGTATGTGTGCATGATACAAGGTTCACCAAACTATCAGGATTCATGTAGTGCGCCACATCATTTTAATCATTGGCATTGTAAAGGAATGAAATATTATTGGAACACTAGAGCTAGGCAATTTAAGAGAGATGGTGTAAACTAGAGCTAGGCAATTTAATTTAACAAGAGTACTAAATCGACAAGACACCTTTCACTTCTGGCTCATCGTGGTCGGCTTTGACATTAGCTTCGGCGGGAACGGTTCAGAACCATTCAAAGAGTTGAATGGCCTGTCGTCACACTGTTGTGCTATGCGATTTTGTACATCGACATTAGATGGGCATGCACCTTGGTAGTAGAACAACCTAGGTGGCTCGGCACGACAAACATCCGTGAAGATTATTGAAGCAAACGTCTTCTAGATTAGAGCAAACTTTTCCGTGATATCAGCATCAGTGGATTTCGCCATGTCTTTGCACCATTTATCCATAGCAACTGGAAATTCTAGTCTTTGGTGATTCCGTACGAACTGCTCCATCACATAGATGACATACCAGGCGTTCGTCGGACTGCCATGCGCCTTCTTGATGCAGGCTAGATCCACTTTGTGGATGAATGCCATCTTGCCTCGCTTAAGGTTTAATCTTCTTACGATGCCTTCATTTTGATAGCAGTAACCGTTGAGAGCATCATCGAGAACACTACCGATGTGCTTGTAGTCTTTCTTCTCTTCACTACCCGCATCGAGATAGAAGGCCCTCGACTCTTTAGGGTACAGAACGATGAGGGTGCCGTCTTGGTTCCTGCACAAAACAATGAAAATACACCATCATTCTCACTTATGTAAAATTAACGATAAAACGTACAAAAATATGTTATATATGGCGGCTAGGTAATGACTTACTTGGGAAAGTAAGGCATGAGAAAGATGTTTTTGGTAGGATTTGCAATGAAGATATCTTCGATGAACTTTGTCACGCGTGTCCTACCCACCGTGGTGTTCACATAACAGTCGGACATGTAGTAGGGGTCGATTATCATGATGTCTCCGGTATTATCATTAATGAGCCGGTGCGCCATACTTAGCGCAAACAGGCGGACCATGGATCGATGGAGTGCTTTCATGTGGTACATGTCAAAGATGTCATCAAATCTGACAAAGAGCATGTCTCCGGGGTTTTCATGGAGAAAGCCCATAAGCCTTGGTACCTTTGCTATGTACAACGGGTATACGTGACGTGAGTCCCTGAGAATTTTGCTCTCACAATAGAGAACACTTTCATGTAGCGCCTTCATCTCCCCAGACAAACAACAGGATCACTTCGGCGGCAGGATCAGTTTAGCCATCACATGAGTAGTATGCCAATCGGGGGATGGTTATCTGATAACCACCAAGAGCAGGGGATCACTGTAGAACCTCTCAATGTGGAAGTAAGGTATCGATCCGCAGGAGCAAGAAGGAAAAGTTATCTATTCCCTACAACTAAAGTGTCACAAGTTTTAGTTGATTATGCACTAAACAAGTTTAAAGAACAAGATGGTTGATTTAATGGATGGAAGTTTAATGTAACAAAACAAGAATGTAAAAGTATCCCAATCCTTTTCAATGCAAGAGGACAAGACAAAGGTTTTCTCTTATAGGAACAATGGACATGGGTTCATGGGTTCACTTAATCCTCTCACTCTCTCATCTACGGTGATTATCATGTTATAGATAAAGTACACACAATTGTCATGTTTTAATGGTAGCTTTTATGATGGCTATATGTCCTAAAACACATAGTTGAAAGAAATACTCATTTGTGTTGCTAGGTCACCCTCGTAAGGCTAGCGTGGTTGTTGTCACTCCCACGGCATACTCTTTCTTTTTACCCCCAGATAAAGGATGTTGGACTATATTCATGTGTCACTCAATACATATGCCGTGTCACATCGGCCATCCTGTACCCACATACATCATACTTCTTAATGGGAAATATTCTAAACACTAGTGCAATGATTTATATTTCGTGTGTGTGACCACATCTCTCTCATCTATCTACACTTGGTGGTGTCAATCACCTCATGACAAGGATAAACAAGGCATTATGAATAAATCAAACCATCACATGCATCATAGAATATCTCCAAAGTATGACAAGTCATAAAAGTTCCAACACAGCAGTAAATGCATAACAAATCATCTCATACCACAATATCCACCATAGGAATTACATAGATGACCGTAATCATGTTCAGCAGCTCATACGGTACTAATTAGTGAAGCTCAAAGAGAGGAGAGATACATAAGCTACCACCACAAACCCGAGTCCAGGGGGTGGACTACTCCCCCTTCATCATGGAGACGGTGGAGAAGTCTTTGGGGAAGATGGAGACCACCCCGGCAGCGCCCCGCCGGAGTTTTCCCCCTCCAATCTGCAGCTCCAGGTCTCTGTTTCGTGGTTTCTGTGTTTCGGCGGCGCCCCTTCCAGAGAACGTAGGGGACTATTTTTATAGGCGTTTTTAGGTCGAGACTATGTCGGTGGAGAAAAGATCGACGACAGCGGAGCCACGAGTCCCAAAAGGAGGGATCCCACGCGGCCAGGTACATGGGCCTCGTGGGCCCACCTAATTTGGCCCTCGGGTCTCCGCTTGTTTGCTTCCTTCGCCCCCAAGTCTTCTTCCTTCAAAATATTGACGCCCGTAAATTTGCAGGTCATTTGGACGTCGTTTGGGTCCCTGAAACATTAAAATAAAGAAATAGGGTTTTCTGCCTGCGCAGGGTTAATTCCATAAAAATAGGAAATAAATATAATATTCCCAAAAATCATTATAAAACATTGATATAACCCTTATATGATGCAAATATGATTGGAATATAAGTAATATAGTGCAAAGTTCATGTATGCATTTTACATGCATCATTATCGTGTCCTGAACTCGGCGCAACTTGAACTTAGATCCCGCCACTAGCTGGCTCATGGACTCTTCAACGGCATGTTTCTTCCTTTTTTTCGACATCATCTTCTTAGGGTGCTTAGCTATCGTCTCTTTGAGCACATCATTGAGTGTGCCCTGGCTCAGACCGTCAGATTGATGATGAGCTTCAGGCAATGGTTGAGAACAGAATAGACGATTTGTGAAATTATGTTTCTCAGGGAGAGTAGGCGCCACAGGACTATTCACCATCAGATCACGGTCAGCTTGATCAAGAGGACTGACGTCGTCCAAAAATGCCAGGTAGTCAGTGGGGACTTCATTAGCATTCATCTCCTATATCGCGGGATCAGCTGGTGGAGTGGCCTTTCCTTGGCTTGGCGGCGTCGACCCGGGAGGGTCCAAACGAATTAGCTCTTTTGGCCATAGCAGGGGGGAAATCAAACATTGCTCTAGGTTTAACTCACTTTCGGCTTCGGGGGGTTGAGTTGGAGGATCCAAAAAACCACAACCCTGGAACACCCGAGCCAATGAAACCTCATAAAATTCATCAGGAATAGGCCGCTTGTGATGGGTGCGGATACGTGGTGTCTCGACGGTTTCTTTGGCCACTTCCTTCAGCTCACCGTCCACAAATAGGAGCAAATTGCATCTTGTATGGTCGGCCTGTTCACCGTTCACAAGTAAGGCGTTAGATACGGTGCCATGCAAGAATGAAGTAATATATAACATGGTTAATTAAATTACCGTGAGGGCGTTGAGCTCGTCTAATGGCAGCGGACCGAGGACGGCCCCCGACGCGCAAGAGATGGAAAGGCTGCTACGCTCCGCGGAGCCATGTACGTATCTGTTGGGATTAGGGTTGGCGGGTGGCGTTTCTTCGTCTCTGTCAGGATTAGGGTTGGCAAGTGGAACATTGTTGGAGTTGTTGCTACCTATTATGTTGTGTGGTAACCTGGGAACGGGCCTAGGTCCTCCCCCCTCCCTCAATCCAACTCCCAAACGACTCATATATGGTCGGAACGATGGCAGCCATGGCCTTTGTCACTGCGCTGTCGATGCTGGCCTGCATGGAAACCGCCCTCCTATCATTTCGCTCCTCCTTGGACTCCGGGTAGTAATGAGACCGTTTGCGACCGACGGAAGTGCCACCTCGTTATTCTTTCTCTTGTTTACCGCCCTGTGAAAAGAGGTGTCCCACGGGGCCCTCGTCACAGACGATGAGTCACTTTGAGAATGTTGTTCTTCTATCAGAATTTCCTTCTCAAGTTCCTTGACTGTCGCGTTCAAGGCAAGGTGCCCTGGATTCTTGGGTTCTTCCCTGTAATGGGATCTGATATATCGTCTCGCCATCGGGACTTTGATCTTGGCATAGGGGTCTGGCCCTTTCCTTTCTCTGTCCTGCTTTGCCCAAACATCGGCAGCCCCCTCGTATCCACGACATCCGAGATTGTGGGGACCTAAATTCTTCCCATGCATATTTTTCCCCCACCGGGATAGCGCCTTTGTTGAAGCTAGGCCTTATTTTTTCTTGAAAATGTTGTAGTCTTCTTCAGAAATGGAGGGCCAGTTGGCGTTGATCTTTGCGTAATCATCGCTAGCAAGAATGGCCTTTCTCACTTCTGATCTCCAAGTTGAAAAGGCTTTGCTGAACTTGCCGAGAGCGAATGTGTTTACGATATTGGTCTTGATATCATCGTTGTCGTAGTCTTTCGGGAAATGGTACGATGCGTGCAACTTGGAAATAAGGTGTGTGGCCACATGTGAGTTCTCTTTATCCCTTATGTTCTCCTGGTTGATGTTGCTGAAGTCCCGCACAATGCATCCCAAGGCTAAGCCGTACCCTTTTGCATATTTGTCTGGCTCCATAAGAATCCCATCTGGGTTCACCTCAGTAAATGTCAGTCGACCGCTAGGGAGCTTGTTTCGGCACCTTGGCTTACGTTCACGCTTTGATCCGCCAACAGATGTGGTCTCGTTATCACCTTCTTCGACAGCAGATGTGGTCTCGGGGCCACCTCCACCGCCAGCAGAAGTGGTCTCGTGGCCACCTCCGCCGCCAGCAGATGTGGTCTCTTCGCCACCTCCGCCGTCACCAGATGTGGTCTCTTTGCCACCTCCGACGTCACGAGATGTGGTCTCGGCATCGGAATTGTTCTCCACCACCCTATCATCGTCGACATCATCGTCGACATCCATCTCGGCGTCGATTGACTTCCGAACCATCTTCAAATAACTATCATCCGGCTCCTTGTTAACTCCACCTCGAGAAGTCCTGGCCTCCATATTGTTAGCCATCTGCGCGCACAAAAAAAATCGTAGTTAGTAAAACAACACTATAAGGAAAATTTCACTTGGATGGTGATGAAAAATTCGGGTACTCCATATGTCACAATTTTAGCAAGTCATGCCAAATTTCACGAAAAAATTCAGCATGACCTTTGCTAAAATTATGGAATATGGAGTACCCGAATTTGCTGGAATGGAAATTTATCAACATTCTGGAAATCTCAAGGGTCTCTATGGTACCTGCAAACGTAGCCACCACCACAAGCACAATAAATTCACATTTCATACATAGTCGCAGCCACCACCACCAAAATATTCACATCGACACACATATATCATCTTCAAGACAGTTAAAAAATACCAACTTCGGAGGCTTACAAAATTATATAATCTTGATCCTATTTACAATGTACCTTCATGGATCTCATGCACTACGATTATTACTTCATGATAAAGCACAAAATAATTTTTTTGAAAACTTGTAACACCTTAATTCAAGTCAGTTTTCAAGGCATGTTTAAACAGTGACCATATTTAACACTTAGCAAAATTTCTAAAAAATTTCATCTCAATTTTTTTCATGTACTACAAATTTCCTAGCAGCACTAACAACAACTAGCATCTAACAGCAACTATCAACATCACGAATCAACATAAACTTGTTGTTGGCATTTCGGCAAACACCTTATGTGTAGTCCGTTGGAGGGGAGGGAGAGGAGGGAGACGGGCAACACCTCGGGAAATGAAGGGAGGGGGAGGTCGACGGCGGTGTGGAGCTGCTCGGGCACAGACGGGCGCGCCGGCGCGGACGGTGGCGACGACGAGCAGAGGGCGCGGGTGGGTGTACGCGCGGCGAGCAGAGGGCACGGTCAGCAGCGGTAGGGCGGGAGGGGGAGGGGCCGAGTGCAGCGTGGTCGCCGGCGGTGGCAGCCGAGCGCAGCGTGGCGTGGAGGCGTGGGTGGCGGTGGCGTCGAGAGCAGAGGGGGCGGCGCGGTGGGGAATTTTGGAGAGGGCCCGGCGCGTGTGGGGATTTTGGATAGAAGAGGCGGGAGACCGCGGGCGGGGGCCACATGTAAGTGGCCGAAACATACCGCTAGCGGACGGAGCCGTCCGCGAGCGATAAGGTCCGTTTTTTTATTTTCTGTTTTTCTATTTTTCGTTTATTATTTCAAAAACTTCTTGTCTCCCGCGCCGTCGTGCGCTTTCATACATTTCGTCTCCTGCGCCGTCGTGCGCTTTGGAAGTTGATCAAGGAGCCACCGTCCGTTTTAATGAGCTTTGGAAGATGATCGATCAGCCCGCCATTTTAACTGTGCATTGGAAGATGATCAGCCGCCGCCGTTTTGATTGCTGCCCGGCCGCCGGCCTCCCTCTCTGCCCACCGGCCTCCCTCTCCACCCTATATAAAAGGGCACTAATCCATGGCCTAAAGCACACACAAATCTCTCTCTAATCCTCGCTCTCGATACCTCTCTACTATTCCAGTGGAACCACTCGCGCGCGTTCCTCGGTCTCGGTTGTACTACTTCGTCAAGGAGGATATGCGCTTCAAGGTATGGGTCACCCTCCGTGCATCACGCATGGAGAGGAGGATCCGCGACGTGAAGAAGTTCTATCTCGACGCCGCACCGATCAAGTGCGTTGGACTCGACTACGAGTTCACCGACTCTCTCCCGGGTCGACGGAGCGATCTTTCACCCGAGAAACGGCAGCGCGCCGCCATCCTTCAACTCTCGGTGGCGACCGAGACTCTTGTCTTCCAGATCTGCAGGGCTGATCGGGTGCCACAGGTCCTCTTGGATTTCTTAGGTGACAAGACCATCAAGTTCTACGGCGTGGCTATCCACAATGACTTGCGGATGCTGCGCTGCTACGGAATTAAAATTCCGTCCACGGTCGACCTCCAGAGGGATAGGCGGAACCCAACCGGCAATCCTACTCCGAGTCTCGTTGCTCTCTCCAATGCTATCATTGGGACAAAACTAGAGAAGAAGAACAAGAAGAAGAAGGACAAGAACGACGACGACGACGACGAAGAAGACCTCCGGATTCGCGGATGGGGCAACGTTCCATTGAGCTACGATCAAGTCGAGTATGCTGCTCTTGACGCTCGCCTCGGCTTCGAGATTGCGCGGAAGTGGGATAGTCTACATGGCTATAATACCAATGGCGATCGTCTTAATGTCGTTGATGAGTAGATCTATATAGCGAGATGTGTGTGTGCCATTGTATCTTCTCTCATGTATCCGGTTACCTAAAAATTAATGATCGGAATATTTAGATTCCTATCATTTTTTCGATCGAATTCTTTAATTACTTTTTGAATTTCGATTTACCGGTATAAAGATATGGATACCGGGAAGCCGGGAAAACGTGAAACCGGGAAGCCGGGAAAACGTGAAACCGGGAAGCCGGGAAAACGTGAAAACGGGAAGCCAGTAAAATGTGAAACCGGGAAGCCGGGAAAACGTGAAACCGGGAAAACGTGAAATCTGGAAGCCGGGAAACCGTGAAGCCGGGAAGCCGGAAAACCATTGTCAGTGTACTAGTTGCTATGTGAAATGATAAACTTGATTTTCGACAAAAGTTTCACAAACATTCTTCACAAAAAGCACTATCATCTAGAAACATCTACAAGTTTCAATTCGATCAAATGACCAAGTTATGTCAATTCTTAACGCATAGTTTGTGATAAATGCTCATATTCGACACATAGGTGTGTCTTGGTATAGGAAGCAATGGTTCCTAAGGAAATTTACAGATTATTTTTATAAATACAAGTTTCCTAGTTTATGTGGATTACAGGCTAATTTAGCGTTTGCGGACTCTTTAGTGTGCCCGCCAGCAATACTAAACTAACCCTTGGCGGACGCTCTAGTGTGCCCGCCAGCGGTAATGTCACCCTTTTTGTTCGCTGGCCTCAGCCGAGGCAAGAACCGTTGGCGGGTCCGAATTAGCGTCCGCCTGCGGTTTTGCCCCGCTCCTTTCCAGATTCCTGCGACTACCGCTGGCGGGCAAAGTTTGCGTCAGCCAGCGGTACGTCCAGAACCAGCGGCGGACTCGAAAAACCGCCCGCCGCCGTCCGCCAGCAGTATGCTGGTGGCTATAAACCTTTTTCTACTAGTGTTGGTGGCTCAAGGTGCACGGGTGCCTTTGCCGTGTTCCGAGAAACTTGTGCACACGGCAAAGATATGTCCGCACGGGGAAGACAAATTTTCCGGTAGTGGCGACAAAATCTCCGTGTTTGAGGCCATGCTTTAACAATAAAAGGAATGTGGCACATTGGATGTGCGAAGTTTCAGCATGATCCTAACTTGTGAGAACTTTAGGTTTTGTTGCTTTGAAAAGAAAAATTGCATGCAAGTGCTAAAATATCCGTGAAGCTGAGACAAATAGAAAACTTTAGAGCAAAGGAGTAAATTCAGAACATTATATCGGTGATAACTGAAAGAAGCACTGACATGAACTACAAACAACTAGCGCATTTAGTTTTGATTGGCACCATAATATATGAGCACAGGAAACGGAGGTGGAGGTTTTTTTTAGACGGAAGGCTCGCAGCTAACAGTTTACAACTTACAACACTCACCAACCAAACACACTCACCCTTACAAGCAACAAAGTATCACAAGGGAGAACATCCAAGCAACTAAATGAGGCACAAACTAAAAGAGAATTGCTTGATCATGGAGACGCCTTGACTTCAGTTGCCCGGAGACGCCGTCGGAGGAATAAAAACCAACAGACCTCCACTGCGCCATCCCCATCACCACCATAGACACGCCGTCGAGCAGAGCTTATGAATCCAAAGGGAGGGGCTTACAGCAGCGCCTCCAAGAAGGAAAACAACGTCCAAGACGTCGTCGTTGCCGGCAGAGATCAGCTTTCGCCAAGACCCGGGACACCAACTCTAGAAGCAGGGCGATTCACAGACCGCTATGATAGCCTTCCCCAGACACACACACTTGGGAGACGGGGTGGAACAGAGAGACGGTTTCCGACCGTCCAGAAAAAAGGAAAGATCTTCATGGCGATGCCTTCAACAAGGGAACGACACCTGAAGGTGTTGTCATCGCCAGCACTGGACAAACCAGTGCACGGTTTTCACCGAGACCCGTCCGGAACCAGACGTCGGCCACCCTCGCGAGGACGCGGAGAAGAACACCAAAGGACTGTGTCACCGACCTCCAAACCTCGGGAAAACTCGGTAGGCTAGCCCAGCACGCCGGAAAACACGTCACAGACGGAGAGCATGGACAACACCGGAGTTCACCACCGTGCTCCATCGAGGGGAGGAAGGAGGAACACCACACACACCCAAGCATGTGAGGGAACTCCCCGCCACCACCATCAGCCGCAGCGTCCGCGGCGACCTCAGGTGGCGGCGGGGGAAGCGGGAAGCGGGAGGAAGAGCTCTCGCTCATACCAACCGCCGGCCGCCAGCAGCATATCTCAGGCCGCCGGCCTGGGCTGCCTCCGCCGTAGCAGGAACACGGACGCCGTGACGCGCGCGGCCCGCACGACCCAGCTTGGGCCCGCGAGGCCCAGCTCGAGCACCACCGCGCTACAGTGCCATCGAGCTCCTCCGCGCAGCAGCAGCCAGCCCCGTGCGTCGCACGGGAGGCCGCCCAGATGAGAGGCCCGCCAAGCCCATCGGGGCCTAGATCGGGCCCTGGCCGAATCCACCGAAGGTCGCCGCGCCGAAGGACGCCGCCACCCCTGCCGCACCCAACCTGTCCACGTCGTCGTCAAGCCGTGTCGCGCTCGCTGCAGAAGCATCGCCGCCGCCGCGGGAGAAGAGGCGCCGCGCTGCGCGTCCACCGCGAGCTCGCCCCGCGCCGCCTTTGTGGAGGCTGGGGGCGCCGCCACCGCGGCCAGGCCGGCGGCAGCAGCGGAGGGGCAGGGGAGGAGGGCGGCCGGCGGCGGCGCGGTTAAGTTCCCCCGAGTCGCTCCGCTTGAGCGACGCGGGGGTCGGCGGGAAAAAGAGCTGGAGGTGGAGGTTTGAAACACAATTTGATCCCGGCGCAACAATGATCGATCGACTCGGACATAAGTTTATCTGTACTATCTAAGAAAAAATTGATCACCAGCCAGTCTAGTTATCGCCGGTGAGCAGCTTCCGGCCGACCTCGAAGGAGACAAAGGCGTCGATGCAGGCGTATTCGATCTGCTCGTCGGAGAGTCTTTCGGTGTCCCACAGGCTCATCGTCACGCGTCATGGCTTCTCGAGGTTGGACCCCATGACGGCGCTCGCCAGTTTCTTGAGCCCGGCACGGCGGAGCCTGGGCATGCGCATACCGTCCGCCGCGAGGTCGCGCAGGTCCACCGTGTTGGCCACCTCGAGGTTGTGGTCGCGGCTGAGCCGGTCGGCGTCCTCCTGCACGCCGACGCCGACGAAGCGTAGGTCAGGGTCGGCGAGGAAGTACCCCAGGGCCCGGGGGATGAAGTCGGCGTGGAGGAGCTGGAAGATGAGGCACCGGCGGCCGATGCAGAGCTGCAGGAGCGCCGCGGGGTTCTGCTGCCCGCTGGTGTAGCTGGGGCGCCACTCCACGTCCAGCCCGACGGTGGGCTTGTACACGTGGCTTCTGTCCCGGAGCCAGCGCTCCACGGCCTCGCCGGAGGACGTGACGGTAGTCACGATCTCGTCGTCCTCGATGGCGACATCCATGACGAACGTGGTCGCCATTGGCTGATGCTATCTTCCCGTCGAGATTCACCCTCAGGATCGAAAAACCTTTGATAAGAGCTTGTATCGTGCCCTTCGTTTTCTCTTGTAATCTCTGCAGGGTACACGATCTGGTCATAGCAGCACCCTATATAGTTCATCACCTTGTTAAAAAGTTTTATCCACTATAGTTCTAAATTTATCTTCAAGTTGTACACAGATACAAAGTACTAGGAGTAGATCCCTAAGGGAGTACATGATTTGTTACTTTCCAAGCAACTACACCACGTGACACACGAGGGCTCCGATTTTCAGTAGACCACAATCTCTCAAAATTACTGCTAATAACACTTCTGAAGGCATACGACAAGTGAAGGTCAAGAGGAAGGAGGATGGATAAAATCGATTGCTCAAGACTCAAGAGGAAGAGAAGCCGAAAGACTGAATGGTTTCTAGAGACACATCCCATAATAAATCCTGAACTATTTGTTTTCCTGAACAAAAGTATAAACATCCAAAAACTATCTGTTTCCCAAATTGACGTATCCATATATTTAAGATACACTGTAGTACTTTTTTTTCTGAATGGAACACATTTAAATTTATAAACGGAAACAATATGTTTCTTAAATGGAAAGCGCTCGACATAGGCCAACCTATAGGAACCCTAAAAATTGCTCTCCTTCGCTATCGTCGGATCATCATCTTACGCCTAGAAATCCATGCAGCACACTTTGCATTATAACCTCTCATTTGTTCTGGAAAATCATTCTGCAATATATCTCTTTGGCCCTAATCTTTTCGATACTACCGTTGTGATTTATCTTAGTATTGCAACAAATTTCAATCACAATAAAATCTCGCACCCCATGTCAAAGGAAATTTTAAAAAGTGATGATACAAAAAAGGTTACCCAACACTTTTTTGGTTGCAAACTGGTTTGCTGCATAGAGCACCAACAATTCCAATAAAAATCGCAAACATTTATAATAACCAGATCATGTGTTTGCAGATGCAACATCGAATAATCAGGAAAACACAAACTTGTAGCAAACGGAAACAAAACCTTACAACATCTTGGTGCGCTTTCTCAACAAAACAGTACTAGTTAAGGTACGTACTACAGTACGGAGTACTAGTTAAGGTAGAGTTTGCAGAAGCCACGACGGGCGTACGGCCATCACCTCAGTACTCTCCGGAGCGCGTGGAGCTCGAATTTAGCCTCTCCCCGAAGATGAACTGCAGCTCCTTCCGCTGCGCGATTCTGACTCCGTTGAGTTGGCGCGTTCGGAGCCACTCCGCGCTTCTGTCTCCGCGGAGCTGGTGCGTTCGGAGCCGCTCGGGGAATGCAGGTTAGAAGCGGCGACGATCCGAACAGGCTCAAAGTCTGCCGGAGGGTAGTCGCCGGTGAGCAGCTTCCGGCCGATCTCGAAGGAGACGAAGGCGTCTATGGAGGCGTACTTGACCTGCTCGTCGGAGAGGTACTTGGCGTCGCACGGCCCCATCGTCACCCGTCGTGGCTTCTCGAGGTCTGCTCCGATGACGGCGCGCACCAGGGCCTGCAGCCCGGCCTGTACATCCCGCTGGCCGCGAGGCCGCGCAGGTCGACGTTTTTTTCCACATGGAGGCCGTGGTCGTAGCTGAGGAGGTTGGCGTCCCCACGCACGCCGACGCCGACGAAGCTGAAGCGGGGGTCGGCGAGGAAGCGCGCCAGGGCCTCGGGGACGAAGTCGGCGTGGAGGATCTGGAAGACGAGGCAGCGGCGGCCGACGCGGAGCTGCAGGAGCGCGACGAGGTTCCGCTTCCCGCGGGTGTAGCTGGGGCGCCACTCCGCGTCCAGCCCGACGATGAGCTTGTGGTAGACATAGCGGTAGGCGTGGCAGATCTGCCGGAGCCAGCCCTCGACGGCCGCGCCCGAGGACGTGACGGTGGTGATGATCCTGTTGCTGTCGAAGGAAACGTCCGTCACGTACGTGTCGGTCGCCATTGGCTGATGCTTGACGAAGGATGGAAAGAAGAGAGATGGATAGGATCGATGGGTGAAGAGGAAGGAAAAGAACCAAGGCAACGACTGAAGGGCGTGGTGCAGAGGCCTTTTGTGCTTGGTACCGTAGCTACGTAGCAGCAGGTCGACTGGCATGCTCGACATGACCAGGGTAAAAGAGGAAGAAGACAAGGGGCTGGCAGGAGATGAGAGAAGGAATCAGGCTGTCAGGCGCATACGAATCTCTAAGATAACTAAGCTCTGAGGGATTGGTGAGCTCTCCTTAACCGTGACGTCATTGTCAGTTATAAACGTTCCTGATTTGTCGAACAAATAAAGAATCCATCTCAGCCATCCGTTTTGTCGGTTCAGCATAGTCGGTTTCTCACGTTACCGTCCAAGCACCATGGCGTCACCGTCCGACGCGGCCCGGCGCCCGCGCGCAGAAGGAGCGATGGTCTGCGCAAAGATCGACGACGGCCGTGCGCGGCGCTCAAGGCTGTAGCCAGGGCTCGTGGAGGAGCTCGTCGGGGAGGCGGCGTCGCCGGCCGGTCCAAAAGTCGGCGAGCAAGGTGAAGAGGGGGAAATAGAGAGGAGCACACGAAGGAGCTGGGCGCTGCCGACGGCGGGGATTAGCAAGGGAGCAGAAAGGTGGCGGCGCTGGTGCGTGGCGGCGGCGTGCGCGCGAGGAGGCGCTCGGGTGCAGGGAGCGTCTCCCGTGTGTGTGCTCGCTTGCGTGCGTGGTGTGTGTTGGGTGCAGGAAGAGAAGGAAGAGAGGTGGGAGGACCTGAATGCGAAAACAGACAAATTGAGGAGGGCGGCTGCAAGATGCCAGGGGTGGGAAAGGAAAAAAGGCAAGGGGAAATTAGGGTTTTGGTTGGCTGGGCCTTGGGCCGGAATTGGCCTGACTGGACTGCTGGCTGCTCACACACATACTCTCTCTAAAATGTTTGTTTATTGTTATTATTATTTTTGCAAATCATTTTTACGCGCTTTGCAAATCATTTGGCAAAGCAACTTGGAACGCCGAACCGTTTGGCAAAAAACATTTTAGGATAAAATTTTCTAGAACAAAATAGAGTTTAGGAAAAATGATTTTATTAGACAAATATGCAATGGCATGATGTCATGATGAATAAAAATAAAATAACAATTCAGCAAACAAAACTAATGTACACATATGCTTCAATATTTTATCAAACTGTACTGTTTTTGAAGTATATGAAAAAGAGTGTCGTTGCTCTTTTTCCAGTACTGAAGTATTGATTCTCTTGGTTTTTTAGTACTTTGATTAAAAAATACTTCACTTCATTTCACGTTTTATCTAAATAATGAGATAATAACAACCCCTCTTATGTTTTAACTTTAATTTACATCCACCCCATATATTTTTTAGATGCTTTTTTACATTTCTTTATCTCCAAAAGAAATAGTACCATTCAAGCACTAGAGCCAATTTAAGCTTTGATCAGCTTATGTCTACATCAAACAAATAGATACGGTGTTGTTTTATGTTACTTCCAACGTATTAATTCTCGCAACATTGCATTTTCATATGGAGCTATAGATCATGTTTTAGCACACCTTTGAGGTGATTCTTTCCCTCAGTTTGTGTACGAGACATGACATGGTTCATAATGTGCTTAAAGAAAACTTAGTGATGTCTGACATCAACTTGAGAAAACTGTAAAGTCATACAAGAATTTAGTCTGATTCTTACAAGACTTGGTGCAATAACAACATTTCAGTTCTTCTTTTATTTCCTATATGTTCTTAATTCCGTACGATCCAACATATCTTTGTTGCATTCGTGAAAAAGATAGTCCTGCAATAGCATGGATGGGCTGGAAATATTCTCAGTATTTCCCCTTCACAAATTTACTTCCCTGGTTGTAGTTGTGGTTTCTTACATCTCCTCTATTTTGTTACTTATTCTACAACAATTACAGCTTCTATAGTGGAGCTTTCCATGTCACTTTGGGTTCATGTTGCTTGAAATTTTAACTACTTTGGTCACCTCCACAAATATTAGGCACGTTTTTTTTTTGTGCAGGCTGCCCGCCTACTAGCTTGAAATTTTAACTAATTTGGTCACCTCCACAAATATTAGGCATGTTATTTTTATTGTGCAAGCTGCCCGCCTACTAGGATTAGCTACTTTTCTATGCAATGATCGTTTGATATATATTATGTCAATCTACTTTGTTGTCGTCGCTTTGCTCCACAGAAATTAGGCTAATGTAACTGCTTTGCTCCAAATGTATGCTTGTTCTGGTACGACATACTTGATTCTTATTTCTAAGAAGTTATATTTTATGCTTAGCTTTTCCTAATCAATTGTGTTGTGAGCAATTGAAAAAATTGATCAGAAATAAGAAAAAAAATACTTAGATGAAATTCCATTAGTGAGGTGTAAGGCACTTGAGGAGTATTCACACACAACATACATACATTTTTTATTTTTGGGGCCTATGCATGAAAAGGAGAAAAATCGCAACAAAGTGATTACAAAACAAACGCAACACAATAAATCCAATCGGGCGCGGCAAAGCGCGCCATTTCCTTCTAGTACTATAGCAGTTCAGAGTGAGAACTAACCTGCTCAACCAGAGTTGTTGGAGGGAACATGTCATTGACAAGGGTATGCAAGGAGGTATAAGACTTCACATCAACAGAACTGTTTATGGCCACTTCACCCTGCATGCCAACAAGAACACTTACGAGACAGCTACACAAGCACAATATTACTGACTTCGGCTTAGTGTAATTGACATACCTTCGGGTTGATGATAAAAATCTTGCCTTTGGGAATTCCCATCTTTCTGTAACTAAGCGCGTACGTGTCTCTGTTGCCTACTTATGTGAAGAAGAGAAAGCAACAAAAAAAATTATGTTTTGTACACCATATTATATATGTCGGTTGAGTGAATAAACAAAAAATTCAGGAAAAAAGTTGGTGCAATATAAGGAATCAAACTCGAGATCTAAATAACAAGCAACTCACCACAAACCGCCGGGGTAAAACAAGCTGCGTGTACTCAATCTGTGCTTGGACCTCATTTGTTCTTCTTTCGCTTTTAACCAAGGAGCAAACAAAAAAAGCACGATGCCCCCGTTGAAGGCGCCCTGGTCCGGGGCGCCATACTATTAAGGTGGGTCCCGCTTACTCTGACGTGGCAGGATCTATAACGCCTTGAACCAGGGCGTTGTACAACTGAGCACAGCGCCCCGGGGCGGGCGCTGTGAGAAAGGGTCAGATCGTGAAATAATTTAGATTTGGGTCTATTTTGTGAAATAATTTTAAAAAAATGGTCAAATTCATCAAATTTGCCGTAGGAAAGAGACAGGAGCGGGGCGCCATACTATTAAGGTGAGTCCCGCTTACTCTGACGTGGCAGGATCTATAACGCCTTGAACCAGGGCGTTGTACAACTGAGCACAGCGCCCCGGGGCGGGCGCCGTGAGAAAGGGTCAGATCGTGAAATAATTTAGATTTGGGTCTATTTTGTGAAATAATTTTAAAAAAATGGTCAAATTCATCAAATTTGCCGTAGGAAAGAGACAGGAGAAGCAGGATCGGCAGGGAAAAGTCCGGTTCACTTGTAAGTTGTATTCCCAGCGCTGAAAATCCAAGGTCCTTCGGTTTTTTTTAGCATCCGGCAGGGGCACTGTCTTTTTCATATAGAAGAGAAGAAAAACCGCCTCATATTTTCATATTTGTAGAGAGGACATGTTTAGTTCAAGGTGGAGTATGCCGAAAACATCGGAACCAAAGAAACAAAAACTCTAGTTTTGGCTTGAAAATTTAAGGAGTGCTATATCTCGACTTTATCAACATCTATATGTAATTGTTTCTCAAATTTTTGAAACATTAAATGTGGATTCAAATTTATTTTGAAAATCGAGCTACATATAGCTTTGACCTCCAAAACGCAGTGCACAAGCAACTTAAAATTTCAACATTTGCCACTTGCAAAATTGATTGAGATGTGCCACAGTTAAACACACACCAACACACTCACACGACTAATGTAAGAGCATCTCCACCGACACACTCCAAACATGTGTCCGGCACCCCTCAGAGCATCTCCACTCGCGGCGCCCAAACGGCCGCCCAAACGCCTTTGGGGCGTGCCTGACACAATATCGCCCCCACTCGCGGCGACCAAACGCGAATTTGGTCCGGAGCGGCCCAGTTTTGTGTCCGGCACGCCCAGCCCACGCCCTCAACTTGGGGAGGCTTGGGGCGGCCCCGGACAGAAGGAAAGGCGACGCCACGTCGGCCTCCGACGCGCGGGCCACGCCTGGCAGTGAGACAAGATCGCAATAAGTGCCGGCTTCCCCCAATTCGTCCGCAGAAATCACATTTTCCCGCCATCTCTCCCGCCAAAAGAAAAGCCCTCGCGCCGCGCCGGCTCCATGGCGCCGCCGGCACCCAAGGGGAAGGCCGCGAAGGAGACGAAGGCGGCGGCGAGGAAGACGAAGCCGGAGGAGATGAGGCAGGAGGATTGGGACCTCGACGTACTCCGGCGCCGATTGGACACGCAGAGCCGTGCCGGATGCCGCGTGAAGCAGAATGAGAGGAAACGGCTCGGCACGGCGGCGCCATTGACGGCAAGGAAGATCGCCGCCATGAACAAGACCGTCGCCGCCTTGAACCAAGCATTCGCCTTGGGAGGGAGCCCAGAGAGCAGTGCCACTCTACGATGCAAGGTTGGCGGCTCGCCGTCGAATTCCTCCTTCTTCGCCGACAGCGCCGCCACCACGCCTCGCACCAGGTTCTCCCCGAGTACGGCGACAGGCAGCATCACGGCGGCTTCGCCCCCAACGTCATCTTCCCTTCTTGTGGCCTGGATCTAAACCACCCTGTCGATCTGAATTCGCCGGCGCTGCGGAGAGAACCCGCCGTCCAAACGGCCGCCGGTCGGAGCCTTTCATTCGACGCGGGCGCCTCCCATGTGATCGACAGAATGACTCCCGACGCCCCGGAGCTCATGCAGGTATGAACCCGCGTTTTGTAGCCATGGCATGTACAATAGACGTGTGCATAGGCGAGGTGTGGCTACCGACCTTGCTCCTTGTGTGTAGGAGACCGCCCATATCATGGACGACATCATCAACGACAACGCCCGGGCGGAGGATGACGACGACGGGTTCGACGAGGATGAGGAGTACTACGAGGACGACGCCGAGGACGACGACGAGGTCGAGGAGGAGGGGGTGGTGACCAACGCTATGGTCAGCGAGCAGGCGGCGAAGAAGAAGAAGGGGAGCCGCGGCACAATCTGGACGACCAAGGAAGACGAGTGCATGGTTGAATCATGGAAGGCCATTACTACCGGCGAGATCACCGGCACAAACCAGTCGAGCACCGCCTACTGGTTCCGGATCAAGTACGAGTTCGACGAGCGCCGGTTCACCAAGGACTTCTACAAGGTGAGCATGGTGCGCGGCCAAGGAGCCATCGAGCATAGGTGGCGCATCGTCCAACGCCTCGTCAACAAGTTCCACGGCTGCCACGAGAACATCGTCGATGACCCCGACATGATCGCCGATGACCCCGACATGACTCAGCCCGGCTATGGCTACGTGCCCCAGCCCGGTGACAACATCTAGATCGGCGACGACGACGGCGGTGGCGACAAGCAGACGCCGGGCTGCCCGGCGTATTTTGGCGGCATATTTTGGCGTAGTGTATTTTGGCGGCACATTCGAATTTGCAAATTTGGGCGTCGCGAGTGGAGAGCGAGGGCGCTCAAATGCGCCAAGTAGTCCGGACGGCGACCAAACGGCCTGTCCGGAAGGCGTTTGGGCGGCCGTTTGGACGCCGCGAGTGGAGATGCTCTCAATTGTCCTCTCTTTGGGGTGCCGGAGACACGTCCGGACCTAAAAATAAAAATTCCTCCAACGGCACCCCTCAAACGACACACTCCATTCTCTACTTTTTTTCTAATAATTGAAACAAACACCTTGTGGGCAAGGTCTTCACAAGCAAATCACAACGCAAAGAGAGAGCAGCAACGCATGCACAAGGGTGAGCAGCAGCAAGGCACGCAGCAGCACCGCGCTCGACAGGCCGGCCAACACCGTGGCCGCACGGTACCAGCAGGCTGAGGCTCACCTTGCCGTTCGCCGCTTCGGCAGCCTCGATGCCCCGAGCACCCTGGCGCCATGGCTGTCGTCTTGTTGCGCTTGCCGGTTGGGTCGCTGCACTGAGCACGCGAGCACAAGCTCAAGCACGACCGGAGCACAAGCCCAAGCATACGCGCACGACCGGAGACACAAACACATCCACGCGAGCACGCGAGCACAAGCTCAAGCACGACCGAAGCACAAGCAAGCACTCGCGCACGGCACGACGAGCGCGAGCTCGTGCGCGGCACCAGACGCATGCCATCCAGGTCGCGGTGCTGCGGGAGCATGGCGCCCGCGCGCACGGCCACCAGCTGAAGTGGCGACCTCGTCACTGGCCGTATCGGAGCCGGGGCCGGGGCCGGGGGGGGGGGGGGGGGGGGGGGGGGGGGGGAGCAGGCGTGAGCGACCTGGAGCTTGCGGCGCCGTCACGGCAACGCCCTCTGCCACGGCGAGCTCGTATGCTCTGCGCCGCCGCGCCGCACGCTCTTGAGGCCATGAACGCGCTCCTCGTTGAGGTCCCCGTCACGCTCCTCCTGGCCGGCGCGGCATCTCGCATCCGTGGACACCCAACGCTGCTGCTTGTGGAGATCTGGTGCACGGAGAAGAAGCCGGCCGCGCACGACTGCACGAGGCGCCCTGCTCCGTGGAGACCGGCGTGGGACCTTGCTGACCATGGCGTTCTCGCCGTCCACCGTTGCTGCTTGGGGAGAGCCGGAAAAAATCTCTTCTTTTTTCTGGTCCTCGGCGGCGCAGATGCGACGGCAACGGAGAAGGAACAAGGGTCGACGGCCTGCGCAGCCTCGTCGGGGACGGCAGCCATCTACCGGAGAAAAGGGGAATTGCGGTTGAGGAAGAAAGAGGAAGAGGAATTGTGGCGTGCCACGCATGCAGCTGTGGGTGAACATGTCCAGCACCCTAGAGCGCCTCTATAGTCTATATTTGGAGGCCTCTTCGGAGATGCCGGACATATTTGGAGACCAATTTCGTTTGGAGTGTCATTTGAAGGCCCCGCTGGTGGGCATTTTTTACGTCCAGACCCCCAAACAGGCTTTAGAGGGTCATTTGAGGGGTGCCGGTGGAGATGCTCTAACACCCACAATAACTGCAACCATATCACATTCCACACCATATTTCTTCGCATAGCATAAACTAATCACGACCATCAGACCTTTTGAAAGAATATATAGAAAATGAAATTATGTTTTACTGTATGTATATCATATGTCTAGTATAACACTACAACTAAAACACAAAGCAAACTAAAATAAATCTCATGTGATCTGTTGTGGTTGTGGCATCATCAGAGCGACCTCCGAATTTGGGCTAGCCGCTTGGTGAAGAAAACTAGGATAATTGCAATAGGGCGATGTCAACTTACTGTTAGAGTTGCCACCCTAAACTTTTTACTTATTTAAAAGAGAGATAATTAAGAAAGAGAGTGTTGTCTTCTCTTAGCTACAACACGATCTCTTAAAATTAAGGCCAAGCTATCTTCTTCATTGTACTATTTGTCTTCCTTAGTAACACAATTTCCCACTAAATATTATTAGTAATAATCATTTATAAGAGATGATGCATCGTACACCTAATATAAATTGTCTTCTCTAGAGAAGATGGAGGGTTAAACAAGACATGTCTTCTCTGCCATTATATATGCCCAAGAAACGGCACATGGATAATTAGTATTTTGCAAACTAAGAAATAAAAATCAATTTCCATATTTGATGGAATCGAGAAATAAAATCAATTTCCTTTTTTTTCTATCATAAGAAGAAAAAAAGGCGAACCTTGTCTTTGGACAAAACATTTTGCACGTGCAGTTTGCAGACATGCATGATTGTTGTTCCATGAGTGCAATTGTTCGATTCTCGCGGTTACGAATAAGCCACAAATCAGCAAGTACAGAATGTGGTGTAAGTGTGTAGCAAATACCCACTGCAAAAATAAATGGGACCCAATTTCTTGAACTGGGATAAGTGGCAAACCTGAGAGCAAATGAGTAAAATTCGGAACATTCTATGGTGAAAACTGAGAGAAGCAGTGACATGAATGAATCACAAGAATAAAAAGTAATAATTGGCAGCGGTGAGCAGAAATGTCACAAAAGAAAGTTTTGATCCCCACAAATGAACCATACTTCATTACAGAGCATCACCAATATCTGCCTGATTCCGTTTTTCATTTATTATTACAGACCGATAAACTCGTAGAACCACAGTTCTGCTTAACGCTACGAGATCACGAACGCGCTACTAGTACTTAGGGTAGAGTTTGCAGGAGCCATCATCACCTCAGTGCTCGTAACAGGTACAGCTTTAGGCCGATCTCGAAGGAGACGAAGGCGTCGATGCAGGCGTACTCGACCTGCTCCTGGGAGAGGTAGTCGTTGTCCCACGGCCCCATCGTCACCCGTCGTGGCTTCTGGAGGTCGGCTCCCATGACGGCGCGCACCAGGGCCTGCAGCCCGGCCTGGCGGAGCTCCGGCCTGTGCGTCCGTTGGCGGCGAGGACGCGCAGGCCGACGGTGTTGGTCGGCTGCCAATAAACCACGTGTGATTTTCTGTCGGGTGTGTCGGGTGCAAGCATGACATATTATTTCAGACCACCTGATTTGGATTGGCCGCTTGGTGAACAAACTAAGAACGGCTGGTAGAATTAAATAGTATGTATTACCATCGCGATTTCTTTGTTTTCTTGCTTTACGGGGTTCTACAATATCCGTGAACGGATACAAACATGAGAGCAAAGCAGTTAAGCAGTAAATTCGGAACATTCTATCGGTGATAACTGAAAGAAGCACTAACATGAATCACAGAACTAGAAACAGCTGTTGGTCCACTAAAAAGGCATACATAGTTGAGCCGAATATATCAGAAGATTGAGTTTTCATCGACAGCATATAAAAGAACAGAAAACTGGAGGTTCGAAACACAACAAGATCCCGACGCAACAAGGATTATCAGTACAATCTAAAATCAGATTGATGGGGGAGTCGTGAAGAGGAAGGAAAAGAAGGCAAAGACTGAAGGGCGTGGAGAAGCATGGCAGGGAGCAGGTGGTACTGTTAAATACAAAGGAAAAGACTGAAGGCAGTACTAGCCGGAGACATCTCAAAATAAATCCTAAAACTATGGACATTCTAAACCAAAAATATACAGATCCATAGTTGTTTTTTGTTTTCAGAAATTGCACTAACATCAATCTTTGGTGCCAAAAATTTACACAAACTATGGAAAACCAGAACTGGCATGCCGGATCGGACGACGCCAACGTTGCGACCTCCTTGGAGGCATAGTTTTTCCGGGTGATGGTTTCATTGTTGGCGTTTGGGCGACGTCTTCGGGTGTTGCCTGCGTGGGGCACCGCTGGCTTGTCTTTTACTTTTTTTTACGGCGGTTTCGATCGTTCTAGTTGCGATGTTGTGTTGGTGTTGTCCAACGATACCTCGTGGCGTTTGTGGTTTTGTTTTTGTTTTGTATATGTGTGGGCGTTGAGTTTACATCGGATTTTGGGCCAGTTTCCGTCATAAAACTGGTCAATTTTCTTCTTCTTGGCGAAAGGCAGTGCTTCTCCCGGGTTCTTAGAAAATACGTTTTGCACTTGTTCCCATGGTTCCAAACTTTTAAGCTAATATGTTGCAGCTAGCCCAAATAGACGATCTGGAGGCTTAACATCGTATTTGACATGTATACCTAAAATTTATATACTACCTTATAACACATATATAGATGAAAACTAAAAAAGTCGAAAACATGTAGAAATTATGCACTATGTTATCTACCGCTAGTCGTACGTGTAACTGGTGGGATCTCTATCTTTTCTTAGAGATGCTACCGTATTTTAGGCCATGCTTCAACAATACAGGGAACGTGGCAAATTAGATGTGCGAATTCTCAGCATATATATAGATGATAACATTTTCGGCTTCACAATTTCTTGGTTTTGTTGCCTTGAAAAGAAAAATTGAACGCGAGTGCTAAAATATGCTTGAACTGAGACAAATAACAAGCCTAAGAGCAAAGGGAAAATTTCGGAACATTCTGTTGGTGATTTCTGAAAGCAGCACGGACATGAATCACGCAAATATCACAAATAGAATTTTGATCGGCACTACATATAAGAACATGAAACGAAGGTGGAGGTTGAAACACAATTTGATCCTCGCAACATTGATTGACGGACTTGTAAATAGATTTATCAGTACCATCTTAAAAGATTTCACCGAAGAGATCCAAATAAGACGCAGAGCAGATTTCACCGTACAGATGCAAATCTAAATGCAATAGTAAGAGGTAGAGCACGACAAGCTAAAATATGTTTGTACTTAGACAAATAACAAGCTTAAGAGCAAATGAATAATTTCACAACATTCTATCGGTGATAACTGAAAGAAGAACAGGCATGAATCACGCAAATAGTTGAGCCGAATATATCAGAAAATAGAATTTTGATCGGCACCACATATAAGAACAAGAAACGAAGGTGGAGGTTGAAGCACAATTAGATCCCGACGCAACATCGATTGACGGACTTGTACATAAGTTTACCAGTACAATCTAAAAGAGATTTCACAGTATGGATCCAAATCTAAATGCAGGACAGGCGACGGCGTCAACCAACAAACAGATTGATCATCAGACGGCTGGGCTAGTGATCGCCGATGAGAAGCTTCCGGCCGACCTCGAAGGAGACGAAGGCGTCGATGCAGGCGTACTTGATCTGCTCCGGCTTGAGGCTTTTGGCGTCCCACTTCCCCACCCGCACGCTTTGTGGCTTCTCGAGGTCGGCCCCTATGACGGCGCCCGCCACGGCCTTGATCCCGGCATACCGGAGGTCCGGCCTGCGCATCCCGTCGGCCGCGAGGGCGCGCAGGTCCACCGTGCTGGCCACCCGGAGGCCGTGGTCCTTGCTGAGGCGGTCGGCGTCCTCCTGCACGCCGACGCCGACGAAGCGGATGCCGGAGCCGGCGAGGAAGCGCTTGAGGGCGCCGGGGAAGAATTTGGCGTGGATGAGCTGGAAGATGAGGCAGTGGCGGCCGACGCAGAGCTGCAGGAGCGCCGCGGGGTTCTGCTTCTTCTTGCTAAAGGTGGGGCGCCACTCCACGTCCAGCCCGACGACGAGCTTGTGGTAGACCCAGCAGTACATGTAGCGGACGTCCCGGAGCCAGCGCTTGACGGCTGCGCCGGAGGACGTGACGGTGGTCACGATCTGCTCGCCCCGGAAGGTGACATTCGTGACGGATGTCTTGGCCGCCATTGGCTAAGGCTTCTTCCGAGCGCAGAGAGAGGAGCAAGAGGAAGGAGGCGAGATGGATAGGATCGATGGGGGAAGGCGAAGACAGAAGGGCGTCGAGAATTAAGCACGGCGGCGGCGGCCGAGGGGGAGCGTTATGGGAGAGGCAGCAGGAGACATCTTCGAATAAAACCCTGGGACTGTTTGATATTCCGAAACAAAAGTACTCAAATCGAGATATACTAGCATCACAACTACTTTTTCTTGAGTCATGGAATACGTCCGAATTTATAAACGGAAACCTTAGGGGCCTCGTGGGATTGTATGAATTTCAACGGATTCCAATCTTAGATTTTTTCTATGGATTGCCCTTTGAACCAAAGGAATCCAACTACCCAAATTCCCATGAATTGGATTCCCATGTCTCAATTCCATATGAATTTAAACATCGTTTTAGACTCAAGTGTGTAGGATTGAGACACTTTTCCGGTAATTTTCTTGCATTTCATCCAAACGATGATTCCTGAAATTTTTCTTACAATCCTCTGTTTTGCACAGGTAAACTTGTGAGATTCCTATGTTTTACTATTTCTTGGTTTTTCAACCCTGTGATCCAAAGAGGCCCTGGGAATTTTCTTGATGGAGTATTTGAACTTATAAAGGAACGAGATAGTTTATTCTTGATGGAATATACTACGGTTGAATTTAGAAACTGACGGGCTCAAAAATAAATCTTGCAACTCAGTTATGCCCTATTTTGGTCTTTCGGATTCACTATTTTAAAAGGAAACAAATTGCATCTTATTGAGGTAATCTAGAAGTAGTTCATGTATTTGAGTATTTAGACCTTGTTTGGGAGTCATCATTTCGGACCAAAATGGAACCATGTAGTTGATATTTCATACTCAATCGTGTTTGGTTGTCACGGAATTTGAAACATCATTTCAATTGAAATTTTTGGAAATGTCTTGGCATGCTAAGTCAATGCATATCTCTTACTTTGTCATTTTATTTCTACCAAATAAAATGAAATGACAACATCATTGTCTTCTCATTTCATTTTCCCCAACGATAATAAAATGAAGGGTGCCAAATCAGTTCTTAGAATATTTTTGGATATTAGTACTAACGTAATGATATTCAAGAATTTTTCTCTCCCAGATATCATTTTGTATCATGTCATTATGGTTACTGAAATCCATTTGAATGTTTTCCATCTATCCATAACTTCGTGTCGATCAGTTCGATCTTCAAAAGAACCCTAACTAATAGCCACACCCGATTAGGATTTTTGACCAACTCATACAAAACTTCGTAAGCTAGAAAATTCGTGTGTATAATATTTCTGACCAACTCATACTAAAAGGTTTTTTTTACTATGACTAACGTACAACTGTGAGGAAACTTTTCTGCTAAAAATCTGGCTTAGCGGCTAAAACTTTTCTGGCTCCGAAAACCTAAAGTACTCCCTTCGTCCGTAAAGAGATTTCACTAAAATATATCTAGATATGTCTATTACTACGACAGTTTTTTATTTGTACGGAGAAAACACAATTTAAGGAGACTCTCAGAACTTTTTTCTCGTTTCAAAAAAAAAGAAATGTGAGGGGGGTTTTGGAAAGAGAGCGCCGGGAAACTCACTTTGTCCCTGCTGCTTGCTTGATGGTACTACTGTGTAGTCGTGTAACAGCAGGTCGCCTGGCGCTGTAGCAGTAGGAGGAGACAGCACACGGAGCGAAGCAGGAATCAAGTTGTCAGACGAGGCATTTGACCCGTCCTCCTCCTGGCTTTTCCGTGCTCAACACAGCAGCAGTTCTTATCGGTTTTGACTGCACAGCACGCATGTTATTCGTCGTTTCTCCACCGAGGCTAGTGTGACTTTATGTTCAGAAAAAAGAAAGTCTGAGAGCATTTCTAACGGGCGCGTCCAATAAAACGTCTGACAAAGTTGCTGGACAGATGTTTTTGAGCGCGCCGCCATCGATTGCCGCCCCCACTGGTCGCTCCCAATAGGTTTTGTAAAAAAAAAATTTGAGACGCATTTCATTCAAACTTAACGCATTTCATTCAAATTCGAAACTTTTTATAAAATACGACGAAATTTAAACTAAACCTAGTCTAATGGCCGGTGAAGTAGCCGTAGAACTCGTCCAGGGCCACCGCGTCGTCGGCGTTGTCCGACTCCTCCACCTCCTCCTTCACCTCCTCCTTCACCGGCGCGGCGGGAACAACATCATCCGACTCGAGGTCGATGATGTTGTTATCGAAGAGCGACCAGCTCTGGGCGAACGCGAGCGGCGCCGGCTGGACCGTGTTGTACGACAGTTTCAGCGCGATCTCCATTTCGCACTCATACCGGGCCTCGACCTCCTCCTCCGTCATCTGCGTCGGCGGTGGTGTCGTGGCGCGCTTCTTGCCGCGAAAGGAGGACGCCCCCGGCTCGAGCTTCAGCGTGACGCTGGGTTGGCCGCGGGATGAGGACACCCCGGCTCCAGCTTGACGCGGGGAGCGGGCGGCGGCCCGAAGTCACGGATGGTGACGCCGCTGTTCATGGCAGGCGGCGCCGACCATACGTGCTCCTGCTTGATCTTGATCCTGCGGCCGCTGTCGTGGGCGTCGTGGACCGCGCGCTGGAGGACGACGACGAGCTGGCAGGCATCTGCCATCCGCCACTGCGGCCGCTGGATGGCCAGTCCAGCCGTACTCCCGCATTGTCGCGTAGAAGTCGCGGTCCTCCCACCAGCGCCGCCTCCACGCCGCGTTGTTCTGTCGGGGAGCCTCCATCCCCTCGTGGACGTCGTCGACGGTGGCGGCGCGCTCCGCCTCCAGCAGTGGGCGCCAATTTGGATTGTTGAGGGCGAAATCAGGATCCGCCCGCTGATCCGGCGTCATCTGGCGACGGCGGTGGCGGACGAGGTCGGTGAACCGCTCCCCCGTCGGCAGCGGGGGCACGGCGTAGCCCAGCGAGCTCACGTTCCACCGCTGCCGCTGGGGAGGCGCATCCCTGGCGGCACGGGGATGCGGTGGTGGGCGAAGAACGCTGCCTCCTCCTTGCGGAGGCAGGTCTTCACCCCGCTGCTTCCCGACGCCTGCCCGTTGTTCGCCATGGTCGCTGGGGAGAGTAGAAGACAGGGAGTGCGGCGGTGGAGGTGAGCGGCGGGGTCTTTATATACAGGGGAAGCAGCGCGGGAAAGCGTGCGAACGCGGCGCGGGAAGACGCGGGAAGTGCCATTAACGCCGGCGCCGGTTCCCGAGGGAGACGCCGGCGACGCGCGTCAGGGGAGGCGACGCGCCACCGCCTGACCTTCTACGCTCGAAGCGTCACGTCGTCTGCGCCCGCCAGGGGAACCGCTGCGTCATAAAGACGCCGCAATAAATCAACCGTCGACCGTTGCGTCGCTGGCGCGTCGGGCCCGTCCGTCAAGTTTGGACGAGGCGCGCGTTGCCGCAGTTGCCGGCGCGCCCGGTTGCGTCCCTAGAATCTGGGCGCGAAGCGGGGTTGCCGGACGTTCTATTGGGACATGCCAGCAACTTTTTTGGTATTGGGCGCGCCGGTGGAGAGTTTTTCCGTGCCGAAGCGCCCAAAACGTCTATTGGGTGGGCGCGCCGGTGGAGATGCTCTGACTAGTCCCTGCAAACGGAAAATTTAAACTAATCTGGAAAATTAGAAACAGTTTCAGGACATCATATATATTGCGTTGATTATTCTGCGAAATTTCATTTCCTTTGGATAGTATATTATGATTTAATTTAGTTTCGAGATCAAAATGTAAAAAAACTATTCAATCGTAAATTATTTGTTGAAATTAAACAAAACTTTCCCATAATACTTTATGGAACATGTAAGTTGAAAAAATTTCATATGTTTTTTTTTTTGATAGTTTCCGTTTTGAGTTAAAATTTTGAGTGAACCATGTGTGGCTGATGTCCTGGAATTTGTTATACTCCCTCCATTCATAATTAGATGAATTACATTTTTCTATATACAGATGTATATAAATGTGTAATAATCTAGATATATCTGTATCGAGACAAATAAAAGTCATCTATTTCTCATTCATTTTATGTGAACGGACACCAGCAGTGTTTAAGAAGATCACAACCAATATGTTTTTATCAGATAAAAGTACAAGATCCTAAAATGTCTTCATTGTTGGAATTGTGCCTCTTTTGGTCCATTAAACAATTAGTTCTCTATAAGATCTAAAAGCCACATGATTGGGTTGCAATTTGCATGGCGTTATTTTGTGATATGAGTGGGTTAGTGTGAGGCGTTATTTTGTGATATGAGTGGGTTAGTGTGAGACAAGTAGTGGACGCATTGTTTGTAACTAGTACTTCCTCTGTTGCAATTTAATTGACTTGCTATCCACCAATTGTAGATATATCTTTATATATAACATGTCTAGATACATCCACATGTGATAAATAGCAAGTTAATTAAATTAGAACAAAGGGAGTACAACCGTTACCCGTGATTAACGATGGGCCTTACCGATGGCTTAATCACTGTCATTGAGACATGTTGATTGCACTTTGCAACCGGTGCGAAGCAACTGTGGTTCAGCGTCGTCCTCTCCATGGAGAGGAGAACTCCGCTAGAGATTGATTGTCGCACACCCGCATCGGATACGACGCGGAATATCCAGGATCAAGGTTTTGTGGCGAGCAGTGTGCGTGATTGTATCACCGATCATGATGGCAAACCCTCTTTCATCAACAAAGGATTTGGAGATGATCAGAGACATACTGCGGTACTCCACGGACGATCTCGTCGACATGCATGGTGCACCATCTGATACATACCACGGATCCGGTGTATTCAACTCAGGTGCATGTATAAAACTGCAGGTTCAGATCATGACAATCAAATTGATTTGATTCATCAGGTGGCGACGCGATGAATCGAAGTTGGAGAACTAATATGTCTAAAATATATTTAAGTCGTCTAAACCTTTGTCAGAATTGGTTTTTGTAGAACACTAGCAAAACATGCCCGTGCGTTGCAACGGGAGAAAAAACATAACTCCGTACGAAGTAAGTTCTCATGCTATAGCCCAGAAACCAATCAGGCGTGTGCCAGGGGCCACCACCAACATAGCGATATGCCAACATCGACATTTTCACCCCACTCTGCGAGCACCATCACCTCCCTCAGGGTCAGGGAGTGGAGGTAGATTGATCAATCATCGAGCGAGGACTCAGGATGCGGATCGACCTTAACCGACCCAAATTTTCCAAATTGTGAAGGTGGTTTGTTTTCCTCGTAAGGTTCTTGTTTTGTTCCTATTGAATTTCAATCTCTAAATTTGTGTTCCATTATTCCATTCCTCACTACCCAAATAGAACATGTATACAACCTATACTAAAAAGCTCTTGTAGTATTTCCTCCCATATGCCCGACCCAACAAAGAAATTCCCAATCTGTAAATTAGGATTCGGTTCTTAGTATCAAATTGATGTTTTGTTTCTTTCTACCTGATTACTCGTAACTCTGTGTTCCGGGGACAAAACTAAATTCGAACATGCAACTGAATCTAAATTAAAAGCATAACCAATGCGGTAATGCATGTTTCTTTTTTCTGGCAGGTACGTAAGTATAGTCCCTAGAAAGGGCTGGAGTTCTGAACGATTTTCCAAGCAGTTCACTCCTGGATACTGATCTTGGTCTACGTAATTAGCCTAGCCCGAAAACGCCCATGTCAAAGATCCCCTAGTCCCCTTCTTCTCCTCCAGTACTCACTACAGCAACAGCCAGTAGCGCCTCAGCTTCTGCCTCAAATCCCCTGTTTCCGATTCCCCACCCAACGCCAATCCCTAGTAAGTAGTAACGTAGTAACCATTGTCCCGCGTCGTCGCCTCTCCATTTGTTCACTCCACGGGCATCGATGGTGGTGGCCTCCGCCTGTATCTGGTAGACGAAGCCCCACCTCCTCCTTTGACCTTTGCTTTCCCCGTACTGTCTCTCCGTGGTATTGACACAAATACAGAAGACAGCAGACAACAGTGGCCTGCGACGTCGGTGGCCGTTTCGCCGGCAAGATCGACAGCCTCATGATTCAGAACTAATCCCCATCTAATCGGCATTCTAGAGGCAGCGACACCTGGCCAAACCCCCAAATCAATTCCCAAACCAGACGAACATGTCGGGGTTAGTCGCCATATCAGTCGACCGACGGCAGTAGCGAATAGGATTGACCATGATTCCTGATTTGGGGTCCGCTAGCTAGCTAGCTTGGAGATTGGAATCGGGATTAGTAACCGGAAAAAAGACTTAGCATTGGAGATTTTGAGGAATGGGCGGAACAGGGCAGCGCTAGTCGCCTGGTTTGCGAAGGGGAACGGATGGCCGTCGGCCGACAACGGGCATGTCTCCCCTGGCCCGGGGAAAGCTGGGGACTGAGCGGCGTGGTCGCTTGGCAGCAAGGCGGCGGGGAACTGGGCGCAATCGATCTGTGGGGCTCGCCGTCGCCTGGACGCGAGGGCTTCCCGACAGATCCTGCACGGTGTGGCGTTGGTTAGAGGAGGCGTCTCGGTCGGCGGCGCTGGATTGTCCACGAGCACGGCGGGAGGTGGGCGACGGACGAGACCGGAGCGGGCGCACGTGCCGGAATCCAGCTGAAGAGGAGCGACGAACTGCGCTGTGGATCGATGAGTTGACTCGGGACGAAACGGCAGCGAGCCTCCTTTCCCTATGGAGTGCGGGTTGATTGTAAGATTTCGTAGGGGTTACGTGCAAAATTACCACGATGACTTATGGATGGTAGTAGTGGGTAAATATGTGATTTGTTGGGAGGGTAAAATCGACAAAAAAAATGACGTACCACAAGAAATTTTAATGCTTTTATTATTAGGTATAGATAAAGCACACAGAACGTTCAAAGCCAACATAAAGTACAATGAACGAAACTACTATGTAACCTTGCCTGACGAAACACACTAACACGAAACCGAGAGTCTATCTAGAAAAATCAAGATGCAGAGGTGAGGGTTTGAAACACAATCCGATCCGACACAACCAATCAACCACGATCGAGCAAGAACTAAGCATTTTTCAGTAGCCTGACGACTAATTAGACACAAATTTAAACGGTATTAGAGTTTGCAAGTCTGGCGGCGGCAATGGCCTCGGAAAAACAAGACCGGCTAGTAATCGCCGGAGAGCAGCTTTCGGCCGACCTCGAAGGAGACGAAGGCGTCGATGCAGGCGTACTCGATCTGCTCGTCGGAGAGGCTTTTGGCGTCCCACGGTCGCATCCTCACCCTCTGTGGCTTCCCGAGGTTTGCTCCCATGACGACACTGGCCACGTCCTTGAGCCCGGCACGGCGGAGCCAGGGCATACGCATCCCGTCCGCCGCGAGGTCGCGCAGGTCCACCGTGTTGGCCACCTCGAGGTCGTGGTCGCGACTGAGGCGGTTGGCGTCGTCCTGCACGCCGACGCCCACGAAGCGGAAGTCGGGGTCGGCGAGGAAGCGCTCCAGGGCCCGGGGGATGAAGTCAGTGTGGAGGAGCTGGAAGATGAGGCAACGGCGGCCGACGCAGAGCTGCAGGAGTGCCACGGGGTTTTCCCCGCCGTAGTAGTAGCTAGGGCGCCACTCCACGTCGAGCCCGACGATGAGCTTGTGGTAGACCCAGCGGTACAGGTAGCGGATCTTCCGGAGCCAGCGCTTCACGGCCACGCCGGAGGACGTCACGGTGGTGATGATCTCGTCGTCCTCGAAGGTCACGTCCATGACGAAAGTCTCGGTCGCCATTGCCTAGGGCTTCTTCCGGGTGGGTCAAGAAGAAGGAAGCGAGATGGATATGATCAATGGGGTCGAGAGGAACGATGAGAAGGGGCGAAGACTGAACGGTGTCGAGAAGCACGGCGAGGACCCACGGTGTTGTTATAGGAGAGGCAGCCGGAGACATCTCAAAATAAAAATCCTGGGATTATTTGATATTCCAAAACGAAAGCATCCAAATCGAGACTTACTAGTAGTACAACTGGTATTTCTAGATGGAATATATTTGAGAGGGACTTTTAATGATGGAATATGGGTTTTGAATTCATGAAAGAAACGGGAGGGGGGATTCAGACTCCGGATGGCACCCGCCGGGTTCGGGTGCGGGTATGGCACCCCCATACCCGTACCCGCACCTCTACCCGGCCGCCCCTGTTACCCGTACCCATACCCGCCGTCGAGTATAAAATTTCCCCATACCCGACACCCGCCGGGTACCCGACACCCGCCGGGTACCCGACAAATTTAGACTGAACAACAATATGACAAGTTTTGCATATTTTACAGCAATTGACAGCAATGACATCAACAATTTGACAACAATTTACATCAACAAATGCACATCAAATTCACAATTTAACAACAATATAGGCTAGCAAATAGCAATTGACAGCAATTCAACAAGTTGTTCAAATCACACAATAACAATAACAACGATAAATAGTTCAACGCATCATACAAATTCAGCAGCAAATAGTTCACCAAATCATACATGTTCAGCGACAAATGTTTCACCAAATCATACAAGTTCAACAACAAATAAGTTTCATGACAACATATTCATCGAAGACAAAGAAGCTCGAGTCCAACTCCAGCAAGCTTGAAGCCTTGAAAAGCTCGAACTCTACATTTTCCAGCAAGGATGTCTCATTTCGAGGTCATGCATGAGTCCTAGTTACAGAAAAAATGACAAGCAAGTGAGTTATAATAGACACAATGATATAAAGTTTGCATCCAGAATCTGTTTAGGTACAAATAAAGACAATGTATGAGTACAAATAAACCTCATTCTCTTCTTGTGTGTCTTGAAGACAAGTCCAGAAGCTGCCTTCACCCATATGAGCATCTATAAGACACAAGAAATGGACACACAAGAAGATAAGATTGTGTAAAAAGAGACATAAAAGATCAATGATAGAAAATGCATCATTTGCTCACCTTTGTACTGGTTTCTAAGCCAATTCTGATAGCACATCAATATCTCAAGCATTTTGGGAGTGAGACGACTCCTATGATCAGTCACTATTCTGCCACTCATACTAAATGCAGATTCCGAAGCAACCGTTGTGACTGGAATAGCAAATATGTCTCTTGCTACCTTCCTTAAAGTTGGGTACCTTGTGCCAGCCACTTTCTACCAATCCAGCACATCAAATTTTTCTGTATATGGTACTAAGTCATCAGCCAAGTAATGTTCTATCTCTCCTTGTACTCTAGCTGCTGCAGGCCTTTGTTGTGCTACAATGTCATGGAAGAAAGACATAATGGCAGGAGCTGGCATTGAAGATAAAGAATCTACAGCCGGCTCATATTCAGCTTCTTCCACTTCATACTCTTTGATCAATTTATGTAGATTAGCAACAACATCATCAACCTTTTCATTGCATTCATAAGAGGATGGCTCAATGCCATGCATCATTGCATAACAAGCAACCAACATTTGCCTCTTATATCTAGGGTCAAGTAGTGTAGCCATGCCCATCAGCCCTTGGATATCAGTCCAATATTTATCAAACTTTGTTATCATATCTAGGATAACCTCATCTGTAGATGTTGCCCACTGCCTAATTTTCATCTTGATTTCACATATCTTGGGAAAGAACACATTGGTTGTGACATAATCTCTACCGGAGAACAATGTGGTTATATCATAGAATAAACTCAGCCTAGGTACAATATCTGCCGCAAAGTCCCATTCATCCTTAGTAGGCAAGTTTACATATTGCTTGTCTACTACTTTGGCTCTTTCAAAGACAGCTTTATAAGGCAAAGCTACGTTGAGCATAAGGTAGACAGAATTCCACCTAGTCTTACAATCTAGTCTCATCTTATTTGTGATTTTTTACTTTCTTATACCTAGCCATCTCCTCAAATTTCTCAACTCTCTTGGCTGAGGCAGTCCAATATGCAACACTTTCTCTAAGATTGTGTGTAGCAGATTTCATTGTATCTAAGCCATCTTTTACTATGAGGTTCAAAATATGAGCACAACAGCGCATGTGAAGCATTGTACCTTCTAACGGCAGCTTGGACTTCCCAAGTTTGCCCACCAATTCCTCAAGTGCCCGGTCATTGGACGAGCAATTGTCAACCGTCACAGTCATGAGTTTCTCATCCAAATTCCATTCCATCAATAAGTTGTGCAGCTCTTCAGCTATGGCATCTCCAGTATGAGGTGCTGGCACATATATGAACTACAATAAACATACATGAACAACAATTTAGAACAGCAGCTTTGCATCAATAAAAGCAGCACCTATTTATCACGAAAACAGCACCAGTTCCTCACTAAAAACAGCAACTGTTTATCACTAAAACATCAGCCTTACAACAATAACAAACGCCTAAAATCAACAGCTTTGCATCAATAAAAATAGCACCTATGTATCACGAAAACAGCACCTGTTCCTCACTAAAAATAGCAACTGTTTATCACTAAAACAGCAGCCTTACAACAATAACAAATGCCTAAAACCAACAGCTTTGCATCAATAAAAACAGCAACTATGGCATCACGAAAACAACAATAGTTCATCACTATAAATAGCAGTTATGCATCACTAAAAACAGCAATAGAGGTATACCCCATACGAATGTTCCGCAGCTTCCATGATTCATCAACGAAATGACCTGTAAAAGCCATGTAGCCCTTCTTTTGGCTATCTGTTGTCCACATATCAGTTGTAACAGCTACCCTTGATTGCAGCATACTCATGTACTCAATTGCCTTAGCTTTTTCCTTCTCATATCTGCCCTCTATATCCTTCCTACAAAACAAAATAGACATGTTAGCTCGTCATTCAAATCTCAACACAACGGCAGAAATATTTAGTGACAACAGTGCATGAACAAACACAAACCTGATAGTGTTCCTTGTATGCAGATGGAAGAGCGGCTGTAGTGCACCAATAAACCTCCTAAATCCAGCATGGTCAACAATACTCAATGGGTAGTCATGCAGCACTATCATGTTACCAAGCTCTTCTCTAGCAGTATCTTGATCAAATGTATAGGTCTCTACATTCACCTTCCCATCAGCTTGGGCAGTCATCCTCAATGAAGCCTGACTCATTGATTTCCCACTCTTGCTCTTCAACTTCAACTGCCTTAGAGTACATGTTTTTAGATGCAATCCCAGATGTTTAGTACCACTCTTGGATCCTGCACTAAGGGCCTTGTGACAGTAGTTGCAGATGCCTTTCCACTGTCCATTCACAAACTCCTTCATCTCGAGCCACACAGGGGAAGTTAGCCTGCGTGACGCTCCTCCTCTAGCTGCTCCTGCAACATTCACCTCCACCACTTCATATGCATCTTCATCGTCAGAAATTCCGTTCACTGATTCGGATGGGGCTTCGCTACTGCAGCTTGTACCCCTGCATGAATGAACAAACAAAATGAATTAGCAAAACAGAAACAGCAGCTATTGAGCAAAACAAACAAGAAACAACACCTAAAAGGCTAAGATGCAATACAAACAGCAAGATTACAGTAATATATAATAGCATTCAGCAGCTATTCTCCAATACAAACATCAGTAATGAAACATCTGAAATGAATCAAATAGATGATGTTTGCAATACAATCACCTAAATGAATCACCTAAATGAAACACCTAAATGATACAGCAGCTATTCTCCAATACAAACATCAGTAATGAAACATCTAAAATGAATCAAATAGATGATGTTCTGCAATACAATCACCTAAATGAATCACCTAAAGGAAACACCTAAATGATACAATAGCTATTCTCCAATACAATCACCTAAATGAAACACCTAAATGAAACACCTAAATGATCCAGCAGCTATTCACCTAAATGAAACACCTAAATGAATCAGCTAAACATCCTAAAAACAGATCCAGCAGCTATTCTCCAATAGAAACACCTAAATGAATCAGCTAAACATCCTAAAAACAGATCCAGCAGCTATTCTCCAATAGAATCACCTAAATGAAACACATGAGCCTAATTTTACCTGCTGCAATAAATCTAAACAAGCTAATGATTCCTGCAACTTACATGCGAGACTTGGCCATCTGCGCCCGCTTGTCGCCGGCGTTCATGGCCGTCCCCTTCTTCTGTGCGGGGCCGCCGCCGTCGGAGGACGAAGCACGTTTCCGGCTGCTCCCGGACACAGCTACCGGTGGCAGTCCAACGCGCCTGCCGCCTCCCTTGACTGCCTTCGCCTTGGAGCTCGACGGCGCACCAAGGTAGAAGCCGAGCCGCTCGCCACTTCCCGTCGGCGGGATCTGGACCGTCCCATCTATTGCCGGGCTCTCGCCGGACTCGCTCCCCTCCATGTCGCCTGAGATCATGGCTCCGGGGAGCGGCGACGCAGGAGGTTAGAAGGAGAGGAAGCTCCGGGGCAGGAGGTTAGAGGGAGCTCCGGTGCAAAAGGTTAGAAGGAGAGGGAGCTCCGGGCTAGCCGCTGGCGGCCGCCGGCGGGGAGAGTGCGGCGCCGGCGCGGCGCGGGGAGAGTGCGGCGCGGGGAGAGTGTGACCCGTGCGGGAGAGGCGGCGCTGGGAAGGGAGTCGAGGGAAAGAAAGGTGCGGCAGTGCGGGCGTGCGGGGCTGGGCTGGAAAAGAACTAGGGTTTCATGTTTCATATACACTGACATGTGGGGCATACTCACTGACATGTGGGGTCTGTCGGGTATGCGGGTAAACGGGTATGGGTTTGGCCCCCCCCCATACCTGCACCCGCTTTACCCGTTGGGTATTGAATTTTCCTGCTAACTATACCCATGGGTTTTTTTTATACCATACCCTCCTTGTTTGAAAATGGTGTTGAAACCACAAATATTACATGCATATTATTATTATTATTATTATTATTATTATTATTATTATTATTATTATTTTGTGACATCACAATTTTTAAACTTTTTCTAAATACTAGGTAAATAATCATATTTTAAAAATGTTCAATTTTTAATATATATTACTATTTTTCCAAATTTGGAAAAATTCGGATTTCTGCAAAATATTTATTTTTACAAATGTATTTATTTTTCAAAATCGTGGAGAATAAAAAATTCGACTGTTCGTGGAGAATAAATAATATTTTGAAACATTTTGGAAACATTTATGACATTTTTTGTATATATGTGAAATTTCGGAAATAAATATCTTAATTTTTTACTTTTAAAAAATTAATATTTAATAGGTATTTGGAAAATATTTAAAATGTTTTAAAAATTGATTTTTTCTAATATATATATATATTGAATTAGTATCCAATATTTGTTGTTACAAAACCATTTTGAAAAGTCAAATTTTGAGTTTTTTTTGAAAATATGCATGAAAAATATCCAATATTGATCTTGTTTTGAAGATCTTCTCACCGAGATCACAAATATATAAAAATATCAAAAATAAAAAATTCGGTTTGAAAGATATAACAACTCAAAATAAGACTGAAAAGGATGGGTGCGTGAATAGAATAATATATAACTAATCTATTGATTAAGTTAATGTGAGGTTGCATGCACATCATTTATTGTTCATATCCATCCATTAGACTAATTAACCGCCCGCTAGACTGTCCGTGCACATGCATATTTAACTCTCCTATTAAATGCACCCTTATAGATGTTATTGGATGTTGTATCAATGATGTCAGCGTCCTGTATTTATAGGATCGGTAGGTGGGAGAGGCTTCTTTGTTTAGTAATCGCGAAGTTCTCACACCCGTCCAGATTCACTCATCGCGTGTCTCCGTATGCCAAAAGTCCGCGTCCCGTAAATCTCTACTATATAATATGTCTTCAGATGATGGTCCGTTTTTCAATTTCCGATTTATCCTTCCACCAAATCACATAGTACCACAAAACCCCCTGAAAAAACAAGAAATTAACCCGCAATCCCCTTGCCTCAGCCCTCCCGACATCTTATCTCTTCATGTCTTCCATGTCCTGCTCTTGACCTCGAGGATGTCGAGGGAGCCGATGAGCCGAGGCTTGCCGGCGGAGGGAGGCGCACTTGGTCGCTGGGACTCGCCGCGATGGCGGATGCCGCGACCGCTGCCTGGGTACCCGCGGACCGGCAAGGCCACGACTACAACCCATAACCGCATCCTGCGCCGGGAGCGAGCCCCTGTGGCGGCGGCGACGTGAGGTACGCCGTGCGGCGGCAACTCGACGACATGCACGTGGAATACAACCGCGCCCCAGCCGCGCATGTGCAGGCAGGCTTCGTTGACGCCCCGGTGCCCGTGCAGCTCCCGGTCATGCCCATGAAGTAATGCTTCAGGCCCCGGTGTAAAGCTCTTCCAGTATCCTGTGGCTGCATCCATCTTCACTTCGACAAACCACATGGTCCTTCTACAGCAGCACCTCAAACTCGTAGTTACTTCCTTTCTTCATGCGTGACTGGTTTGACTGTACAGGTAACTGTATTGATTCACGTGTCTTAAGAATCGATGAGTTTGAAAATCACAAGATACATGTATGCTTAGGCGTGACTTAGCATGCAGACTTCACCTCGTGTCGTTTTCGTAACATTATTCTTGAGCAATAAGTTGATTATGAGAGTCGCCAATCCGTGACATGCATTGTAGTTGTGCTTTTGTGTCTTCAAATTCTTCTTTTACATAGCTAAAGACATTCTCATTCATAGAGGAGATCAATATTCATACTATGATAGTGTTTGTTAATTAGTTGATAATAGTGGATGTGAATAATTGTTTACTCATCCTGCTAATCATATTTAACAATTTTCTCTTAACAATTTTCTCCCCGTTGCAACGCACGGGTATTTCTACTATATAATATGGCCAGAGGTGATGGTTGGTACGTCATTTTTATTTTCGATTCTACCCCTGATGATTTAATAAATATTACCCTGTTTGCCACCCCGAATTGAGTTGTACCGGTTCGTTCTTCTTCTTCTCTCGACCAACACCATGAACAGACTGCCGCCCGTTCCCTCCTCTCCCTCACCTATCGACGCCGGCCGCACCCACTCCGCCACCGCCACCGTCTCCTCTTCCCGTTGCTTTCCTACCCCTACCGCGTCTGCTTCTCCCGGTAATCTGAGATGCACGTGGCGCCGCACATCTAGCCCGGTTGTCGACTGCCACTATTGAGGAGGAGGAGCGTCTGGGATGGGGAGGGGGCATAGGGGGCGTGCCAAGTCGGTGATAGGCCGCCGCTGGCACATCAGATTGTCTCCAACGCCATGTGCCTCCCAATGGCGAGATCGGCGTTCTAGCTGAAGAGTTGGAAGCCCTCCGCCTGAAACCAGCGAGATCGGACTCCTCCGCCCAAACCCAGGACGACGACGGCCACCAACAAAGTGTCCAGTCCATGAACACAGCTGCCGGATTCGAGTGGACAACGACGCGCGACATTGGAACCTCGGGTGCCATGAGAGGTCCATGCCATCCATGGCACAGATCTTTAGGTAGCGTGCTCGCAGTATGGATCCTGAGCACTCGCCATGGACGATGTCTCCCCTTCATGTGATGGAGAGGGAGGAACACATCTCGGGCAAGACAAGTGGCCCTCGAAAAATTCGTGCTCGGAGGCCAGGTCCTCTGCCGGATCCTGCATGTCCGGCCGCCCATCTCCATGGTGCCCAAATTCAGTCGTAGTATTTCTCCTATGTATCTCTATTGCTGCAGTTTTTATTTCTGAAGATTGTAAACTGCCAAAATTTGCACTTCTCGATTTCTGAACAAGAAGAAAAATATGTAGTTTTAAAACTCACTTGAATGAGACCAGGATGAAGGAAGCTTGTGTTTTATCTGTCAGTTTCAGTAATTCATCTTGGCAGTACCGCAGTAGTACCATGTATGAACGATTTTTATGGTTATAGTACCACACGGTCACACCTACCCGAGTGCCAACTGAGTGCAGAATTTGACCTTTGGTGTACTGCATTATTAGGTTGATGAATGTGAGTTCGAGGGCTCATTTATGTCGTACTAACTGTGGGCAATATTCAGTTAAGAATTTTCATGTTGCTATCTACGGAAAGTTCAGAAAACTGGCCTGCTCTTCTTCGTCTGTTGACAGCGGGTGAGAAAGAGACTATTCTTTTTTTAAATCAATTACAGCCCAGATTACTATAGTCCAAGCAAATGTACATGTCGTGAGAGTATATGTACTTTTGATACAATTAGTTTATTTTCCTTCCACCTTTGTAGTTAGCCATTGTAAAGACAGAATTAGAGCCGTGGAAGTGGAAAGAAGCATTCAAATGTACATCTAAATTAATTTGTGTGCTAAAATATAGGGAACATTTACTAAAATGAAAGAGTAGAAAGCTGCACTATTTCAGCTTTATGGACACCTCTATGATGACATGATCAATTATGTAAGGCCTGGCATGATTTATTGCAAGATGATTCGTGCACATTTTATCGTCGCCTTTCTTCTGAGATGAGAGATGCTTTAGGCGTGTCGCGACAATTTGGAGTTATTTCTCGTCTTTTTCCCATAGCAACGCACGGGCATTGTGCTAGTAAAATAGTAAAAATTTATGAAAACCTACTTGATGATATTCAAGTCTAGCTCTTATGTTGCGTCTCCACTCTCAATCTATCATTTTCTCTCTGCTCCGTGTCTCTCATGCATGAGCAGATAAGCTACTAGACTGACGAGGGGTGTCCTCGGCAATACCCATAGTTGAGTACCTAGGGTTAGATTTATGTGGTAGAGAACACGTAGTGTTAGTAGAATCGTCGGCTGACAAGCGGGATTTACCCAGGTTCAGGGCACTCGACTGAGGTAACACCCCTACTTCCTCTATGTCTGTATTGATTGTGGAATATGCTGTGGTTACAAGGTCTAGCAAGGGGTTGATCTCGCTAGGGTTTGGAGGCTCTGTTATTGCGTGTCCTCTATCGGGCACCCTCCCAGCCCTTATAAAGGGGCTGGGTCTCGGGTACGTTACCGACTAGGACTTTACATGTAAGGAAATTATAACCGACCATGCCTAAACTTGGGAAGCAATCTTCGTCTTGGGCCTCCCTTAGTGGGCTTCATCGGGGTGTTGACAATTGGGTTTTAGTCATCACGTCCACCAGGTACCCTCATGCTAGGGTACCCGTTCGGTATATCCTCGTCATTAGCCCTCGAGTGCTTGGCTGACTCGAAGAATCAGGCATGGACTCACTCAATAGTGCACGTCCTATGCTTATGCCTTATATTAATTTTCGACTGTAACTTGTGATTTGCCAAAGGATCATGACTTAGTAGGCCTGGTTTTATTCGATGAATCGAGACTAGTTAACTGCTCTTTTGGGCAAAACCTTACTAGCCTTCAATCAAATTCGAGTCCCCGGGCTCGAACCTAGAACATACTGGACAGACTCGACTCAAGCTGTTTGAGGTCTTACTGAATCGTTCCGCAGTTTCAATTTTGCTACCTAGCGCGTCCGCCAGGATTTTCATCATGTCTGCTGACACAGGAAATTTTAAGGACTTAACACTGCCGGAGTGGTCCTTAGCCCAGCTCGACTGATCGGCAGGTCTTACCTTTGCATTTTTCGCATGCAGCATCCGAAGCATCATCGACTGACGCAACTCAGGAATTCTTTTGACCTTTTTTCTTTTTTGTTTTGGATTGAGTCGAGTCGTTCATCAACTGACGTTTTTGCCTTTGAATCTATCGGGTGCGCGACAGCGCTCCTGATGGGAGTAGCCCCCGAGATTGTGCTTTATTGCTTGCAATGGAGGATAATCTCGAATTCGTATTTTTCCTGCATATGTTAGTCGAAGAAAAAATTTACATGCTCCCAATGGGAGTACACTTTAAAATGCATGCCTTTTACTCAGTCGATACATTTTGAAAACTTTGTGATATTGATCTAGTCGAACTACTACTCGACCATCTCTTTCTGCACTCCACGATTCTGCTCGTTGGATGACGTCATGTATGACGCCCTTGGCGTGCACGCAGAATTTTGACAAGACATATCATTGTGGGGCCACTGCTTGACCGCAGAGGACGCTGCTTTAGTTTTGATTTGACCGGACGTGGTGGAAATTTCGCCGCGTAATAATAACTTCCTCGTTTTATGTGCGTAGTGGGCGGAGTGGCCCGCGACGGTTGTTTTCCGATCATGCCACGTGTCTTACAGATCGTGCACGGACGACTGGGATTGCTTTGCTCGCTGTGGTAAATATAGATCTCTTCTCCGTCAAAAAATGTACCCTGCCATTTGCTTCCTCTTTCCTCTCGTCTTCTTCCTTGCGCCCCTTTCTTGCCGCCGTTCATCAGAACTTCCGCACCATCCACCATTCGCCATGGGGAAACCTACGAAGCGTGCTGCTGCTGCTGTGTCTGCCACCGCGGACACGGCGGACAAGAAGAAGAAAGCTGCGGTTGCTGCTGCTGCTGACGCTGGCTTCCAGAAGTCTCCTGGAGATTGGACGCGGTCGACGATGACCAAGGCCGGCCTCCAGCAACTCCGGCAGAAAGGGTTGCTGCCGCCGGAAGATGAGCTGCAGGCTCGCGCACCCTCCAACAAGGAGGTATTCCCTGAACCCCGCTCCAATGAGCGCGTGTGTTTTGCGGAATTTCTTCCTCGCGGTTTTTCTCTCCCCCTCCATGATTTCGTTCGTGGGCTGATGTACGCCTACGGCGTGCAAATCCACGACTTCACTCCCAATGGGATCTTGCACATTGCCGTTTTTATGGTTTTGTGCGAGTGTTTCTTGGGAGTATCTCCCAGCTAGCCGCTTTGGAAGTCGATTTTCAAGGTGCGCCATAACTGCGGAGGCGGCCGCCCGTTCCCCGTCGGTGGCCTGCTAATCCAGGTGCGGAGCAATGTCAACTACTTCAACCTTATGGCAGTCGATTCTGCCCAAGGATGGCGCAGCCGATGGTTTTATGTGCCAGTCGATCCAGCGGTGAGCCCTGCTTTTTCGATTCGCAAGCCTCTGCTGAAGACCAAAGCCTGGGACCATCCTCTGTCGACTGAGGAGATTGCGGAAGCGACGCCTCTTCTGACACGGATTGGCAATATGCTCGCACTGTCTCAGGTGTCCAGCTTATTGGCACCTTTATTAAGCTGCGGGTATGTCCACTCCGTCTCCGAGCTCACCCGATGTGGCAATATGAAGGTCCACTCGACGCCACCCGGATGAGTCAAGTGGAGCTGTCGAGAGAGGAGCTAGATGACCGGGTGAGGTCCATTACCAGTATCAAGGCTTCAGAGCCTTGCAACCCTGATGGCCTGGTTGCTCCTTTCTCGGCCAACAATCCTTTTCTTGAAGTAAGTGTGTTTTGCTTTTAGTTTCAGATTTCTGCCCCCCTTTACTTCTGGTGTCTATTCCTTTTTTGAGTATCTTTTTCTTCTTATTATTTTTAGGGACACTCGACTGCTGCCACCCTTCCTCCTCTCCCCGAGGCTGGTCCTACCGATGAGGTAGCTCTGCTAGATGAAGGGAAAAAGGCCACCTTATCTCCGCCTTCGGCTAACACTTCCGCCACGGAGGAGGCCGAAGTCGAGGAAGTGAACCAGGTGCAGAAGGACGGTGAGTTTGCGACTGAGCCTTCAGCGAAGCGCCGTCGTTTGCTTCTTCAGAATGCCTCTAGCTCTCAATCTGGAGGTGCAGAGAAGAACGATGACGAGGACTCTGGCACCTCTCCACCTGCTAGGGGCGATCCCCTGAACATCTCTCCTCTGGCATCACACCCTGATCCTACAACTGTGAATAAGCCTTTGAGCTTTGGAGGTCCGCCCATTGGAGCTGAACCAGATTCAGATGAGGATGAGCACAGGTATGCACAGAGATCCACATTTACTCGTATTTCGTTTGCTGACGTTTCTCTTATGCCTTTTGCTATGATTTTTCCAGCGCTGGTGATGCGCAGCTGTGATCACCACCAGTCGTAGAAGAACCCTCAGTGGTTCCTCCCCAGGCCACTCCTGATACCGCCGAGACCACTCTTGTGGTTGGAGCGACTGATGCGGGGAAGATGGCGCCTGCCTCTGCTTTGGACGCGGGTCCTTCAACTTCCAAGACCTCTTCCTGGACTGATCATGTGAGTATTTTTGTGTTTACCTTCGCGTACTTAAAGCCTATTTTTGCTTATCTGCCACATTCCGACTACGTTTTGCAGCCTGTCTTCTGTAACATTGTTGCGGCGGGCAAAGCTTATGTCCAGATGGAGGAAGAGCGGGACTCACTTCGCTCCAATGCTAACCAGCTTAGTCGTAAGTTACTTTAGCCTCACGCAAAGTTATTTGCCCATTTGAAATTATCCTGCGACTTGAGCTGATCTTTGCCCATCCCAGGCGACAAGAAATTGGCTGAGAAACGAGCAGCTGATCTGGAGAAGCAACTGAAGAAATTGGAGAAACAGCTTGCCGATCAGCAGACTGGCTCGAAGAAAGAACTTGATGAAGTTCGAACCTCGGCCAATTTGCGTGAGAAGGAGTATGCCGGGCGACTGTCAAGCCTTGCTCGTGCTATGAAAGGTTAGTAAATTTTCTCTTTTCATGTGTTTTCTTCTTCACTTCTCTTTTTGCTAATAATCCACATGTTCTCTTTTTGATCCTATGAAGAAAACGCCGATGCGCCAGCACCTGCCAATGCGGCGAGTGACGATTTGTCATTTGACCAGGCACTCGAAGAGCTGAATGCCGACATTGCGCACGCCAGGAATTCTCTGTCTACCTCCACCAGCACACTTGGCGCTGTATTCCAGGAAGTACTTCCTTCGAGTGAAATTCCTACAACTGCTCAAGGATTTGCAGACGTGCTGGGCCCCGGCTCCTCGACTATGGCGGCATTTGCTCGCGATCTTACGGTACGCGGCTCGGAGTCCACCCTCAAGCTACTCCTTGGTAACGGCGTAGCCATTGATTATGAAACCATCCTGTCTGACTTCCCCAAAAAGCCAGACGGGAAGCCATTGTCTTTGAAGGGTGTGACCGATACAGCCGTGTGACTGTCCGATATTTGTATCCGCACTATGGAGCGCAGATCAAATGAGATCGCTACTTGACCGCAGTCGCATAGGGCTAGGTCTGTGTCTGTGTCCCATGTCTAGGGGCTTTTTACGAATTTGTAAATATAACTCCCACACACCATGTGTGCTTTTGCTACTTGTCGATGAATGAATGCTATGAAGTACTTGTTTATGTTTTCCTTCCTATTTCTGTACTGTTTTGATTTGTATCATTCTCTGAATGTTTATGCTTATGATCCTGACAGCCAGTTGATAATAACTCGGCCGAGTCCTCACAACCCTGGGTTGATACTCGATCACCTGCTCAAGTAAAAAATGATGCCAGGGTACTAGCTTTTGCGAAGAACAAGGTGGTGCAACTGACTCAAGAGCTAGAAAATGCTCAAACCGAGTTGAAAATACTCAAGGGGATGCTAGCCTTTGCCACCCAACGAGAGGATTATGTACTCAGCGAAATAGAGATTGTGAATAGTCAACTGGACGGTAAGGATTGCTCTTCTGCGTGATGCATTAGTTGTAGCATCTCCACTTTGCTTACTTGAATTGCTTCCTGCAGTTTTTGTGCCTAGTTTCAAAGAAGAAGAAGAAGAACGTGTTAACGAATGCTTGGATAACGCGACTGATAATCCAAAAACCGGTCGTCAGCACTTCTAGGGTGACAGGTATCGCGCCTGCAAGCTTGCTACTCTGAAAGATCGAGTATTTCGCGGCGCCATCCTACTCGAGCGATGCAGGGCGGCATTCTTGCGCATCAACTACTACCTGTTTCCAACTGGGCCACAGCCACAAGGGATCCATGCCCTAGTTGATCTTTTTCAATCTATTGACTCTATCCGGGATGCGATAACTCGAAAAGTTTTGCTTGGAGCAAATGCTGCTCTGGCTTATGTCCGTAGCCGAAAACCAACTCTGCAGCTTCCTCCTCCCGCGATTGGCTCGCAGCTAGATCAGTCGTGTTTAGATGGGACTGTAGACGCAGCCAACACACTGGTGGAGCGCTTGTATGATCAGATCCTTGGCTCGACCCTGCCTATGAAGGATGAGCCCATGTAAATTTGATGCTTTGTATAGTTGAGTGTATAAAGATGTGCAGCCCATCGAGCGGAGTGTATGTGAAAAATGTTTACTTAGCTATGTAATTACCCAGCCCCCGAGCCTGTCGGGTGGGTGGTATAAAGTAACTTTTCTCTAACCCATGTTTCTTCCAGCCCCCGAGCCTGTCGAGTGGGGTGTGTGAGATATATATTTTATCTAACTTATGTAATTTTCCAGCCCCCGAGCATGTCGAGTGGGGTGTATGAGGTTAGCTTCGTGCTGGTTTACTTTTAGTTGTTTCCGTATCTTGAGTAATCAAATTATACTTTGAAAATATAACTTTTGTTACCACTTTTGTTTGAGACCCATCCCCCGAGGACTCGGGCATGGCTAATTTTTTGTTGGTGAAATTAAGGCCCAGCCCCCGAGTACTCGAGTGGGGTGTGATTTTGTTATGACTTGTGAGAAAGATTTTATGATTTCAGTTATGGAGACATAAGAAAATATGCGAACAACTCATAGAGGAACATTTTTCTTTATTCCAAATATAGACCAGCAGGCCGTCTCATTAAAAACCTTCCAGTCCCCTTAGGTACCCTGGTAAGGGAAAGAGTGCATCTGAAACCTGCTGGCCGTTTGACCTTGTGCTCTATTACATTTATCGACTAGGAGCCTAAGCGTAGAAGCGACGCAAGTGCGCCACATTCCATGGGTTGTTTGATATCTCTCCTGTCTTCGCGTGCTTCAGACGATAAGCTCCACCATCGATGACCTACGTAATGATGAAGGGTCCTTCCCATGGAGATGCAAGTTTGTGCACCTTTTTCTGCTTTAGTCGAAGTACCAAGTCTCCCACCATGAAGGACCTTGTACGCAGTCGACGACTGTGGTAGTTGCGCAGATCCTGCTGGTAAACAGCTGTGTGAGCAAGTGCTGTGTTGCGTGCTTCTTCGAGAAAGTCAGCAGAATCTTCGAGTGACTCGTCCGCATCGTCTTCATCGTATACTTCGACTCTGGGTGCACTGAAATTCACCTCTGGTGGCAGCACGGCTTATGCGCCATAGACCATAAAAAATGGTGTGAACTGGGTTGAGGCGTTTAGAGTTGTACGCAAGCTCCATAGTACAGCAGGAAGCTCATCGACCCAGGCACCTCCAGCCCGTTTGAGTGGTACCAGCAACCTTTTCTTGATACCCGTGCATACGAGGCCATTGGCCTTTTCGACTTGTCCGTTGGACTGCGGGTGCGGCATCGATGCATAGTTGAGCGTGATGTTCCACTCTTTGCAGAAGGAACGAAATTCTTCGGCTGTGAAGTTTGTGCCATTGTCAGTGATGATACTGTTTGGGACGCCAAAGCGATATACGATAGATCTTATGAAATTGACTGCTGTAGCGGCAGTCGAGCTTGTGATTGGGACTGCTTGGATCCACTTTGTGAATTTGTCTACCGCCACCAGTAGATGAGTATGCCCTCCAGGTGAAGATTTTTTGAGTGGTCCGACCATATCGAGCCCCCACTGGGCGAAAGGCCACGCCAATGGTATGGTTTTGAGCGCCGATGCGGGTGCATGGGGTCTAGTGGCGAATTTCTGACACCCGATGGTCCTTTTGACTATGTCCTCCGCGTCTTTGAGTGTTGTAGGCCAGTAAAACCCTGCTCTGAAGGCTTTGGCTACGAGTGATCGACTACTGGCATGATGCCCGCAGGTACCTACATGGATATCACGAAGTATTGCTTTGCCATCCTCGAATTCGATGCATCTTTGAAACATACCTGAGACATTGCGTTTGTACAACTCACCGTTAATTATGGTGTATGCTTTGGATCGTCGAGTGACTCGTCGAGTGTCTGTTGCGTCGTCTGGTATCTCGTCGCGGAGCATGTAAGGCAAGAAGGGTTGAGTCCATGTTGGTATCGTCAGATCACCATGACATAAGAGTACTTCGACTGGCGGATCCTCTGTACTAGGTGCTTTACTCTTTGATGTAGCAGTCGAAACGGGCGGAGGCCGCTGAGCTTTGATGGACCTGTGCTCAATGCGCTCCAAGAAGACACCTGGTGGAATTTGTGCTTTGGTTGAACCGATGTTGGCTAACCTGTCTGCTTCTTTGTTACTTTCTCGCCCAATATGTCGTAACTCGCATCCATCGAACCCACCCTCCAACGTGTTGTAGAGGTCTTGATATGCGATCATGTTGTCTGCTATGGCGTCACAAGCTTTTATCGTTTGTTGCACGACCAGGTTAGAATCGCCATAAATCATCAGTCGAGTGCATCCTAGTGGATCAGGCCTTCGTACTCTGCTTTGTTGTTGGACGGGAACTCGAAATCCATCTGCAAGACGTAGCAAAGTTTATCGCCCTTGGGTGATATGAGTATGACGCCTGCTCCTGCTCCTTCGTTTTTCTTGGACCCATCAAAGTACATTGTCCAGGAGTTAGATACGTCAGGAACTCCTGGCAGTTGAGCTTCTATCCACTCGGTTGTGAAGTCAGGTAGGACTTGTGCTTTGATGGCCTTTGGGTGATCATATGTGATTCCTAGTGGCCCAAGTTCGATAAGCCACTTTGCTACTCGCCCAGTTGCGTCGGGGTTTGTGAGAACGTCCCCAATTGCAGATTTGCTTATCACTGTTATCGGTGTTCTGTGAAGTAGTGGCGCAGCTTTCTGGAGGTCATGCAAACAACGTATGCTAGCTTTTGAAAGTGCGGGTACCATTGTTTGGACGCGGAGAGGACTTCGCTGACGTAGTAGACTGGTCTTTGCACACTTTGAGCTTTTCCTTCTTCCATGCGTTCGACTACCAAGACTGTGCTCACCACTCGATTTGTAGCTGAGACATATAGGTACAACGGTTCCTTTTCTCTGGGTGCCGCCAGTATTGGAGGATTTGTGAGGATTCGCTTGAGATCGACGAAGGCTGCTTCAGCTTCATCTGTCCACTCGAACTTGTCTGCCTTCTTCATCAGCCGATAGAGTGGTAGCGCCTTTTCGCCTAGCTTGCTGATGAAGCGACTGAGTGCTGCCACTCGACATGCTAACTGCTGCACCTCGTAGAGTTTTGTAGGCCTTTGCATTGTGAGTATGGCCTGCATTTTTTCCGGGTTCGCTTCTATTCCGCATGCTGACACCAAGTACCCTAAGAGTTTTCCGGCTGGAACACCGAATGTACACTTATCTGGGTTGAGCTTGATGTTGTAACTCTTGAGATTGTCAAAGGTTTCTCGTAGATCTGCGAGTAATGTGCCTTCTTCCTTTGACTTGATAACTATGTCATCTACGTACACTTCGACATTATGACCAATTTGCTTCTTCAGGCAGTTTTGCATCATACACTGGTATGTAGCACCTGCGTTCTTGACACCGAAGGGCATTGTGGTGTAGCAATATACTCCGAGTGGAGTTGTGAATGCTGTTTTTTCTTCGTCTTCGACTTTCATCCGTATCTTGTGATACCCCGAGTATGCATCCAGAAAGGATAAACGTGCGCATCCTGCGGTGGAGTCGATGATCTGATCGATTCGTGGAAGTGGAAAATGATCCTTCGAGCAACACTTGTTAAGCCCTGTGAAGTCTATGCACATTCGAAGAGCTGCTATTTTCTTCTTCTCGATGAGCACAGGGTTGGCCACCCAATCTGATTTCTTGATTTCTCGAATAAAGTTTGGTTTGATTAACATGTCGACTTCCTTCTCTATGGCTTCTCTTTTGGGGCCGGAGACACGACGTGTTGTTTGCTTAACTGGCCTAGCGCCTGGAGTAAGTTGAAGAGAGTGCACGGCGAATTTCCTAGGAATACCTGGCATTTCAGCTGGACACCATGCAAAAATATCCCAGTTCTCACGGAGAAATTCGACGAGCGCGCTTTCTTATGCGAGAGGTAGGCTTGTGGACACCCTGACTGTCTTTGATGAATCAGTCGGGTGGACTTGGTGCTTCCGTATGTCATCTGTGGCGTTGAACGCACTGTCGACTGCTTGCTTCTTATGCTCAGGCATGAGTGTATGGTCATTGGTGAGAGAGAGTTCTGCAAAAGTTTACTCCATACCGAACATCTCCGAGATTTTGCTGAAATCTTGGTCGCAAGCATCTGACCTTTGGAAATTTCCATTGACTGTGATGACTCCTTGGGTCCTGGCGTCTTCAACTTGAGGTATGCGTAATGTGGCACTGCCATGAACCGAGCGAACGTTGGGCGCCCGAGTATGGCATGGTACTGTGACTTCCAGTCGACGACTTCGAACTCAATCGATTCTGTTCTGAAGTGACTTGCATCGCCGAACGTGACGTCGAGTTGTATTGTGCCTTTGGGGAGAACAGTTTTACCTGGAACAATACCATGAAAGGTGTTTGTGGACTCGGGCAAGTTTTCGACTGACCTGTTCATCCTGCGTAGTGATGGCTACGTGTTGGTGAACCCCAAGAGGAAGGTTATGATGTAGACAGCAGAAGTTTTCCCTTGAATAATCTACCCAAGGTTATCAATCCAGTAGGACTTGACGATCTATCGGAAGGTTGTTGATGTTGACTCCCCCTGGCGCTAGGGAGCTTGCACCAACGTGGAATCTGCACAGACACAAACCAGAACTTTGCCCAACACGAAACAGAGAGGTTGTCAATCTCTCCGGTCTTGCAGAAACAAAGAGTTAAACGTATGGTGTGGAAAACAGCAGGAAAAACAGCAAGTAACAGGAAACAGATGATTGCAGCAGGTTGTGTAAACAGTATGAGGAAATTGGACCAGGGTCCACAGTTCACTAGTGGTGTCTCTCTCAGAACAGATAACTAGCATGTTGGGTAAACAAATTACAGCTGGGCAATTGACAAATAGAGAGGGCATAACAATGCAATACATGCCAAGATGTCTACTATGAAATCTAGTTGGGCATTACAACAAAGTACATAGACCGTTATTCCAACCGCATCTATGCCTAAATAATCCACCTTCAAGGCAGCATCCGCATCCTTTCAGTATTAAGTTGCTAACAACAGATTATTGCATGAAGTAAAGTGTGTAATGTAATCAATACAAGTGCCCTTGGACACTGCACCAATGTTTTATCCCTAGTAGCAACAGCACATCTACCATCTTAGACCTTTCTGTCACTGATCCAGATATCTAGAGACTGAACCCACTATCGAGCATAAATACCCCCTCTTGGAGTCACAAGCATCTACTTGGCCAAAGCATCTACTAGCAACGGAGAGCATGCAAGATCAAGAGCACATAGATAAACAACTTGAATAAACATGGTATCAATATTCATCGGATCCCAGCAAACACAACATCTAGCATTACAATAAGATGATCTTGATCATGTTAGGCAGCTCACAAGATCTAAACATGGAGGCACAAGGTAGAGAGACAACCATCTAGCTACTGCTATGGACCCGTAGTCCAGGGGTGGACTACTCACGCATCACTCCGGAGGCAGGCATGGTGATGTAGAGCCCTCCGGTGATGATCTCCCCTCCGGCAGGGTGCCGGGAAGAGCTTCAGAACTCCTCCGATCTGAGATTGACGATGACGGCCGCGACGGAACTTTTCGTGGAATATGATCGACCGTAATAGGGTTTTCGCGTCGCGGAGAATATATAGGCGAAGAGGCGGCGTCGGTGGCCGAGGGGGCCACCACGCCATAGGGGGGCGCGGGCCCACCCTGGGCCGCGCCCTAGTGTGGCGTGGCCCCCTGGTGGGTCTGCTCCGACTCCCCTTTGGACTCCGTGATCTCCTCGTGATATTATTGACGATGTCTTTTGTTTCGTCCAATTCCGAGAATATTTCCTTAATAGATTTTCTGAAACCAAAAACAGCAGAAAACAGGGAACTGGCACTGTGGCATCTTGTTAATAGGTTAGTCCCAGAAAATGCATAAAAATGATATAAAGTGTAACCAAAACATGTAGCAATTGATATAATAACAGCATGGAACATCAAAAATTATAGATACGTTTGAGACGTATCAAGCATCCCCAAGCTTAGTTCCTGCTCGTCCTCGAGTAGGTAAACGATAAAAACAGATAATTTTTGAAGTGACATGCTACCAACACAATCTTTGATCAAATAACAATGTAATGCACATGATCTGAATGAAGTGATCCAAGCCAATGGTCTATAGTTTGCAAGCAAGTAAATAAAGAGTAAACATAAGTGATCACACAAGTGCAAACTTTCATGAATAACACTATAAAACATTTAGAGATATAATAGTCTAACATAATAGTTAGTTCACAGCAGCAATAATTCTCAACATGAAAGTGTTTGTATCAACACAAAGGAAGATAATAGCTTCAGCTTTTGCTTCAACTTTCAACATGTATATCATATAGATAATGTCAATGCAAAGAATATGATCAACCAAACACAAAGTTATGTAAAAACTGTTATACTGGAGTTGACAATGATGTTTGCTTAAGTAGACAGAAAGAAGTGGGAAAACTGACTCAACATAAAAGTAAAAGAATGGCCCTTCGCAGAGGGAAGCAGGGATTAACATCATGTGCTAGAGCTGTAGTTCCCGAAGGCATATAGAGAGCATAAAATATTGTTTTGTAAGGTAATGGTGTATACAGGTGTCAACAAATCAAATAGCAGGTACTTGTCATCTTCCATGGCTAACTAACTTTTAGAGCGGTTCCGAGAGTTTTTAGGACTGCACTTGTAACAAGCACTTATTGGTGACACTCCTCCCAACCATTTACTTTCCACAAACCATGGCTAACCGAATCCTCGGGTGCCCACCAACATTCACCATGGAGGAGTGTCTATTTATTTATTTATTTATAGGGTGGACTAACCAGCTCTTTAATGCAAAATAAAAGGTGGAGAAGCAGATGAAGCTGCCAATCCTTGTAAATTAATTAGCATGGAAGATGACAAATCTCACTACTACGTCCTTATGAGCTTTTCAAGTAGTGACACAAAAAGGAAATGTAACAGTTTTGAGTAGTTAGTAGATAGCACATGAAGAAATTTACTTGGAATGGTGAAAACACCACATAATAGGTAGGTATGGTGGACACAGGTGGCATGGATTTGGCTCAAGGTTTTGGATGTACAAGAAGCATTCCCTCTTAGTACAGAGTTTAGGCTAGCAAGGTTATTATAAGCAAACATCATTATCAACTGGAATAGCAAGAGTGTACATAAAACACAAGGTTTGACGAACCATAGACTCCCACTGTCTTCCTTGTTAACACATAGCCTTCATCCAAAAATTATCTAGACTACTATGGACTTCCAATTATGCAACAGATTATTATAGCAGAAAATCCTTATAGTAGTTCTTCATTAATAGCCATTACTTACATGATGCACAAGCTTAAACATTAATTACTTGACAGCTCAAAACAATTGGCAAGCATCAAATTACTCAAGACAACGATCTAAAAAGATTCATGTAAGCATTTTATACCACTACCACATGCATAGCATTTTTTGGTCCAACCAAACACCAATCAACTTATTTGACAACTCTCCAAACAGATATAAGTGAAGCAAGAGAGTACTTTCTTCAAAAGAAACTGAAAGCTCTAACAAGAGATACATGAAAAACTGAGAGCTAACAGCAATAACAGCAACTAGACAGGAATACTCAACAAGTATAAGTGAAGCACAAGAGTATTCTAATGAAAAAGTGGAGCGTGTCTCTCTCCCAAACATGAATGCTAGGATCCAACAAGTATAGCACAGCAAACAAAACAAAACAAACTGAAAACAAAAACACACTGACGCTCCAAGGAAGAGTACACTAGTATGAAGCAATAAAAATATAGCACCATTAGAGATGACCTGATAATTTGTAGATGAAGAAGGGGATGCCTTGGGCATCCCCAAGCTTAGATGCTTGAGTCTTCTTGAAATATGCTGGGGAGGTAAGCCTCCCCAAGCTTAAGCTCTTCACTCTTCTTGATCATGTAATATCATTCTCCTCTATCAACACTTGAAAACTTCCTTCACACCAAAACTTAACAGCTTTTCTCATTAGCAGGTTAGTGCACTAAAAGATAATACTTCAAAGTTCTAGCAAAGACAAAACTCACAAGCCAACTATTTTAAACATTAGCCACTGTTACTAGGCTCAAGTGGGCACTTTTACACGAAAAGAAACCACTTAAAAACTTGTAAAAGAGAGAATGCAAAATAAAAGACAGAATCTGTCAAACCAGAACAGTCTGTAATGACGAATTTTTTCGAGGCACTTACGATGCTCAGATGAAGAACTTTTGAAATAATGAAAGTTGCGTAACATCATCAGGAACATGCACAAAAAGTTTCAGCATTTTTCGATTTTTTCTGATTTTCTACTGAATTAAACGGTGACGAACAGCAATCTGTCCCAATGCAGTCCCGAAAATAAATACCAACTTTGCATTAGTAACTCTCCTTGTGTCGGGATGTGACCGCGGGTACCCCAAAGTTAGTGGTCTGGCGGAGCTAGTAGAAGCAGCAAACAGGTGTTAAATTAGTAAAAGATAAAAGAAAAGGTAAAAGAAGCTCGACTGGGCCGAGTTTGCCCAGTATGGGACAGGCCGAACTATCCCCTGCCTCGGCTAGGCCCGAGGCCTGTTATCTCGGTGGGCCGACATGCTTTTAACCCGGATGGATCGGCCTTCCTTCAGCTCGGGCGGGCCGAGAACTGTTATCCCGGACAGACCGAGGTAATACTGCCTAGAACGGGCCGTCATGGCTATATCTCGGTTGGGCCGAAGCACCTTATCTCGGCTGGGCTCCCAATCTCGGGCAGGCCAGCTTCGCCTCACTCCAGGCGGACCGGAGTTTTCCTCCGAGCTGGGCCGCCGACGGGCCGAGTTGCCTCGCCGAGCCAGCCTGACCTCGGTGGGCCGAGACTCCCCAGTTCGGCCAAACTGACGTCCCCAGCTCGGACTGGGCCAAGTTCGGCTGGACCGAAACTCCAGCTCAGCCAGGCCGACGTCTCCAGTTAAATTGTCATCGGCGGACCAGCAACGCTACACCTCGGACGTGCCAACGCTGATATCTCGGAAGGGCATCGCTTCGGCTGTGCCTCGTCTCATCCCGACGGTCCGGCACCTCCAGCCCCAGGCGGGCCGAGGCTTCCCCAGCTCGGCTGGCCATCTCATCCAGTGTTACCTCGCCAATGTCTCCCGCATCCTGGTTGGACCAATACCCCGGCATCCCCGCACCTCCGGCATCCTTCCTCGTCAAGTACGAGATACCCCTGCCATCCCCAGAATATCCGGAGGACAAGAGCTAGAAGACAAGGACACATCCAGCATGGCTACAGTGCCCAGGATGTGACTAGAGTACACAGGCAGCGTGGCTACAGTGTGTTGATGTGACTAGAGTACAAGTGGGACCCGTGCATAGTATTGTTTGTCCCCTGCATGTCCCCTGGGCTCTCTCTATATAAAGAGCACCAGGGGAAGAGGAGGAGGACACGGCCACTCATGGGCACAAGATGCCCCTGGGTTCTTTTTCCCCCGCGGGAGCTCTCCTCTCTGGTGATTAGCAGCTTGATTAGCAGTGATTAGAGTCATACTTAGAGGCATTCAGACATATCCAGCTCAAGGAGCATTTGTACACACTGCATGTACAGAGGGAAATACACCAAAGTAGGCTAGATGCTGCAGTAGGGGTTTTATCTCCTCACGAGAGCCCCGAAGCAGGGTAAATCCTTGTGTTCATCTGTTTGTTCGTGTGTGCTTCTTAGCACGCAATCCCTACCCGAATCCTCAAGCATACGTTCGGCCCCAGACTAAGCCTACCCCTAGGCATCTGCGTGATCCCACCACGACAGTTGGCGCCCACCGTGGGCTGATAGTGGCGCTTGCTGGATTAATTCGGATGGGACCTTCGTCATCAACGCGGGGACTCAACTTCGACATCGTCCCCGGGTGTTGACTCAATTTTTGAGTTGGCTACAGTGCGAATCCGAGCTGATTCTGGAATCCGAGGTGTTCTGGAATCCGAGCTGATTCTGGAATCCTCTGGAATCCGAGGTGTTCTGGAATCCGAGCTGATTCTGGAATCCGAGCTGATTCTGGAATCCGAGGTGTTCTGGAATCCGAGCTGATTCTGGAATCCGAGCTGTTCTGGAATCCGAGCTGATTCTGGAATCCGAGGTGTTCTGGAATCCGAGCTGTTCTGAATCCGAGGTGTTCTGAAGTCCGAGGTATCTTGGGAGAATCCAAGTTAAGACTTGGAAATCCGAGTTAAGACTTCTCCTACAGCCTAACCGTGTAAGTATCATTTATATGTCGGCTCATGCTTCTAGATAATCTCAAACAGTGCTCGGGGACTGGCCCCTCGTTTCTACCTTGCTTTGGTTAGTTGTTCTACCCGGGACAAGATGTCTTGACCCGGGGACTGGATAGCCAGTCTGTTTTGCACCTTCTCCTAGATAAGAAAAGTAACTCGGGGACTCGGTTGAAACCGAGTCTAGTTCTTTGTGCTTAGTATCTGTTGTTAGATTCGTTTTCTATCAAGTGCTATAGCTGGTTTGCCTCGGTTAGTATAATTGTTATTCCCGTCAAATATGCTTCATGATATGTATGTTGGACTAACGTTCAAAGGTGACATCGGTTTTGTTGAGAATGTTCGTTACTGAGGTATCCTGGAAAATCCGAGGTATATTGGAAATCCGGGTCATATTGGAAATCCGGGTCATATTGGTAATCCGAGGTATATTGGAAATCCTGGTCATATTTGTAATCTGAGGTATATTGGTAATCCGAGGTATATTGGAAATTCGGGTCATATTTGTAATCCGAGGTATATTGGAAATCCGGGTCATAATGGAAATCCGGGTTATAACGGAGTTCCGAGGTGTAATGGAATTCCGAGGTATGGTGGAAATCCGGGTTATAACGGAATTCCGAGGTGTAATGGAATTCCTAGGTGTAATGGAATTCCGAGGTATGGTGGAAATCCGGGTTATAACGGAATTCCGAGGTGTAATGGAATTCCGAGGTATGGTGGAAATCCGAGGTATAATGGAAATCCGAGGTATAATGGAAATCTGAGGTATCATGGTTATGTTGGTTATCTCAAATTACCCAAGGTACCATGGCATTATCGATATTCTCTAGATCGCCGTTTGTTTCGGTTTACCACGGTATCACGGCATCATTCCACATCCCGGATCGCTGTTTATTTCGGTTTGTCACAATATCCTGGCATCACTCCATATCCCAAATCATCGTTTATTCTGTTTGCCAATGTATCATGGCCTTACCTGTGTACCAGATCAGTGTCTATGTTGGTTAATCAGAGGCAACCTTTGAGATATGTTTTTGCAGGTTGTATGTCAAACCAGCAGTGGCTGGAGACATCTATGTCGGTATACGCCCGAAGTGGCTAAAACCGGCATTCGAGATATGCTTATGTCAAACCAGCAGTGGCTAGAGACATCTATGTCGGTATACGCCCGAAGTGGCTAAAACCGGCATTCGAGATATGCTTATGTCAAACCAGCAGTGGCTGGAGACATCTATGTCGGTAAGCGCCCAGAGTGGCTGCCGGACATCCGAGGTATCGAAATATGTGATATGCCCAGAGGGGCCGAGATACCGAGACATGTGTGATATGCCTAGAGAGGCCGAGATACCGAGACATGTGTGATATGCCTAGAGAGGCCGAGATACCGAGACATGTGTGATATGCCTAGAGAGGCCGAGATACCGAGACATGTGTGATATGCCTAGAGAGGCCGAGATACCGAGACATGTGTGATATGCCTAAAGTGCCGAGATACCGAGACATATGAGATACTAACATGCAGGTTTATGTCGGTCCAGCTTGCGCTGGCGGCATCCCAATTCGGTAAAAGCCAGGAGGGCTAACCGACGCTGGCGGCATCCCAATTCGGTGAAAGCCAGGAGGGCTAACCGACGTTGGCGGCATCCCAATTCGGTAAAAGCCAAGAGGGCTAACCAACGCTGGCGGCATCCCAATTCGGTAAAAGTCAGGAGGGCTAACCGACGCTGGCGGCATCCCAATTCGGTAAAAGCCAGGAGGGCTAACCGACGCTGGCGGCATCCCAATTCGGTAAAAGCCAGGAGGGCTAACCGACGCTGGCGGCATCCCAATTCGGTAAAAGCCAGGAGGGCTAACCGACGCTGGCGGCATCTCAATTCGGTAAAAGCCAGGAGGGCTAGCCAACGCTGGTGGCATCCGAGTTCGGTAAAATCCAGGAGGGCTAAGAACCGGCATATAATGGAGACCATGCATGCAGCACATTTCCAGTACAAACTGTCCGTCTCGTTGTTGATTCGGGTGAGCTCGATCAACCGGATGTCGCGTTTGGCCTGAAAGGCAAGGCTGTACGGTGCAGGAGGTTTCTGGTACAGTTATTTATTTTTGTAAGTCTGTGCGCGACTCTGCGAATCCCCCACAGCCTCGGGGACTACTGTCGGGGATGTGACCCCGGGTACCCCAAAGTTAGTGGTCTGGCGGAGCTAGTAGAAGCAGCAAACAAGTGTTAAATTAGTAAAAGATAACAGAAAAGGTAAAAGAAGCTCGACTGGGCCGAGTTTGCCCAGTCTGGGACAGGCCGAACTATCCCCTGCCTCGGCTAGGCCCGAGGCCTGTTATCTCGGTGGGCCGACATGCTTTCAACCCGGCTGGATCGGCCTTCCTTCAGCTCGGGCGGGCCGAGCACTGTTATCCCGGACGGACCGAGGTAATACTGCCCAGAACGGGCTGGCATGGCTATATCTCGGTTGGGCCGAAGCACCTTATCTCGGCTGGGCTCCCAATCTAGGGCAGGCCAGCTTCGCCTCACTCCAGGCGAACCGGAGTTTTCCTCCGAGCTGGGCCGCCGACAGGCCGAGTCGCCTCGCCGAGCCAGCCTGGCCTCGGTGGGTCGAGACTCCCCAGTTCGGCCAAACTGACGTCCCCAGCTCGGACTGGGCCAAGTTCGACTGGACCGAAACTCCAGCTCAGCCAGGCCGACGTCTCCAGTTAAATTGTCATCGGGCGGACCAGCAACGCTACACCTCGGACATTCCAACGCTGATATCTCGGAAGGGCATCGCTTCGGCTGTGCCTCGCCTCATCCCGGACGGTCCGGCACCTCCAGCCCCAGGCGGGCCGAGGCTTCCCCAGCTCGGCTGGCCATCTCATCCAGTGTTACCTCGCCAATGTCTCCCGCATCCTGGTTGGACCAATACCCCGGCATCCCCGCACCTCCGGCATCCTTCCTCGTCAAGTACGAGATACCCCTGCCATCCCCAGAATATCCGGAGGACAAGATCTAGAAGACAAGGACACAACCAGCATGGCTACAGTGCCCAGGATGTGACAAGAGTACACAGGCAGCGTGGCTACAGTGTGTTGATGTGACTAGAGTACAAGTGGGACCCATGCATAGTGTTGTTTGTCCCCTTGTCCCCTGCATGTCCCCTGGGCTCTCTCTATATAAAGAGCACCAGGGGAAGAGGAGGAGGACACGGCCACTCACGGGCACAAGATGCCCCTGGGTTCTTTTTCCCCGCGGGAGCTCTCCTCTCTGGTGATTAGCAGCTTGATTAGCAGTGATTAGAGGCATACTTAGAGGCATTCAGACATATCCAGCTCAATGAGCATTGTACACACTGCATGTACAGAGGGAAATACACCAAAGTAGGCTAGATGCTGCAGTAGGGGTTTTATCTCCTCACGAGAGCCCCGAAGCAGGGTAAATCCTTGTGTTCGTCTGTTTGTTCGTGTGTGCTTCTTAGCACACAATCCCTCCCCGAATCCTCAAGCATACGTTCGGCCCCAGACTAAGCCTACCCCTAGGCATCTGCGTGATCCCACCACGACACCTCGGCACAACAAAACAGCAAATAAAAGATACAAAGGAGTTGCTACAGAGGTAAACAAGCATCCTTGACTCAAGAAAACAAAAATAAAATAACAAATAAAAACATGGGTTATCTCCCAGAAGTGCTTTTCTTTAATGCCTTTGAGCTAGGCATGAAGAGATGCATCAAGTATTGTCAAGACCAGAAACATCAAGGTTCCCAAAAGCTTCAGATAAATCATAATTCACAACAAGAGGGGTTTTCATTTTAGCTAGTTCTTGAGAAGAAAACTTGAGAGGCCCACTGCAAGCTTTATTAGTAAATTCATAAAATCCATTATCCAGCACATCAGAAGTTGAAAGTTTTGGTTTAGGCCCCTTAGGTACATACATGAATTTCTTTCCTATATCTAGAATATACCCTTGCTTCTTAGTTTTGAAAGAGGAAAAAGTATTACTCATGGTGTCAATGACTTCCTCTATCTCCTCAATCCTAGAGTTTTGATTATGATTTTTAAAGCAAGTTTCTAGAGCAACAATCCTTTTATTAAGATCTTCCAAGGATTTATCAAATTTTTCAGTGTTCTCAAGTAGTTTTTCAAGCTTAACATCAATACTTGGAAGATTCTCTACAACCTCAAGCTTTTTCATAACATCTTCAAGAGAGACTTCAATTTTAATTTCATTAACAGGTGGTATTCCTACTAGACTTTCAAGGATGTAGCTAGCCTCTAGAGCAGGTGTTCCTAGGAAGTTACCGCCTGTCAAAGTGTCCAAAACATATCTATACCAATTGGTAATGCCAACATAAAAGTTCCTAAAAAGGATTGTAGTGAAATGTTTTTTAGCACACCTATGATGAGCATTACTAATTCTGTACCAAGCATCTTTTAAACTTTCTCCCCCTTGTTGCTCAAAAGTTCGAACCTCAACCTCAGGAGATGAAACAAAATAAGAAGAACCAGACAAGATTAGCAAACCGAAATAAACTAGATGCAGGAATTTAATTTTTTTTGGATTTTTGATTTCTAACAGCAAGCAAAACAAAACTAAAACAAGACAAAAAACAAAGTAAAGAGATTGGAACTGAGAGACTCCCCTTTCCAATAGCCTCCAAGTCCCCGGCAACGGCGCCAGAAAATAGCTTGATGGCTACGTGTTGGTGAACCCCAAGAGTAAGGTTATGATATAGACAGCAGAAGTTTTCCCTTGAATAATCTACCCAAGGTTATCAATCCAGTAGGACTTGACGATCTATCGGAAGGTTGTTGATGTTGACTCCCCCTGGCGCTAGGGAGCTTGCACCAACGTGGAATCTGCATAGACACAAACCAGAACTTTGCCCAACACGAAACAGAGAGGTTGTCAATCTCCCCGGTCTTGCAGAAACAAAGAGTTAAATGTATGGTGTGGAAAACAGCAGGAAAAACAGCAAGTAACAGGAAACAGATGATTGCAGCAGGTTGTGTAAACAGTATGAGGAAATTGGACCAGGGTCCACAGTTCCCTAGTAGTGTCTCTCTCAGAACAGATAACTAGCATGTTGCGTAAACAAATTACAGCTGGGCAATTGACAAATAGAGAGGGCATAACAATGCAATACATGCCAAGATGTCTACTATGAAATCTAGTTGGGCATTACAACAAAGTACATAGACCGTTATTCCAACCGCATCTATGCCTAAATAATCCACCTTCAAGGCAGCATCCGCATCCTGTTCAGTATTAAGTTGCTAACAACAGATTATTGCATGAAGTAAAGTGTGTAATGTAATCAATACAAGTGCCCTTGGACACTGCGCCAATGTTTTATCCCTAGTAGCAACAGCACATCTACCATCTTAGACCTTTCTGTCACTGATCCAGATATCTAGAGACTGAACCCACTATCGAGCATAAATACCCCCTCTTGGAGTCACAAGCATCTACTTGGCCAAAGCATCTACTAGCAACGGAGAGCATGCAAGATTAAGAGCACATAGATAAACAACTTGAATAAACATGATATCAATATTCATCGGATCCCAGCAAACACAACATCTAGCATTACAAGAAGATGATCTTGATCATGTTAGGCAGCTCACAAGATCTAAACATGGAGGCACAAGGTAGAGAGACAACCATCTAGCTACTGCTATGAACCCGTAGTCCAAGGGTGGACTACTCACGCATCACTCCGGAGGTAGGCATGGTGATGTAGAGCCCTCCAGTGATGATCTCCCCTCCGGCAGGGTGCCGGGAAGAGCTTCAGAACTCTTCTGATCTGAGATTGACGATGACGGTCGCGACGGAACTTTTCGTGGAACATGATCGACCGTAATAGGGTTTTCGCGTCGCGGAGAATATATAGGCGAAGAGGCGGCGTCGGTGGCCGAGGGGGGCCACCACGCCATAGGAGGGCGCGGGCCCACCCTGGGCCACGCCCTAGTGTGGCGTGGCCCCCTGGTGGGTCTGCTCCGACTCCCCTTTGGACTCCGTGATCTCCTCGTGATATTATTGACGATGTCTTTTGTTTCGTCCAATTCCGAGAATATTTCCTTAATAGATTTTCTGAAACCAAAAACAGCAGAAAACAGGGAACTGGCACTGTGGCATCTTGTTAATAGGTTAGTCCCAGAAAATGCATAAAAATGATATAAAGTGTAGCCAAAACATGTAGCAATTGATATAATATCAGCATGGAACATCAAAAATTATAGATACGTTTGAGACGTATCACGTAGCGTGTCGGCGAAGATGATGTTGACGCCGCTGCCTCCGTCCATGAAAACCTTGGTCATGGCGTATCCACCAATCTGAGCGTCGAGTACTAGGGCTGCGTGACCCGGTCGATAGACTGATGGTGGGTGGTCCTCCCGAGTGAACGCGATTGGAGTATCGGATCCTCTTAGGTATTCTGGCACTGCTGGCGGCGCCATGACTCCCATGTTGACGTGTCGAGTGTGCAACTTCTGCTGCCTGTTAGAGGGACGCCCTTTTTGGATCATGTACATATGTCCCTGAGGCTTCGGGTACTGATCTTCTACTACTTGTGGTATGTGGTGTATGGCTCCTGCGACTTGGCTCCCCGCACTATGCTGTGTTGGCGCTGGGAGTGCCGGACTGGCTGTGCTGGTGGCGCTGCGGCGAGGACTGGCTGAACAGTCGATGGTGCCACCCTTCTGACTTTCATCATGTAGTCCATCGCCATTTGGTCAAATTCTCTGCAATTCCTCAAGGTGTGATTAGAGATTAATCTTCCATCGTCTCCCTTGAATAGGAGGAATCTGCAATAGTCATCCATCTTCTCTTTGAATGTCCTTTCTGGTCGCGTGTCCGTGCGTCTGCGCCACTCTTGCCTCCTGTAGTTGCCAGTGCGCTGGTCGCGGTCCCTGCTGTCACGATGATCATCAGTTCGACTGTCGTGACGGTCATCACTGTGTCCGTCTCGGCGATTGTCGTTTCGACTGTCGCGACGCTCGTCTGGTCGTCTGTCGTCTCTGGCTTGATTGCCCTGTGGTTGGGAAAAACCAGCCACCATGAATTTGACCCTATCATCGTCGTTGTAACGATTTTTGCGTTTGCGTCGTCTATCATCTCTGTAGCTGTCGCGGTGATCTCGACTATCTCGAAGATCTTCACGATCGCGCGGAGAGACTGGGCGTTTAGCCCTTATGGAGTCTTCTCCATCTGCCCACTCGGTTGCTATTTTCATGAGTTCTGCCATGGACTTTGGCTTTTGGCGACCGAGTGCTTCTCTGAAGTCCTCCCGAAAGACTCCCTGGGTGAAGACATCCATAGCTCTGTCTTCAGAGATTGTGCCTACTGAGTTGCGGATTGATGTCCATCGTCTGATGTACGCTCTGAGTGTCTCATCGGATCTCTGTGTGCAAGCCCTTAGTTCTTCGAATGTTTTGGGCCGCTCACATAGAGGATCGAAATATTTGATGAAGTCCTCCCGGAAGTGGTCCCAGGAGTCGTATGATGCTTCAGGTAATGCTTTGAGCCAGTCGCGAGCTGTGCCCTCCAGCATCAGTTGTATGTACTGTAACGTTGTTGTAGTTGTTCCTCTTTGACACACGACTGCTAGCTTGTAGTCCTCGAGCCAGCCTGATGGCTCTTGCCTGCAATTGAATTTTGGCGTTGTGGGTAGCCCGAATTTTTTGGGCATCCTGGCTTCGCGGATGCGTCGAGTGAAGCATCGAGCTCCGCAGGGTCCTGTGTCGCGGTTGTCACCCGAATCGCTGCTGTCAGATCTTCTGGATCTGCTCCGTGACCGACGGCGACTTGAGTCTCTTCTTGCGCTGCTCCTGTGAGGGCTGCGACTGCGACGATCTCGCGATGTGTGCCGTGATCGGCTCCTGCTATGCTCTCTGCTTTTCCCCGTTTGGAGTCCTTTTGCTGCGAGTGCGAGCGCCTTTATCTGTTGTTGATGTGCTACTGTGGCCGGATCGCCTGCTGGAGGCGCAGTTGCTTTCAGGTAAGCTCCTATTGCGAGCAAGGCACCTTCGGTTGTCTTGGGTACTAGCACTCCATCTGCGTCCAACGTCTTGAACGAGTGTTCTAAGTTGTGAGTAATGCCCGACCTCTCTCCTTCTGGGAGGTTTGCAAATCTCGATCTGTGCCTTGGCTCTGTCCCTCCTGTGGAGCCGAGGGATAACTGTCTCCTTCGCGCACTCGAGATACTGGCCTGCTTTCTGCGTTCCTCGAGTGTTGATCTGTACTGATTTAAGCGCATCGTCTCTTGCCAGTTGAAGTAGCTGTACGCCATCATCTCCTCTGGGTTGCATCTGCTGGCATCATTGTACACTCCTTGATGACTTTGTCTACCTTCGACGCCATCTCGGCTGTGATGGTCAGTGTTGATACGCCATCTGGTAATGTGACCGTGCACAGGAACTCCGTGGGTCTTCGACTGGCTGCTGCTGCCGAGGTTTCTGCGCTGAACGCAACGCAGACCTGACGAGGTATGATCGGAGGACATGTGTATGTGCTGTCTATGCCAGTCATGGACTCGAACTCATCGTCCAAGCTCATGTCAGAGTTGTTGCTTTTACTGATCTGGGCGTCGGTGTCGACGTATGCTTCAGGTGTCTGCTCAGGATTGTCTTCGTTGTTGGAGAGGAACTCGTGATCTGCTTGGATCTCTGGTCCGCCGAAATCGGCGAGGCAGAAACTGTCGTTTGCGTCTTCAGCTTGCATGTAGTCGAGAACCATGTCGAGTGATTTGGCGTGTTCGACTGTGCCAACTTGATAGGTGGACTGCACCTCATCATCTGGGATTTCCTGCGCCATGAGCTCGTTGAACTCTCGGGTTGACATAGATGAGGCTGGCGATCCTAGCGGCGAGATCGAATCGATCTGTGATGAGGCAGCTTCCATAGCTGTTGGCGATGCAATCGTAGTCGATGGAGCGTCGAGTGTCTCAGCCGCGATTGGATCTGTCAAGTCCTGCACACCAAACTTATCAACGAAAAAATTGTGCTTTCCAACAATCAGATCCAAATCTGAGTCGAGGCAGGCAAAGGCCTCTTGAGCTTCTGGCGAGTACGGTTTGATCTGTTTTGGTGATGCGATCTTTGAAGCTGGCAAGTGATCGCCCGATGATCCGACGTTAGTCGAGCTTGCCGGCGAGTTGCCGTTTGCGGATGTGGCCGGCGAGTTGCCGTTTGAAGATGGAACCGACGAAACTATGAATCCAACACTACCTGTTCCCACAGACGGCGCCAATTGACGAGGGGTGTCCTCGGCAATACCCATAGTTGAGTACCTAGGGTTAGATTTATGTGGTAGAGAACGCGTAGTGTTAGTAGAATCGTCGGCTGACAAGCGGGATTTACCCAGGTTCAGGGCCCTTGACTGAGGTAACACCCCTACTTCCTGCCTGTCTGTATTGATTGTGGAATATGCTGTAGTTACAAGGGTCTAGCAAGGGGTTGATCTCGCTAGGGTTTGGAGGCTTTGGTATTGCGTGTCCTCTATCGGGCACCCTCCTAGCCCTTATAAAGGGGCTGGGTCTCGGTACGTTACCGACTAGGACTTTACATGTAAGGAAACTATAACCGACTATGCCTAAACTTGGGAAGCAATCTTCGTCTTGTGCCTCCCTTAGTGGGCTTCATCGGGTTGTTGACAATTAGGATTTAGTCATCACGTGCACCAGGTACCTGAGGGTACCCGTTCGGTATATCCTCGTCATAGACACACTCACCTCTCTTTCAAGATTTACCGTCCATACTCACTCCACACACACACACAAGGCCATGCATGTCAAAAACAAAGATGGTGACGTCCTAATTACTCGCTCCATTTTTTTAATAAGCTCCCTTCTCATTTTAATTGTTGCGCTGAGTCAAGTCATATTAACAGCACCAACGCCTCCCACTGCCGTCATGAGTCAAGTCGTAGATAAACAGCACCGGCGTGTGCCGCGTTGCCGGCGTCAGTCCGGGAGAACCTGATCTACCTCTCACATCTCTCAGTCTATCGATTACCAATATCTGTCGTTCCATCACGCTGGATAATCAACGTAAACACACCAAATCGACAAATCAACCATCCCAACTACATGCACTAATTCAGCGTCCACTAATTTTGGACCTTCATTAGCAATTAGTAGTATCAACGAAGTAAACACCGTGCCAGCATCGATCAGGTGCTGCTCTTTGCACGCCGGCGCAGGAGACAACGCTGGTAAGTGGATCACGTATACGCTGGACGGGGGTGATGTGCGTGAGTGCGGGCGTGGAGAGCTGAGCGCCGCGCGGCTCTTCTAGCAAGCAGTTCCAGGCGGAGCATGTACTCAGGCGGGTGTGCAGCGCGGCAAGGCAGTGGAAGGCAGCAGGGGACGGTAGAGGAGAAGAGCATCCGCGGAGGCAGCAGGGGAGGGTAGAGGAGAAGAGCATCCGCGGAGGAGCGGACGTGATGGACGGGAGCAGGCAGCTGGGGCCTGGGGGTGGAATCGGGAGAGAAAGGCCAGACGGGGAAGGAAGAGGAGCAGAAGGATGCGGATGCCGTATTAGGTGCGCCGTTCGTTTGGATATGGAAGAAGAAAAAGCCATGGCATTAGTGCGTAATATGTAATTTGGTGGGAGGGAAAATCGGTATAAAAAGTGTCGTACCACAAGAAAGGTTAATGCTTTTATTATTAGGTATAGATAAGAACCCAAATTTGGATCCGTAAGGATTTGAACCTGGATAGCTGAGTGTACATCCACTTCCTATAACCAAATGAGCTGGTTTCACTTATCTGCTCAATCTGTTTGATCCCAATATGGCTCCAAAGTCTTTCCATAGTCGTGTTCGGCAGGATTTAATAAGTTAATAATTATTTTCCTGAAAAGGTAGTCGATAAAGCTCTATTTTTTCTCGTAGAAATTTTCACTTGGGTGGAGAAATTTGAAGTTATAAATTACTTTAGTTTTTGTTATAAGTTTTGAATGCCCGTCCTGATTGTCCTGAAAAGGTAATCGATAAAGCTCCCTTTTTTCTCGTAGAATTTTTCACGTGGGTGAAGAAATTTGAACTTGTAAATTACTTTTGTTTTGTTACAATTTTTGAATGTCCATCCTGATTGTCTGAAATAAAATTAATAACAAAATGTTATTAAATCATGAACTCTTTTCCGTATTCCGAATCTTGATGCTCCACACATATAATGACGTATTCAACTGAAAGACATTTGTGCTCCCGAGCTCGAGTACTCTCCTTTTTTAATTGAAAAAGGTTACATTTTTGTCTCCAAAATTATGATTTTTTCTATTAATAGGCATACACACATACATGGGTACGATGTATGACCAAATTTGTATGGAAATGTATTTTCATACACGATCTGACAAAAAATACAAATGTAGCAAGTAAATTGAGCTCTTTCACCTTGGCCGTCCATGCATATCGTGCATCCCATGTGTGCCCCGCCGTCACCTGGTTGTCGCTGCCGATGAAAAAAAAAAGTACTCTCTACAACCTGAACTTTGGAAATGTGTATCCCATTTGTGCTGGTTCTGGATATGAAACTTCGATTAATTTAAATCGACGTCTTTGTTAACTTACATCCCCATCCAAAATTGGTTTCTTTTCTAATTCAAATTTCACTTGCAAGATGTGCAAAGCAACGTGACTCCACGATCTGGTGTCAGAACTTTCTAAACCTTTTTTGAATGTCATGCACATATCACAATTAATTGAACCTCTGATGTGGTTCAAACTATTTTATCACCTTATCTGAAGGAAAAGTATCAAGCTTCTCATAAACAGCCATGTGAATTATGGCCTCACTCAGCCAAATGTGCAGCCTGGATTTCTCTAACAGCTTGGACAACACTGTATTTAGGAAATATAGAATGAGAATCGACTGATACATAAACTTTTATATTTCTTGTAGAATGGAGTCTGAACAATTATTAGCTGAATGGATTTTGTTTCAAAATTACATGTATACTCTGCAATCTGACAGACATTTTGAGCATGCAGATTTGAGGTGGGAAAACCAAAACTCTTTTTGTCGAACCGAATGGATGTTTGATGATCTCTGAACGCTGCTATGCATTACCTTGTGATTAAGAAGTGTAGACGACCTGCTTTGTGCTCGATGACGGATGAGCTGCGGAAATTTTGTTGAGTGTTCGAACTCACCTCACTTATGATCTGTTCACAACACATAGATTTCCCAAGCTTAATTTCTTCCCGCAGGTAGCTTGTACTATGCGATGCGGTTCTTTTTTTTTGTTTTTTTTGAAACGAGGCAAAAGCTTTGCCTTATATTAATTAAGAAGAAGGTGCCCGGTTTATTAGCAGAAGAAACCAGACGAAAACCATACAACACACCAACATCCGAAGGAGAAGCCCACACAACCACAGAGAGCAACAACTAAGGCTAGCAACACCCACAGCAACAACTACAGCACCTACAACAATCGCGAACTGAAGACAACTCTAGAACTCTGTCGAAGCTTTCTTTGCTATTCCCCTATTTCTTCGCTTGCCCCTGTTGGTAACAGCCTTGAGTGATTTCTCCACCTTTCTAATTAGGTCATCTGAAGCATTCCCTGCCAAGACACAAGCGATATCCTTGCCATATCCAGGACTAGTCGCCTCTAAACAGGTGAGTAAGCCGAAAAGCTCTTTAGCAAAAAGGGCCTCAGAGTTAGGAACCAACAGGTCATCACTACCCATAGAGGGCGTCGATGCAATCGCCAAATCCTGAACCGAGCTCAACTCCGTCGGAAGCACAAATGATGAATCCCCACACGACTCCTGAACCTCCGAAGCCAAGATCTCACCGCTGTCCTTGCTCAGAGGGGTGGACGTCACAACAAGCTGCGGTGATGGGCAAGGACTTCCACGAGGAGAGAAACAACCAAAGAGAAGTGCTTCCTCAACCATAGACGACCTCTGCTCAACGGAGTCAAGCGGAAACACGGCCTCCCCATGGGCGAGCCCCAGGCTATCAGAACCACATGCCTCTGTGGGCGGACCATCAACGCCTGCCAATAGTAACTTGAGAGTTGCCACCTCTTCACGAAGAGGGCGAGACGCCTCCTCAACTCGATTGGCGACCAACTGACAGAGCTTCAAACGCAGCAAGGCAAATTGGGACTGAAAGACAGAGTCAGTGAACTCCTCGCAACACCTATGAGAGCGCTCTGACTGCACCGTAGGACACAACGAAGAGTGGCACACAACCTCGGGTGGACTCTGAGGCGACGAGGGAGCACGAGGCTGAGCGGATGGCAAACGTCTCCGCTGGCAAGGAGCACGAGCGTCCGGAGAACGAACCCGAGCATCCGGAGAGCGAGAGCGAGCAGCTGGAGAGCGCGCACGGCAGAAACGCTCCCGATGACCAGGACGACGACAACGGATGCATCTAAAGTGCCCTCGACATGTGCTGACCCGGTGGCCACGCTCGAGGCACCGAAAACACCTCCCTCGAGCCCAACGCTTGAAGGCGAGACCACGGTCGAGTCCTTCATCCCAAAGCGGAGACGATAGCGCACGGTCGGGACGGCCGCCTCGACCAATCTGCACCCAACCTTCCTCATCATCAAGAGCGGCGGCAGCAACAGCAGAGAGGCCACCGCAGGGCTCAGCAGGCACCTCCTCAACATGGCGCACATCAACATTGTCGTGAGGCGAGCCGGAAGCAAAGCCTTTGGAGGAGGCCATCAACGTCTGCGGAGCCAACCCTTCATTGTCGCCGACGGAGCTCGCCTTCACATGGACCGGGTCGCGGGAGGCAGCCGACGGCAGTGACAAGAAACCGAGACCCTCTACCAACACGGCAGGATCAGACCCAAGCCCCCCGTCCGACAAGGAAGCCGAGGCGACGCCGAGTGCAGCAGAAGAAAGCACCAACTGCTGCAGATTCTTGAGGACGAGCAAGTCAATGACGGCCGAGCACAAAGGCGACGGAGGAGCGGCTGCGGATGCAGCATGTCGGAGCTTGGAGCGCTACTCCGGCTTGGCAGAGTACGAGCATGTAACTTCGGTCGATGCAGCCGGCGTCGGGGCGGCGGGCGTTGGGGCCAGAGTGGCCGCCTTCATGGGCTGTCCGGTCGATGCACCTCGGAGCTCGACGATGCCAATCGGACGGGGAGGCACAGTAACTTCGGTCGATGCAGCCGGCCGAGGCTGGGAGCACGTACTAATCAGGAGAGGTGCCACAGGCTTCGGCAGCTGTCCACAGGAGGCACCAACGAGGGGAGCCGAGGCGACGACGAGCGGCGAGGCCGGCGAGGTTGCCATGGCAGCCATGGAGAGGGCCGAGCGCTTCACCATCAACCGGCCACGGACGGCAGGGTCTTGCTTGCGGGAGGCGAGCGCAGCCGCGGCGAGGGCGGCGGCGAGACCAGGGACGGAGGGCGTCGAGGCCAGGGTGGCCGCCTTCATGGGCCTGCGGCCGCCGGCCGGAGCCTCGGGGAGCAACAGCAACACCCGTCCCACTACATGCCGGGAGCAGGAGAGGGAAGAGGGCGCTGAGGAGATGCCGGATCTGCTCGCAGCGGTTGGAGAGGAGGCCGGTGGGAGGAGATCAAGCTGCCGGCGGCGGCAGCTTTCCCCTGGACGCCATGGTCGCCGAACCCGAAAATTATGAGGCTCTGGACGATTCATTTTGATGGGTATTTAGGATGAATACATCCAAATTTGTTTGGACCAGATGATTCAGTGGCTATGCATTTCCTCATAGCATAGTTGAAACTATCTTAGTATTTTGTTTTTGTCTGCGGATGTTATTTCGGAAAAAAAATGTTACTAATATTTTTTGGGTTTGGTAATATTATGTTATGACAAGACATGCACTGCACGTGCACGATAACTAGTTACTTATGTTTTTCTTATAATTTTTGAATGTCCATCCTGATTGTCCGAAATAAAAGAACAAAAAAATGTTATTAAATTGCAAACTCATGTTTCCGTATTCCGAATCTTGATGCTCCGCACATATAATGACATAATCAACTGAAAACATTTGTGCCTCCCGAGCTCGCGTACTCTCGTTTTTTAATTGAAAAGTTTATATTTGTGTCCCCTAAAATTCTGAAAACCTATGGAAAAGCATACAAGCACACATACATGTCTACGATGTATGATCTGTACAAAAAAAAAACAATGTAGCAAGTAAAATGAGTTCTTTTCACCTTTCTTAGAGTCACGTTTTGTGATTTTTGTGTCCAACTGCAGACTGGCCTTTTTCTTAGCACATTTGAAGCACTAACACCCATGCGCTTTTTTCATGTTCCTTAATTTTACCTTACATGTAAATTCCTTTGAATATAGCTTGTAGTAACCTCTATTTAACCTGTATATATCTCCAAATTTTAGCCTTGGATCTTGACATAATTAACTTGGACCCGACGAAATAAACAGAAGAACTGGAATCTATGATGAAGCGCGAATGCATGCAAATTTGTACTAAACTGCAACCTTGGCAGCATCCATATAAAAACTTGAAACAAAACATATTATTTGTTCTTATTTGACAAGGGGAACAAACATATTATTGGTACAAAGTGCACAGTAGTAAGCTAAATCCCAGCCATCGATCTAAATCTGAATTCAACGAGAGGTTGAATATCCAGAACGCCAGCCGGGAAAGTGTTGGGTTCAGACTAGAGCATAGTTCAGAGTTCAGACAGCATTGGCGGCAGTCTTGGTCGCATCTTCCTCGTGGCCGTCGTCGTCGGCGACGATGCCGTCGCCCTCCTCCGCCCTGTCCCACTCCTTGTAGACGTCGAGGAAGTAGAGCGAGCAGACCATGGCGACGCAGGCGACGAACATGGGGACGGGCCCGAAGAGCCAGAGGAAGATCGGGCAGGAGAAGTAGAAGGCCCTGACGCCGAGGGACCAGAAGTAGCTGCCGCGGTTGAGCGTGGAGGTGACGTAGTCGACGGCGAGTCCCGGGTGGCGGAGGCGGTGCGCGTGGAGCGGCACGTTCACGAGGATGCCCGTGTGGCTGTAGTACCGGATGGACTGCACGTTGAGGAGGAACGCCACCAGGAAGCACACGAGGATGGCCAGGAACTTGGCCGACAGCGCCGCCGAGCCCACAACGATGTTGTTGTTGTTGCTGTTGCTGTTGTGGGCGGCGGTGCCGGAGAGGAGGCCTTGGGCGGCGCCGCTGGCCATGAGGGCGGCGACGAGGGAGCTCAGGGTGATGGCGACGGAGGCGAGCACGGAGGAGGCCATGATGGCGTTGCGCAGCGTCTGCACCGCCAGCACGGCGTGCTTCCCCGAGGGGTCCTCCATGACATGACGCACCCAGATGCGGCGGTTGATGGCATTTATGCCGATGACGGTGGTGGCCGGGCGGCGCCGGATGCGGAGGAGGAGCCAGAGATGGTACCCCACCATCACCGCCAGACCCAACGGCACCAGCACGCAGTCCAGGCGCTCGCTGTCGACCATCATATCTCCTGTGCCGCTGCTGATGATGCCGCTAGCTACAAGCGGCGTATCTCTATGTGTAAGCTGTAAGCAAATGTACCCGGGGAGGGAGCTATATAAACGGTGGCGGAGTGTACTGAGTATACACGGGACTTCCGGAGCTAGTAGAAACAAGCGAAATTCACTTCTACCACATTAAAGCACATGCAAACACATGGAAGTTAGCAACGTCTAGTACTCCTATATGTGCCTACCATATACTCGTCGATGGAAATAAACAAGATCGTCAGTCTTACGTGGTTAAGCAAATTCAAGAGGCATTTCATCCATTTTTGAAAATCCCGGTATGACGGGCAAAAAAAAAAAATCCAGCGCTGAAATAGTGTTTTCCGTTGGGTGTGTATTTGCTTTAGCAGATGCGCCATATTATTGCGGAGCCGAGCCGATCTGCTCTTGAGCCGAGCCGGGAAAAATTAAATAAATACGGCAGAGAGGGAGGGGACTCGAACCTGGGTCTCCAGGGCGCTGCACACATATGCAAAGCCACTGTACTAGCAATGCATGTGTGATGTATAATGCATCTTATGCCTCTTATTCAGTTGTCTCGATCGTTGCAGCAAAGGAATTAAGTGCGATCGCGCGCCCCACGTTCTTTCGAACCTCTCGATCGACGTAGGGTTTCTGACTCCGTCCCACGTTCTTTCGAACTGCTCGATCGCCGCGCCCTGGTAGACGTAGGACGCCGCCGCCCGATCGCCCGATCGCCGCGCCCTGCATCCCTGATCCCCCGCCGCCCGAACGCGCACCCTTAACCCTGATCCCCCGCCGCCCGATCGCCGCGCCCTGCATCCCTGATCCCCCGCCGCCCGATCGACGCGACCTGCATCCCTGATCCCGCCGCCCGATCGACGCGACCTGCATCCAGATCCCGCCGCCCGATCGACGCGCCAGTGGGGGTCGCCGCACCATCGGCGGCTGCATGCCGCTCCCGCTCGGCCGAACGCCGCTACGTCGACTTCCTCTCACCACGACCGCCACACGCTCCTCATCTCGCCTCCACCTGTGAATCTTCAACGTGGGCGGCGCTCGCGGTGGTCAGTCGTGCTGTGGGCAACGTCGTCGCGACCTCTCGATCTCCGGGTCATCGGCGACCTCTTCTCCGTCAAACCCCTTCATCTGTACGTGTACACGAGGAGAAAGACCACATCTACATCGAAGTTCTTTGGCTTCGCGCAGTGAGTGCTTCTGATCTATATTGTTACGAGCAATTGTCACCTAATAGTAATGTTGCATTTTCCTGGATCGCACCTTTAAATTTTATCCATCAAGTGTACATATGGTGATAGATCAATGTGCCATGAAGCATTTTTCCAAAAGAATATTGTGCTTCAGTTAAATAATTTCCTATGCATGGAAAACAACACACACCTTTTAATTCACGATGGCAAAAAGAATTGGACTACACCTTCTCAAATGTTTCTTACTCATGTGGTATACTTACGGAAGTACTATTTTTGGCATGAACATCGGTGTATGTGTGGAAACAATTTTGCATTCTTGAGTTGCATTTTAATCTGGAACTATGTATATGTTACCATGTGATAATATAAATTGATGGATATGCGATCATAATTCTCTTATGAAACTCCTTATATTTAACTTTAGTATGAATTTAGAAAATGCCTAACAATGTATACATGTAAGAATGTGGTCGGTGGATCAAACAATATATGTTATGTGAATGAATGACATAAAGGAAACTCAGACGTATTTAGGATGGATATTCAACAATTACTAGATGCATGTTGTGATGTTCTTATATAAAATCTACATCCATGGTATGCATTATTAAAATTGGTGTCCTTATATTCAATTACTAAAAAGTTTACTCTATGATTGAAATTGGTGTCATAGTCTGCCCCAGTCCATGGCTTTTTTGTCTAGCGATGTTAGATTGTCAAGTCGATTATTTAGTTCATTATATACTCAAAATTCTTGTATTTGTTGTGCAAGAATGGAAGAAAATTGTATGTTCATGTGCTTTGAAATTGCGTACCAGAAAATAATTCAGTTGTATATTTCGAAATGAATAGTTTGTAGTTAATTTTACTATGTACATAAATATTGCAGGGATGGATGACTTCAGCTCATATACCATTGGTGATACAAATGAGAACACCAACGACGACTCTGATGGCAACGCTGAATCTTGGTCGTACGAGGACGACCATATAAGTGTGGATGGGAATGATGACGACGCCGATTCATATTGGCCATCATTGGCAATTGTTCCTTCAGAGGAGAACCAACTAGTTGGTACTGACGAAGCTAATGAACAAAACAACCCTTATTCATCCTTCTCAATTTTTCCTCCTGAGGACGACTATGTTGTTGGTAACGAAGCTGATGATGATAACGTGAGTCGTATGCATTTTGCTTTTTCACTGTTGCAACTGACAACATTGGAACTTACTGTTGTTTTGTTTTAAATTGTGTAGGTACATGTGTACGCTGAAAATGAAAATGAGCACAACGATTCAGAGGAAGAGGCGGACGAATCGTGCGCTGATAACATCAGTCAGGTATGCTGATTATTTGGTATGATCCTCAGTTGCGTTAGGACAATTTATAAGAGTGTTTTTGTGTGTGCAGGTGGTTGGTGATCATAGTAATGGGAACCATGACCACGACAATCACAAGGAAGCGTTCATAGACATAGAGAATGTTGAAGACCAGCAAAAAGCACTAGATAACTACTGGAAGATAATGGCCAAGACCTTTGCCTCCGACATGGAGGCGTACGATTTCTACAACAACTATGCGAAACAGCATGGCTTCAGCATAAGAAAGGAGGGGCTTAGGAGAACAAAAGGTACTGGAAAAGAAATACGGATGAGAAAGTTTGTCTGCTCAAGGGAAGGGAAACAACAGAAAGAGAGGTTGACCATGGATGGCCGCACACGGAGGCTAAGACCTGAGAGTCGGTGCAACTGCATGGCAGAGCTCACGGTGAAGTTTGATATATCCCGTAAGGTTTGGTATGTTGCAAAGTTTTTGGACGATCACAACCATGTCCTAGCTCGATTTGATGAGGTCCCATTTCTCTGGTCACATAGAAAGATCAAGGATTTTCAGAAGGCAGAGATAATAGCACTAGGAGCGGCTGGGATTAGAAAACACATGATCATGCAAAATTTTATCAGCAGATATGGAGGGTATGACATGGTAGGGTTTACCAGGAGGGATATATATAACATGTGCTGCATGGAGAAGAAGAAGCTCCTACAGAATGGAGATGCTGCCACGGCCATTGGCATTATGGAAGGCAGAAAGGAGAGGGATCCCGAGTTCTTCTTTGAGTATAGGACGGATGAAGAAGGACGTCTGACGAGCATGTTCTGGTGTGATTCCCAATCACGCCTGGACTACCAAGATTTTGGTGATGTAGTGGTTTTTGACAGCAAGTACAAGATGAATCGCTATGCAATGCCATTCATTCCATTCGTCGGATTAAATAATCACCGTAAGACAACGGTTTTTGGGTGTGCCGTTGTATCAGATGAGAAAGAAGAAACATATGTGTGGCTGCTGGAGACATTTTTGAAAGCAATGTGTCAGAAGAAGCCGAAGTCGATAATCACGGATGGCGACGCTGCGATGATGAAGGCTATTAGGAAGGTTCTTCCGGACGTGAGGCACCGTTTATGTTCATGGCACATTGAAAAGAATATGCAAAAACACTTGAATTATCACTCTTTGAAAGAGTTCAGGTCACTTATATACTACTCGACATCACATGTCGTTTGGGAGCAGAGATGGAACGCTTATTGTGAAAAATGGCGAACAACCCGGACCAGATCGTGGCTGAGGAGGATGTATAAGATGAAGCATTACTGGGCCGCCTCTTATCTTTCAGATGGCTTTTTCCTTGGCATGAGAAGCAACCAGAGGAGTGAAAGTCTGAATTCATGTCTTCATCTTCACCTTAACTTCGGTATGACACTGGTCGATTTGGTTTTGCACTTTGAAAACTGCACTATTCGTCTCCGTGAAACAGAGGCGCATGACAACTCTACTACTAAACATAGTACACCAGTGGCAATTACCGATGCAAAGGATATTGAGGAGGCATGTGCTGATGCATTCACTTATGTGAACTTCTATATTTTGCAAGGAGAACTGAAAAAGATACACAACCTCGAAATATTTGAAAAAATAGTGGGAATCATGGATATGCAAAGTTTATGTTATCATGGAAAGATAACCGCAAGCATATATTTATTGTGGAGTATACCCCCGCAGATTTGAATGAAACTATAAAGTGCAGCTGCAGGAGAATGCTTCGGAAGGGGCTCCCTTGTAAGCATATCATGTGTGTATTGAAGCACTTGAAATTATCAAAGATGCCTAGCTGTTGTGTTCTTAAACGGTTATCAAAGGAAGCAAGAGGCGGCTTGCCATCAAAGCGCGCGAGTGATCTGTTCGGCTGGGGTTGGTCAAGTGCAGAGGATCGTGCAGCATACGGTGATATTTGCCAATTACAGGCACAAGCATCCCATGTAGCTTGCAAAGACCCATTCCTGATGAAAAAGTTGAGAGATGCTCTATTGGATATAATATCATATCAGCATGTACCCAAGGTTAATGAGGATGGGACCAGCAATGTCAGTAAAGAGAATTCACACCTTTCAGAGTACATGCAGTTTCAGTTGGTGATCCTCTAAAAGTTAACACGAAGGGCAGACATAAGAAGGACACAAAAGATGCAACAAATAATGATCATCCCACAACGAAAAATGGAAGACCTTTGGGGTTTGATGAGGAGGTAACCATACGGCTGTGCAGCATTTGCAAAAGACCAGGACATAACAAGTCCACATGCTCAGAGAATCCAAAGTAAGAGAATATGTTTTTTCTTATTATTTCGGCTGATTGATTACGTCACGAGCATTTTCTAATTCATTCTATCTCTTGTATGCAGGAACCAAGTATGAAGCACAAGCTGGTAGTGGTTTTTTAATTTCGTGTGAATGGAACATACCAACTTCGGTATGACACTGGTCGTTTTGGATATGCACATTTGTTGTCATGTAGCTTTGCATGATGCGCTCTGATTGCTCCAAGTGTTTGGATATGCACATTTGTGCAACTGTATATATATATGACCTACTTTTTCTGTATTTTTGTATACATTTGTGCAACTGGATGATTGTCTTGAGTTTTTTTGTCAGTTGTATGTGCAGCATAGCGGTTCAATTTGATATGCTCTCAGATAGTTTTTAACTATTATGGAATCTTCTCAGCTTAGTGCAGTTTCTCTCTGATACTGTTACTGATATGCTTTCTACATTTTGTGTTGATAATTTGGGTCCGATGAATGATCCTTTGCGGTTTTATTTCTTATATGCAGGTTGCATCCATAGGTGTTGAGATGGAGAAGAGACGGCATCCAGACATTGCTTGTTACTGTCCTTGTATGCAGGAATAGGGTTTAAGACGTGAATTGGGCGTGCATAATCGTTCATCAATGTCGGAAGCCGAGTATCAGCCGCAAACTGATAATGTCCTTTCATTTCATGTGAATAGCACAAACCAAATGTGGTCTCGATTTTTAATTAATTGTGTGATGTGTTAGCACTATGATATATGGTTTGTACTTTTAAATCCAATGTTTTATGTGTGATTGTATTGACTAGCTAGGAGTGGTATAGATTTGATACACGTGACTGAATACCCCTTTTTATACACATTTGTTCAATAAAAAAAGCTTTGTAATTGTAAAAAACCCAAACTCCTTGCCATGGACCCACATACAACACTTCTAGTCATCTAGTTGTACCCCTACAACCTTTGGGACATGTGGACCCATATGCCACACTCCTAGGCATCTAGTTGTACATCTCGTGTGATGTGGGCAAGTGGACCCACATGCAACTATCCTATACAACTAGGTGGACCCTGTAGAACCTTTGGTATATGCGGAACGATGTACAAAGCTTATAACCATACAGTTGTGCATCTATCATCTTGGGGCATGTGGACCCACATGCAGCAGTACTTCTGGCCATCTAGCTATACATCTATTATCACATGTAACACTCTCAGCCATATTGGTATACCCTACCAGTACCTTTGATGCACCTGGACCCACATGCAGCACTCTAAGCCATTTAACTTTTGCGTATATGCACCTAGTTAAAACATTAGGTCTGTTATAATAAGAGTTATGAGAAAACACTCTAAGCCATTTAATATTTTCTAGCTAGACCAAATTAGGCATGAATGCACGGTTGCTTTGCCTTTTGGCACTATTTTAATATTTTCTAATTTTTTGATACAAAAATGGTGATAATAAAGGCAAACTGTGAGTTGTGTGAATTTTGAAGTTTAGAAAGTGTCTATTTAGCTTCACCCAACACCTTCATACTAATAGTTTGTTCAAGTTCAAATTTGCAAGTGGTTCCGACACATCTTGCGAAGTTGCATGTTCTCGGTGTAGGTGGTTACTTCTGCATTGTTCTTCCATTTAATTTAGTGGTTCCACATTATCCTTTGCTATGTGTCTAACATTTCTAGGGTTGCAATTCTGAATTCTAGATGTCTATTTAGACATATATTCCATGTTTTTCAATTTTTAGTTTTGCCCCTAAAATTATTTTGCACGCCCCCTCTCTTTTTGTTTTATTTTGACTCGCTGAACGTGGTGAAAGATGAAAAAAAAGTAACTGCACCGGCCCAGGAGGCGCCCGCAGCTTCCCGCCGCACAGCACGCCTCGGCCGAAAAAAAGGAAATTGGGCCGGCCCAGCACAGCCATTCCGAGCCCAGTGCCGCTGCGGGCGAGGCGCGCGGTGGTGGCGTGACTAAGAATAGTCCCACCTCGCCAACTTAGTAGTTCCGGCACCAGCTTAAATATCTGGCTGCCCCAGCTGTCTCGAGCTCCTCTCTACTTCATGTGCACAGCTATCTCTGCCTGCCTGTGGGCCTGGTCTCCTGGTCTAGGCAGTACTGGTTCGACCTGGTTGCCCGTGTGTACGGTTCGCCTGAGCCGGGTTTGACCTGTCGAACCGTGGGCCCCTAGACCTTGTAGATCCGGGTGGCAATTTTTTTGTGTCTAGACAAAAAAATGTGAAAGACAAATTTCATTGAAGCTTTATTCAAACTAAAGCTGTACAAACTAGACACAGAAAAGCAGAAACATGACACGATACACACATTTAAACCTAACACGAACTAAAACCTAAGGACTGTGGGCGCACTCGGCATCAAGCGCCTCCCAATCAACTCCGTCGCTGTCTTCGCCGGTGAGGTCGACGACCGGCGGCCCGGAAGACGGACCCGCACCGGACGAACTCCCACGGCGCTTTGCCTGAAAAGACTCAAATTTGGCGCGCTCCTTCTCGACGAGATGCGGGAACCGACGCCGCAACGACTCCATGTACTCCTCGTCGGCGCGCTCCGCCTCGAGTCGCTCCCGCGCCTCCCTGTCCTCGCGCCGTTGGCGTGGGGTGGCCACGCGGGGATCTATTGGCCTCAAATCCGGCTCGTCGGGGAGGCCGTCAGGGAAATTCAACCGCGCCGTCGGGCCGTGGAGAAACAACGACTCGCTGTCGTAGGCGAAGGCCGCCTCCCTCGCCGTCTGGTAGGAGCCAAGCCATCGGCGCTTGTGGGTGAACCGATATGTAATCTAAGCCACCCACGTCCCCCACGCCCGCTGGCGCACGCCGATGTACCTCTGCGGCGGCGGCATTGGGAACTCGTCGTCGACGCGGGAGGAGCCGCCGCCACGCGAGGAGGAGCCGGCACGCGAAGAGGAGCCGCCGTGTACGGCGCGCCGTGGGTCCGCGCTGCGGATTGGCGGAGGGGACCGGCGGCGGGAGCTTCCGGCCATGGGGCGGCGGCGGCTGGTTCTTTGAGCTGGATTTGGTGGGGGGAGGGATGAGGCGGCGCGATGTGGTGGGGGCGGTGGATTTGGTGGGGGAGAAGAGGAGGCAGCGAGGTGGGCGGAAGAGGATGAGGCAGCGAGCTGGATTTGGTGGGGTTTAAAACGCACTCAGGCGGTGATTTAATGGGGCTGGTGCGCTCAGATCCACGGAAGTAAGATATTATTAATCAGATGCTGAATATATAACAGAGGCAATGCTAGCCCAGTGGCATTGCACGTCTGTGCAGCACCCAGGAGACCGAGGTTCGACTCTGGCGTCCACCATATTTTCTTTTCTTTTACACCAACTCGAACTCGCGATCCGACTCGGCTCGAAGTTGTCTCGGCTCGAGGCGGGTCAGCCGAGCTACGAAAGAACTGCTCATAATACGGCTCCGCTTCGTCGCATAATACGGCTCCGGTTCAGCTCATACGGCGAGCACTAAACGTATAATACGGTTTGTCGAAGGGGTATCGGCCAATCACAGCCGACCTTGTGTTCTGAGGCGAAGGACCGAAGCAGAAGTGATTATTGCGGGTTTAGCGTCCAGCACAAACAACATAACGTAGGACCAAGAAGTTCAAACACACACAAATAAATCGACAATAAATAGTATAATTATATTACAAGTCAAACAAATAATTCATCAATAATACAACAAATAGTTCATCAATAATACAACAAATAGTTCATCAACAATACAACAAATAATCAACAAAAGAACAAACATACAACATCTATTGTTGCCCATTCCATGACCACCACTACTAGATTAGATCCTTTTGAAACTCATCATGCGTTTCGTCGGCGGCGAGGAGGATACGCTAGTGGCGGTGAGCCCCGGTGCAGCGGTGCCGAAGGTTTTGGGATCAGAGGATACGCTAGTGACTCCTTTGGCCGACTGGGATGAAGTTAATGGAGATTGCCGAGCGGTGCCCTTGGTCATGCAGCAATGGCAGCCGTCACACTGGTCACCTCCCTGTGAGGAGGTTGATCGTGGCCAAGGGAGCGGGCAGTCCATGGGTTTGGGTTCCATGTGGTCGTACAGAGGCACGGTTGGGGGCTAGCGTGAAGCCTAGATGCACGACTCGTTGGTGATCCAGCCGGCTACGAATTGGGTAGTGACGGAGGGTGAAGACCGAGTCCTGACTTCGGTCATAACGAGTGATGGTGGTGTATATGCGATGTTAAGTTGAAGGTATCAATATGCAACCATCATACATTTGTTTGGGCTGATCCGGGGATTTTAGACCTGGATCTCCAAGATTGTATGATGACGGCACTATCGTGTCATCCTCCCTTCTGAGGGCATTGTTGAGGCGACAGGAAGTGGAACTACGTGGTATCTAACACGTCTGCGATGGCGGTGTGAAGCCTCTAGTTTATATGGTATGGTTGATGTGAAGTCGGGGCATATGGCTCCGATTACAATCACCCCATTATCAATTTTAGGTGTAGCGAAATAGATCATCAGAAAGTTAGATTTGGTTCAATCAATGTATTTACTTTTGTGAGGCTTTGTTAAATAATATATAAAAAGCCTAAGTGCATCATTTTGATATGGAGGTCACAAGTTTCAACTTCTATTTCGAAAAATGGCACTGGTTGGGCATTTCTTTCATGTGGTTGTCACTTGCCAGCTAGGTCTGCATAGTCCAAAAGAGTTTATTTGTCCGGTCTATTTCAGAAAAGATAACTGATTTAACTATGCATACGACATGAAATCTGTTGATGGGGACCACTTTAAATATCTGTCTCTTACGTATTGTAAGGTGAGTATTTTTTGTACAGAGAGCTAAGCACTGACCTTGAAAATGACATGAAAACTGGAAACTCCTTTCCACGGAACGAAGTGCCTACTCGAATTTCTAGTCTCTAGTTTGACTTCTTGGTTCGATCCGCCGTACTACTACAACACTACTCTCACTCTCCTAGTCTGACTGATGATGAATCCAAATGCGATACCTCCTCCCAACCGCATATGCCACTCATACCAACGGATCAAGTTTTGTACTCATTTTTTTGACCTTTCGGTCAAATTTTATCCGTGGTAAGGAACTCTAAAAAGAACATTTTGTTTCTTACTCGGCCCAGTTTTTTTTTGTGTGTTTGCAAATCAATGGGCCAAGCGAATGAAAGGCTCGTAGTGCCCTTCGTTCCTCTCAACCTCTGTTCTCGCCGCCCCCACGTTGAGTTGTAATCACACGTTCATCTTTAACTTTGCAACTTGTGCTCTCTAATTAAAGTGGTGTTTGTTGCATCTTGACTGTTTAGATCATCTTTAGATCATGGAAAACGCCGCTGCAAATCAATGTGGCCGGTAGAAACCATGATTAAAATTCGCTAGGTAGCTTTTCTTACCACTGTCCTTTTTGACAGGGTATAAAAATCCTTTATAGGGTTAATGGAGATGTATGGTGTGTGTTGTGCATACTTCTCTTCCCACTAATGATTTAGCTGGTCAATTTTGGGATGTGATCAGGAAGGTGGGGTTAAGCACCATGGCTTTACTGTGTGGTGTTTAGTGTTAAGCGGGCCGGTATCGAGGAAAAAACCCTCTCGGACCCGTGCCTCCCGCGTCGTCTCCCCCAGCGAGGCGACCAGGGCGGTTCCCTCCTCCTCGCCTCTCTAGGCTCGACCTCCCTCAGCTCCTCTCGCTGCCGCCGCCGGGCGTTGCTCACGCGTTCATTGGGGCCGGCGGCGGCGGCTCTTCTTCTTTCGCGTCGCAGGAGCCTGGCTTGGGTGGGTTCTCCATGGCGGCGTGCAGCTTGGCTGGCGGCGTTCCGGCGCTGGGATGGCGGGTGGTGATGGTGCTGCTACTTGGCGGCGATGCGGCTTGTGTGGGTGTCCGGCGGCGCCCTCCAGGCCCAGATCTGGGCCCTTTAGGCCCGATCTGGGTCAAGGCGGGCGACGCGGTTCCCGGACTGCCGCTTCCGGTTGGACTAAAGAACTGCTCAGGGTGTGGATGGCGACTACGGCGGCTCGTCAGCTGCAGCGTGGCGGCGGAATCTTTACGGGCCTGGTCTGGGCCCGGCCGGGCAGGTTGGCCTGGCGTGATCATGCTACTGTGTCCGGTCTGCTACTGCCTGTGCGGTGGAGGTTGTTCCCTCCTACGAGCCCGCGGTGTTGCCGTCCTATATCTACAGCTTGTTCTTCTCGGTCCGGCCGGTCTCACAGCGCTTGCCATGGGGAGACATGGTGGATGACCCAAAACTGTTGGCGCATGTTCGTGGGCTTGGTGGAGTTGACGGTTTGTCCGAGGTGTGGTGTGCAAGGGTTAGGAGAAATCCGTGTCGTTCTTGCCGGCACCGACGCAGTGACGCCTTCGAGCGCCACCATCCTTCTTGAAGGGCGTCGGCCGTACCCCTTCCTACTCCCCTCCGTGTACCAAGAGAAATCCTAGGATTAGTCCGGGCAACAGCGTCGTCGTTTTCGTCGCTTCCTTCTTGAAGGTGTTGCTTGGTACGTGGCAATCCGGCGACATAGGATTGTAGTGGGAACTCTCCGGAAAGGGCGCAACGGTTGCGGCTCATCGTCACTTTTGTCGATCCGTGCCGTTGGCATTAGTTTCTCTTTTCTTTCTTTTATTTTCGTTTGGGCTTGATTGTGATGTTTCGCCCCAGCGGTGGTCTCGTGGTTGTATTGGGTGGTTGCTATATTAATATAGCGGGACGCAAGCCTATTTCGTGGTATCGAGGAAAACAAACAGATTAACGGTTTGAACATCATAGTGTACAATCTTGGGTGTGAGTTCAGCACTCGACCAGACTATAAACTTCCATTGCTAAACCAGGTTGCCATACAGAATTTGATTGTGGTTTGTCGCAAATCCCAAATGATGTAGCCAATCTAAAATCTTGTCATTTTGTTACGGAACAATACTGGTGCTTGATGAGGTGGATCCAATGCTTCATCGGATTTCCAGTACCAATTGACATTATCATTTCTCAGATTCCAAAAGGACAAACTTTACTTTTTTTACTACACAATACAGTTCAGTTATTGACCTTGCGAGGATTAACCTATTAAATTATGAATATATAAGTATCTGTGTAGCTTCTTTAGCAACGTGAGATTCAACAACCGAGCCTTCAACCCTAGCCTATATTACCAACTATTTGACTAAGATGACGAAATGTCTTCTCTAATTGCGAGAAAATTGCAAAAATAATCGCCATAATTCACGACATTGTCACAAAAAACCACCTGTTTTGGAAAATTTTCGCAAATACCCTCCGGTTCTAGGAACAGACGTTGCAAATAGAACTGACACACCTGATATTGGTCCCCAATGTCCAAGAATGAGCTTGGCAGGAATCAGACCAAAAGAAAGAAGGGGAAATTTGAAGTTCCTGGCCCAAAGACAACATCTAGAATGGGTTCTATAACTTGTAGCAACTGCAAATTGGTGGGGCACAGGTACACAACTGTGGGCAGCCACTAAAAACCAGACCTTACGATGAGAAAGAACAAGCACAAGGTAATATAATAAATTATGCATGCTCAATTCATCCTCTCCACTACAAATTTGAAAGTTCACTGAATTACTATCTATTTTCAGGCAAATAGGTCTTCGAAGCAACTTCACCAGATGCAACTGCTTCATCTTCTACAGCCCCACCAGCTCCATCTGCTGCGATGCCACCGCCAAGGCCTAGAGCTCCATCTGCTATGATGCACCTCCAAGGCCTAGAGCTACAGCAGCAACATCTGCTCCAGCTGCACCTCGAAGAAGACCAGCAACATCTGCTCCAAAGACTAGAGAAGAAATGCCGCCAGGGCTGGCTTCATTGCTCCAAGACCTGCAGCACCTAGAGCTACTTCTAGACCAAGAAGAGCAAGAAACCCAACTCCTAAGGTGGCTACGTACTTCAATGCAAGTGCATTGACAATATGTCTGCTGAGCAAGTGCAAAAGCTGATATCACCCTAAGCCTGATGTGCCGTTATTCGTCGAAAACCTGTTGTTTATGTGAGAGAATTGACCACACTTGGGCATTTCCATTGCATTGATATATAGACAAATTACAATCCTAACCATAAATGGAGATCACATAAACAAGGACTCTCCACGATTTAGGGAATCAGGGGGATATGTCACGCTACGTGACATATCTGTCTAACACTCCCCCGCAGTCACAACGGGAGAGACGGACGTTGAGACTGGACCGAAAATCAAGAAACAACGTGATGGTAGACCCTTCGTCAAGATGTCGGCGAACTGCCGAGATGAAGGACATGCAACACGCGGATCTGGCCCATGGCAACACGATCGCGAACGAAGTGAAGGTCGATCTCGATGTGTTTGGTGCGCTGATGCTGAACGGGTTCGTAGACATGTAGAGGCGCTAACATTATCGCAGAATACGACCGTAGCGGGAGGAGTAGGGCGACGAAGCTCCTGCAGAAGTTGTCGGATCCAACTGGCTTCGGCGACTGCATTGACCACAACACGGTACTCAACCTCAGCGCTGGAACGAGAGACCGTGGTTGGCGCTTCGAAGACCATGAGACGAGGTTGTCCCCGAGGTGACACAGAAGCCCGATGTGAGCGGCGAGTGTCGGGGCAGCCAGCCCAGTCAGCGTCGGTGTTAGGTGACCATGGAGTCCGGAGGATAGTGAAGCTGGAGTCCATGAGAGAGAGTGCCCTTGACGTAGCGTAGGATGCGTTTGATGGCAGCAAGGTGATGTTCGCGAGGATCATGCATATGAAGGCACACCTGCTGACGGATAGGCGATGTCCGACGTGTGAAGGTCAGGTACTGGAGAGCACCGGCGAGGCTCCTGTACTCGGTAGGGTTAGCAACTGGAGCACCGGCGGTGAGGCGAGCCTGGGGAGGTGTCAATAGGCGTCGTCGCCGGCGAGCAGCCGGTGTAGCCGACTTTGTCTAGAAATTTCCGCCGCGTACTTGGCTTGCGAAAGGTGCATGCCGAGAGTCACGAGTCACCGCGATACCGAGGAAGTAGTGGAGGCTGCCCATGTCTGTCATGGCGAACTCGGAGCTGAGAGAGGCGATGATCCGGTCGAGGAGGCTCGGCGAGGAGGCGGTGAGGACGATGTCGTCGACGTATAGCAGAAGATAGGCCGTACCCTCTGCACACTGAAGAACAAACAGTGACTGTCGGAGCGCGAGCGCGTGAAGCCGGTCGAGGATGAAGGTCGCGAAGCGCTGGTACCACACGTGGGGGGCATGCTTGAGGCCGTAGAGCGAACGGTTCAGGCGACAGACGTGGTCGGGGCGAGTAGAGTCGGTGAAGCCGGTAGGTTGGCGACAGTAGACGACCTCGCCAAGCTTGCCGTGAAGGAAGGCGTCTTGACGTCGAGCTGGCGAGTCTCCCAGTTAAGGGAGAGAGCGATGGAGAGGATGACGCGGACTGTGGCCGGTTTGACAACCGGGCTGAAGGCTCGTCGAAGTCGACCCTTGCTCCTGCGAGAAACCGCGAAGCACCCAGCGTGCTTATAGCGGTCGAGGGAGCCATCAGGCTTCAGCTTGTGGCGAAAGACACACTTGCCAGTGACGATGTTGCGTTCTGGGAGCGGGCACAAGAACCCAAGTGTCGTTGCCGAGGAGATCGCGGTACTCCGCGGTCATAGCCTTGAGCCAGTTGTGATCCTTGAGAATTGCGCGTGCCGATGTCGGAATTGGAGAGTACCTGTGGACAGCAACATGCAAGTTAAGCCGTTCGCGAGGAGGGACGCGGATCCCGGAGGTGTTGCACGTGCGATGCACGATAGGGGGTGGTGGGGGAGGCGCAGGAGGCGGCGAAGGCGCCGGTGGTGGCATGGGCGCGTGCGGTGAGGGTGGAGGGGAAGGGGCGCGCGGTGCAGGCGCCGCCGGGGGCATGACCGTACGAGGAAGTGCGTCGTCGAGAAACTCGTAGGAGGCAGCCGAAGGAGGCTGCGGGAGGCAAAGGGGAAGGTCGACTCGTCGAAAATGACATGGCAGAGAGATGATGCAGTCAGTGGTGAGGTCCATGCAGCGATAACCTTTGTGGTGAGGGGAGTAGCCGAGGAACATGCAGGCACTAGACCGGGGAGCGAGTTTATGAGGCATGGTGGCGGCGGTGTTAGGGTAGCATAGACAACCGAAAACGCGCAGGGACGAGTAATCTGGGTGGGTGTCATGTAGGGCAAAGTATGGGGAGGGGGCGCTAATGGCTTTAGTGGGGAGGCGATTAAGGACGTGGGTGGCGTGGTGAAGAGCTTCTACCCAAAAGCGAGGTGGTAACTAGCCTGAAATAAGAGAGAACGCACAATGTCGTTGACAGTACGGATAACACGCTCGGCTTTACCGTTTTGTTGGGAAGTGTATGGGCACGAGAAACGGATGTGTATTCCGTGGGCGGCTGCGAGAGAGTGGAGTTTTGGCATTGTCGAACTCACGGCTGTGTCCATCTGAATGGCCGCAAGGGGTAGGTTAAACTGGGTTTGGGCAAAAGCGCGAAAGGAGGCGAGGGAGGCGTATTCGTCGGATTTTTGGCGAAGAGGAACAGTCCATAAAAAATGAGTGAAATCATCGAAAATGACTAAGAAGTATTTGCTGCCAGAATTACTCAAAATCGTAGACGTCCAAAGATCACAATGAATTAACTCAAAGGGGCGAGTAGTCCTAGTGGTAGAGGAGGAAAAAGGCAAACGTACATGGCGTCCAATCTGACAAGCGTGACAAAGAGTACTATTGGTTTTATTACACGGTAAAGAAATATGTTGCGAAAGACGACGATAAGCGTCATGGCCGAGGTGACCCAAACGACGGTGCAAGATATCATGGGTGGTGGTGGTGGCGGTGAGAGCACGAGGCACCGGTGGCTGGAATGAATAAAGCTCCCCCGTACTATTGCACGAAGAAGCTCACGCCGGGTAATGAGGTCCTTCACAGAAAAAGCAAAAGGGTCAAAATTGACGGAACAATTATTATCTTTAGTAAATTGACGGACAGAGACTAGATTTTTAATGATGCGAGGGGTAACGAGAACATTATGAAGATGAAGTGGACGATTAGAGAAATAGGATGGGAGGGAGGCATGACCGGATGTAGAGACGGGAACGGAGGAGCCGTCTCTGACCTGACATGACGATAAAGAGGAGGGGACGATAGAGAGGTGAGGATACCGGCATTGTTGGAGAGGTGGGCGGTGGCGCCGCTGTCCATGACCCACTCCGGGGTGGGTGGTTGCAGCAGTCATGTTGGTGAAGTGCTGAGCGAGGGCCGAGGGGTCCCAAGTCTGCGTCGAAGCAGATGGCGCGGTGGAGGCGACGCCGTACGGGGCGCCGTAGAAGGCCTGGCCGTGGGGAACGCCGCCGTGGGCGTGGTAGAGGGAGGCCGGTGCCGCAGGTGGAGACCCGGTCAGGTAGGCGTGTGGGCGAGGGACAGCGCCGAAGAGGCGCCGCCGGCACCATGCTGCATGGGCCACATCTGAATCGCCCCTGTCCAAGGGTTGAAGGGGCCGGCATGGAGGCGCTCCGCCGTTGGTCCTGTTGCCGTTGATGTAGTAGGGTTTCTTGCCCTTGCCCTTGCCGTAGCCGGTGGCGTGGCTAGGGTTGGAGGGAGCCTTCCAAGGTGGGGGCCGGGACCGCCAGCGTGCCCGCCGGCGGGGGTGGCCGGAGACGCAGGACCGGGCCTGGCGGCGAAGGCCACGGCAGCAGGGGAGGAGGCAGCGGCGCGGCGGGTCACCTTCAGCTCGTGGAGGAGGAGCATGCTCCGGAACTCGAGGAAGGAGGGGTACGGCTTGAGGAGAGGGGCGAGGTCGGTGATGCTGTCGTAGTCCTCATGGAGACCCTCGATGACGTTGGTGACGAGGTCCGAGTCGGAGATCGGAGCGCCGACTTCGGCGAGAGCATCATCCGCCGTCTTCTGGAGGAGGAGGTAGTCGCCGATGGAGCGATCTTCCTGCCGGATGGTGCGGAAGGCCTCGGCGAGATAAATCGCGCGTGACTTCTTGTTGTCGTTGAAGAGCGCGGTGACAGCAGTCCACACCGTGAAGGCGGTGGCGTCAGTGGCCATGACAAGGTCCACGATGTCCATCGCCATGGAGCCGTACAGCCAGCGAAGCACGGTGGCGTCGAGGCGGAGCCAGGTGGGGTCGACCGGCTGGGTGGTGGTGGTGAGGTGGTCCTCAAGCGCGTAGGTGGTGACAGCCATGGTGAAGAAGGTGCGCCACTTGGGAAACAACGGGACCTTTTGGTCGAGGACGATGGGGACCAACGAGCGCATGTTTTGGATGGCGGTGGCCTGCGCCCATAGGTGAGCGTGGGGATGGGGCTCTGGTGGTGGAGCCATGGAGGAGGAGGGAGAGGTAGAGGGCGGCGGCGGTAGCCGGCTGGGAGGAGGGTGGCGGCGGCGGCCGATGGTAGGGTTTGGAGGAGGGGAGCGGAAGCGGTGTAGGGTTAGGGTTCGGTTTAGGCTGATACCATGTGAAAGAATTGACCACACTTGGGCATTTCCATTGCATTGATATATAGACAAATTACAATCCTAACCATAAATGGGAGATCACATAAACAAGGACTCTCCGATTTAGGGAATCAGGGATATGTGACATATGTCTAACAGTTTAAGGTACCGAACCTCCTATTTACAGTATCTATGTATTTTGTGATGACTACTCTGTGAACTTCATGCAATGGTGTCATGAACCTTGTGTTATTTGAATCTATGTATGTAGTTAAACTTATATATGTTGTTGAACCCGACATGGTGCAGTTGAATCTATGTATCCACTGTTATTCGTTGTTCTGTTCATAACCGGTGGTTTTTTGTCACATTTTATCTGAAAACTGGTGGGTATCCGCAAAATATCCTGAAGGTTAACGGCCGTTAACGGTGCGGCGTCAGCGAACGCCACGTCATGACTGACAGTGTGCCATACCCGTCAGAAACTGCGTCAACTCGGCTGAAACTTGAGATCAGTGCTATTTACAACGTTCGTTCCTAGAACCGGTGGGTATTTACGAAAAATTTCAAAACCGGTGGTTTTTTGTGACGATGTCGTGAATTGTGGCGTTTTTTTTGCAATTTTCTCCTAAATTGCATATAAGATTCATAGAATTTATGGCATCCTAGCCAGCTCTTCGACACACAATTGCCTATAGGAAAGGCTTAGTTCATGCAGACAAAGTGGAAAAGCGTTCCATGAAAATATGCCAATCGTGCCTTTGAGGCAAAAAGTCCAAAATTTGTTGTTAGCACCTGAGTATTTGCATACCTATCTGGAAACAACGATTTTGCAAACCATTTAAAAATTTGATGGTTTTGTTATTCTTGTCAAGGAAGAATGGTGCCCATGATCCATCACACTTCCCAAGGCGCTTGCTTTGCGCCGTGCTGTCGATCTTGCCAAGGAGGAGGGCTTTCTGAAGATTATTGTTCACTGGGATTGCTTGTCTGTGATCAACCGTGTGAACACTGAGCGGGAGGATCGGTCGGTGCTAGGACCGTGATTCATGACATCAAGCACCTGGCGGCGTCTTTCATGTCTTGCTCTTTTCAACATTGTTTCCCGAGATCTAAATATTCCTGCTCATTGTTTAGCTAAATTTAGTGAGTCTATAATTTGTTCTGTGTGACGTGGGTTTGCTCCGGATTGTATCCAGGAGAAACTTTGTAATGACATTATGATTATGTGATCAATAAAGTCCATGTTTCCTTAAAAAAAACTTTCTTTAAATTCAAATGCAGCATAGGGCTGTAACATATTTTAGCGAAATCTTGCCTTTACATTATCTTCGACTTGTCACCCTCGGAGTTGGAGCTGGGCCAAAAGAGAAAATAGAAAAAGAAAAGCGATGCGTCGCTCCGCCGTGGCTCGCCACTCCCTTCCTCCGGCGGCGGCCGCGGCTCTCGGGTTCGGCGTGGCGCCTCCTCGCGCCCTCCAGTCCCTAACCCTGGCTGCCTCCGCCACCACCACGCCCCCTCCTCTGGGCAGCTGCTTGCCGCCATGCCACCGCCGCCGCAGCAGCCTGTGCTCCTCCTCCTCGGCGGCGGCGTCGTCAGCGTCAGCGACTGCTACAGCGCTGGCGGTGGAGGAGGCGCGGCGCGGGCGTAAGCAGCTGGGCATGGAGCCGCCTCCTACGACTACCTCCTCGCCAACGTCCGCGAGCACCCCGTGCGCCCCTCCTCCCTCTCTCCATTCCGACCGAATTTGGCTGCAGTTTTTTTTTTTAGGTTTGGGTCTGACACAATGCGTGCTTGTCTATCCTACCCTGGTTAATTATTTAGATTCTCCGGGACCTCCGAAAGAGACGGCGGCCATGAGAGGGAGTCAGATGCAGGTACATAATACATACTCCTAGCATACATGAACTGCGGTCACGGTTTAGAGTCTTTAGATTGTCAGTACAACACAACTACACGATGTGTATTCTTGTGACAACTGAATCCTCGTCTCATGTTTTGAAACTCAAACACCGAATTTCCAAGTTAGCTGCAGCTTCGGTGTGCCATTTTTCATGATGTGCATTTATAAACACTACGTGTTTTGTTTCTGTACATTTGCATAAGTTAACCACAGTACCGCATTTTTTAGGCCGGGTGTAACTCTCTTGTTTGTATCGCCTTGATGCGACGTTGGAATCAATAAAGACTCCCTTTATAAAGAATATACATGTTTTCTTTCTTTGGTGATATACGTTGCCTAGTTCTTTGTTTTCTTTGTGAAGATATAATGCATTCCTAGATATGTTACCCAATTTGTGTATAATGATAAGTCACTTTCAGCTGGCTGCTTTGTCTTGGTAGGTTTCTCCTGCACAGGCTCAGCTTCTGGCGATGCTTGTGCAAATTCTTGGGGCAAAGAGATGCATTGAAGTCGGCGTTTTTACTGTATGTGAACTTTTCTAATTTATAACTTCATGACTTTCCGTCTTGGCAAGTAAACATTTTCAGTACTTGTAACCGAAGCATGGACGTTGTACTAATTTCTGATGTGTTATCCTAGCAGGCAACATAGAATCCACACTTAACCTGAACTTGTATACATGAGTGGGTTAAACTAATTATCCTGAACATCTCTGCTATCAGTCATTTTACCTGAAAATAGTTCATGTGTCATGTGTGATGTGTGAACATGAACTAATAGACACGAGCTGGATTAGTTAATTATCTTAAACATCTCTTTTATCAGTCATTTGACCTGAAAATAGTAAACATGTGTATGTGACTATGTGAGAAGAAGAACTAGTGTACTGTATCTTTCCATAGAATATAACAATAAGCCTTACATGTTTTTTTTTTTCAAATGCTGAAGCCTGAACTTTGCATATCTTTTTCCTTCAATACCATGGATGATGCATTGTGTATGTCAAGTGTTTCAATTATTAATATTCATTTTTCGCAAAAGTAAAATTTAATAATGCAAAGGAGCTAATTCTGTACAAAAGCTACGAAATTGTTGAAATTTAACTGACCTTAGGATTGCATTCCCTTGAATCTTTTCTAGGGATATTCATCACTGGCTATCGCACTAGCACTTCCTGAATCAGGTCGTTTGGTTGCTTGTGAAAGGGATGAAAGATGTCTAGAAGTTGCCAAGAGATACTACCGACTGGCTGGTGTTGCACACAAGGTGATTATTTTGAACACCTTCTCTGTGGGATTATTTGATCGACCAAATTAACTACATGATTTTCCATGTTCGTGCTTTACTTCTTGATCCTTACTTCCGTAGCTAAAGTTTTCCAGTAAACTGCATGTGATGTTTCAGTAGGTTGGAAAACTTGTCTTTGTAATGGAAAACTCTCAAGCATTATGATCATGGGGAAAGTTCAAAATTGGGAGAAAAAGACAAAATCGAATTTCCAGCATTATTTAGTTTCCATATATGTTCTTGAGAGTTATTTGATCTTATACTGACTAAAGTAGCCCTCTATAGTTTATCCATTACATCACATTCGTTTTGTAGGGAATCTAATCGGTCTAGGATTGACCAATAAAATTATCTTTCAATGATTTTAAACACCTAAAGTGAAATATTGTCCCTAGTTTGAAAACCTTTGGAATGTCCACCACACTATATGTAAGGACCAGTTTGTATTCTTGCTTACTGGATTTACTATGCATGTCTGAAAAATTCTTAGGTTGATGTAAAGCATGCTTTAGCTGTGGATTCCCTAAGGTCATTACTTGACTCTGGTGAAGCTTCCAGGTATAATAATTTTTATTCGGTATAATCCATCATTACATAAGTTGACCTCTTGCATGTTCTAACTAGTCATTTCTTTTTCTTTTTTCCTAGTTATGACTTTGCATTCGTTGATGCAGACAAGAGAATGTATGGGGAATATTTTGAACTTCTACTTAAGCTAGTAAGACTCAACATGCAGTTTACCTTTTGGGCTTGCTTGTTCTGCTCCATATTATATGTGGTCTTTGAGCTTATGTTGTTCCTGGTTCCCCATAGCGTTCTCTCATAGTAGTGCGGAAGATTACCCATCATTGTACAGCTATTATGATTGCACCTATAATTTCTGTACACAGTGAGCATCAGTTGTGTTTTCTGTATGATGAGCATTCTATTTTGTTGTGTTTCAGGTAAGGGCTGGTGGTTTAATTGTAATGGACAATGTTCTGTGGTACGGAAAGGTTGCTGATCCGCTAGTAAGTTAGTTTTTCTTTCTTTGTTTGAATCTTTGCCATGATAAAGATGTTACGGTGTAGATATTAGATTAGATAACACGTCTGGCATTTTCTTACATAGGTGAATGACCCAAAGACAATCAGTATAAGGGACTTCAATAAGAAACTTTGGAGGATAAACGTGTCAATATCAGCATGGTAACTTCCTCTGTCCACATCTCATTGTGTATTTATGAGTCACCCACATGCAAATGGTGATTGTGAAGCCTTGAAATACCTTTATATATGCACTTTATCTGTTGTTTAGAACATGTGTGCACCAGCAAGCTACTGCACAGTAGTGCAGTGCCATAGTGCAGTGCCAGCACAGTAGATAACCAAACTTCAAAATTTGCTTGTCTAGGTTATTCGAACCACTGTCATATGTTGAGGACCTTATGATCTAGTTTGAAGTTGAGCTAGATCTCAAATTTCACATCTAAGCACCCCTTAAATGTGTGGAGTACTGGCTCCTCTTCAGTCTTGACTACATTTATATTTGTTCAACTGCTTCAAAGTTTCATTTGATACGCTTATACGATGAATTAGTACATCTTATCCCATGGACTTGTCATGTACTCTAGTACTGATCGTAATTAACACACTGATAATACATTATTGTGGGGTTTGCAGGTGCCAATTGGGGATGGGATGACAATTTGTCGGAAGTTAGAAGATGATTGACTTCAAACGTACTCTGCACTCCTTAGATGTTGTAAATTTCGCATTGGCAGGTTCAAGTTCTTCAAACTGCTTGGGTGACTGTTTTCAAGAATACTAACCACCTTGGACGCCTGGAGGAAACAGAAGCTCCCTCAGGCTGTCTATTGCCACATCGAGGAAAAAAACATCGACACACCAGAGCTGATGGTGTCGGTGACCAACATGAAGCAGACATATCGACATGGTCTTGAATTGACAGACCCACGTCTGTTTTCGCATTGTGCCTTTTTCTCTTATATCTTCTGAAGAACAATTGACATTCCTGGTGCAAAGCAAGCGGATGACATGCATTTTACCCAAGATGCAACAGCGTACTGGCACAACCCACTTACTTGCAAAATTGGGTTGCCGAATGGGTCGCCCATGTATGATGAACTACAATTTTATGTGTTTCTTATTCTTCTAGGAAAGTGATGGGCAACAAAACAGCGACATCGCTGGGATTTTCAAATATGTTAATCGCTAATCAGTCAGCTGGTCACCAGTGTTCAGTTGAGCTCTTCCAAATGTCAAGACTTCAAGACAATACAATATATTCTATGCTCCTCTGTTGTCTCGGGCGGTGAGGTTTAATCACGGTTCGTCTAAAATAAGTAAATATGTCAACCTTGCAGACTTAAATGTGCAATGTACTATTGTTTAGTTATCTGCTCAGTGCTTGGTTTTCTTCCTCACTTATTTTAGCTCGGTTTCTTTGGTCATTGTGAAGTGGACTTGCATTGTCACCTTTGGAACCCTGACTTGTGCTAAGTCAAGCTCTCAGTAGGTTTAAATGGGCTCCCCGTTCATACCACCAAGGGGCCTCCCTTGGAGATGGACTAATTAAACTTTAGTCCCATGCAGAACCAATTGTTTAGGGTAGCGGTAACAGCTCAAGTTCTGGAAACAGCCTCTTGCAGAAATGCAGGGAAAGGCTGCGTACTAAAAGACCCAAAGTGGTCGAACCCTCCCCGGACCCTGCGCAAGCGGGAGCTACTGCACCGGGGCTGCCCCCTATTCTTTTTTACGGTGGTTAGGGTACCAGTTGGTATGGATGAGTTATGCTTGAACAAACACATCGCCGACTATATGCTACGAAGTAATATTATTTTTTTTGTACGAGTAAGTATGTTTTGGTCAAACAGCAAGTGTGAAAGTATAGGGTTGGTCCCAGAGACTCTAATACTATTAAGTCTCAGTCCCTTAAGTCTGAAATCTTATCCTAGCTCTACTAATAGCGATTTTGATGATATTATTTTTCGTCTTTGCTTGTTTTCTTCACACACATTTTAAGAAAACAAGCAAAGACGAAAAATAATATTTAGGAAAATCATAATCTTTCCAGTTAGAGTTAACAGATATTTTAAGAATTTTAGAAACATATTTGAAAGCCATGGAATTTAGCAAACATCTAGCATAACAAGAAGTTCGTGAAATTGCTAACTTATATTGGAGTATTAACTTAATTCGATATTGCAATCCCCTTATTTTTCATATTTTTGGTATATCTCACTCTGTTTTTCATTTGTTTCTTATTCTGGATTTTCTTGTAATTCTCCATGAAAAGTATGTCTTTGCAACAACATTGTTTCTGTTTCCTAAAACTCAATTATTTTCATATTCGTTTTTAGATGTTTTTTAATCCATTGTCTACTTTATTCAAATTATTGAGTTTTTGAGGAAAGTATACTTCAGAAAAGAGTCTTCCTAATATTTCATATGTTTGACAACTGTTGTGCTAACTGGGCTACCATGTGTGCAAAATCTTTGCATTAGCATCACTAGAACCACTTTTTTGGAACAAAGGAATCCACACAGTTTTTACCTTGAGGAGGAATTTTTAGTGTTACCAAGCGGCAAACCTCCAAAGATGATAGTTTTAGACTTTATATATTTATAGCTTTAGGTGACTCAGTTTTCGAAAATTCTAGAAAACTGCGTATTAGCAAAAGCCGCAAAAATTACTGTAGATTGCAATGCCATGAATCGAATTCCTTGAAAAAATGTTATAGATGTGGAGGATTGTTTTAGGATATTTATCACTTCACGTCTGAGATAACACACAACCTGAAAGTATTGGACCGCTGTTTAGTTTGAGGTGGATTATGACTACCTAGTTTTTCGTAACAGTTTTTGCCTATCTTTGTGCTTAAGTGACTAATCTTCGTGTGGGTAAATTACAAAATAATACGCCCCTATTTAGGTGACGTTGTTGTTTTACGTGCTTCTACTTTCATCATCAATTTTACCAACAAAATATGAGTTCTTTGCTACAGAAAACTATATCATCAGATACGTATTTGAAAAATAAACTGTATAACATTGCCACAAAGCGCAGCTGCGCTATTCCATTGTCTCGAGCGCTCACTCGCGCGACCGACGGATCGAAGACCGTCTCGTGAAAGTCGCGATTTCATCCCCTCCCGGCCAAGTAGCGATCCACTCCTCTCGCTGCCAAGCCGTCTTGCCCCGCTCCGGCACCCCGCACTCTTGCTGCCCCGGCGCGCCGCTCTACTCCTGCACCTTCAACTGCAGACGCCGGTGGCCCTCCACCGCGTGCCGGAGAGCGGACTTGAAGACGGGGTCAGAGGAGGCCATGGGAGTCGTGCGTCCAGATCCCTGCGTCGGCGGCGGCGTACCCCCACTTCCTCTGGAGCTGCTGCTTCTGCTGGAACCTGCGCCGCCTATGGACGGGTCTCCCGCCGTCTCCACCGCGAGATTGAACTCTGTCCCTATACTTATACCGCGGAGGTCACAGGTGGTTCAAAAACCGTCTCCGTCGATAATGGTTCACTCCCCGAGTGCGGAGGTACTCTGGGACCTCGGTTCGTTCGTCTTCTCATCTTCCAGGGTAGCATACACCCGGCGCTGGCCTGTTCCCTGTGTAGCTCCGTGCTGCATCGGCCTCAGGTGGAAGACGACCCAGAGAAGAAAAAGAAAGCGTTTTCTGTATGGAGGATCTGACTCTAGTGGACCCAACACAACATTTCACTGTGTTACCACGTTCTGTACCTTACACCCGAGTGGATCTTCTGTGCACAATGTACTTCAGCATCGTGTATATTGTGTCAGCATGTATAATTTTGCCTAAAACAGGTGCTAACTGATGTAAAGATTTTGGTGAAATTGCATTAAAAAATCCTACCACTCCATACCAAAATTGTCTTTTATTGCCGTGGAGTTTTTAACCGTTATTTGAAGTTGACTCACCGCACGCTAAACTTGTTGCGTCGCCCACAAAAGTTGATTCCTCCTACACAAAAGTTGCTCTGTCGCATTAAACTTGTCGTGTCGCTCACAAAAGTTGCTTCCTCCTCCATAAAAGTTGCTCCGTCGCAAATAAAAGTTGCTTTCTTGCCTACAAAATTTGTCACGCGCTCACAAAAGTTTCTCTCCGTCGCACACAAAAGTTGCTTCCTCACCCATAAAACTTGCTACATCGCCAGTTGCTCCAGCGCCCACAAGAGTTGCTTCGTCAGACACCAAAGTTGCTTCGTCGTCCAAAAGTCCAAGATTGTTTATTCGCCCATAAACCTTGCTTGAGCGCTCACAAAAGTTGTTTTGCTTGCTTGGACATTTTGGGATATTGCTAACAGTTCCATCTATCATACTACAATTTTTAGTTGCTCTATCGCACACAACAGTTGCTTCGTCGTCTATAAGTATTTCTTCGGCGTCTATAAGTGTTGCTTTGTCGCCTACATATGTTGCTTCATCGTCCAGAAAAGTTGCTGCAGTGCCCTCAAAAGTTGCTTCAACACCCACAAATGTTGCTTCGAGACTCATAAAAGTTGCTTCATGGCCCACAAAAAAACGCGTCCGCGCCCACATATGTTTGTTTTCTCGCCCACAAAAGTTGATTCGGTACCCAAAAATGTCTATTGAAAGTTGCCTACCGCATTTGTGAAAGTTATCTCACTGCACACCAAAAGTGGTTCCCGGGTTGTGCGGTTTGGATCAACGCACACCAAAATTGCTTCGTGTTGTACCAAAATTGGTTCTAGTTGGTGTGTAGTTGCTTCCCGCGGTTGTGAAGTTGCATCAAATCACACCAAAGTTGCTTCGCGACGTACCATAGTTGCTTCGCCGTCCACAAAAGTTGCTCGGACACCCACAAATGTTGATTCGGCGCCCACAATTTTTTTTCGTAGCACAGAAAAGTTGCTTAGCGCCCACATATGTTGCTTCGTCGACCACATAAACTGTTTCATCGTCCACAAAAGTTGCTTCGGCGTCAACAAAAGTTTCTCTGACACCCACAAATGTTGCTTTGACCCCCACAAAAGTTGCTTCGTAGCCCAAAAAGTTGCTTAACGCTGTTGTAAACTTGCTTCATCCACATACATAATTTGCTTTGTCAAATAACAAAGTTGATTTTTGGTTGTTATGGATTTTCTTACCGTTGTGGTGAAGTTGCCTCATCGCACATTGAAATTCTTTTTCCTCGTTCCGAAGTTGCTTTTAAATTTTTGTGGAGTTGCTTACCATTGTCAGTAAGTTGCCTCGTACCAAAGTTGCTTTTATTGGTTGTGGAGTTACTTACCTATGTTCTGGAGTTGACTCGTCCAACACCAAAGCTGCTTACCGCAGTTATGAAGTTACCCCAATGCACACAAGAATTGCTTACCACAGTTATAGAAGTTGCCCTAATGCACACACAAAAGTTGCTTACCGCAGTTATGAAGTTGCCCCAATGTACCCAAGAGTTGCTTACCGTACTTATGAAGTTGCCCCATTGCACACAAGAGTTGCTTAGGGCCCTTTTGTTTGGGCTTCTAGCAGCTTTCCACGAAAAAAAGCAGGGTAAACGAAACAAAAGGCTCGGCTGCGCGGTGGGCTTCTGCCGAAGCCAGTTGTTTTCCTTCAGATGAGAAAAGCACCTCCGGAGGCGCTTTGAGCAGCTTCCCGCAACTTTCCCACTTAAAGTCGAACCGGTATGTAGCATTGCCCATTTCCTTGCTCGTAATTACAAGAAACTGCCACCCTTATTCCCTCATTCGCTGTGTCGCAGCGCGCATGCAGCGGCAGCTGCCCAATGCCACCACACCAACCGCACGGACCCAACAGCCCAACTACTCACACGCTTTCACGTGTTCACCTTTTGTTTGCTAGCTTGTGCATGCATACATGATGGCATGGAGCTTTGTACCTGTGTGCTTAGCTAAATCAATCGTTGTATTTGCGCCATAGCCGCATAATCCATCATTAGTTGTTGTAATCTCGCCATAATCCATGCATGTATACTTCGGCATGTATTTGGGCCATAACCCGGCTGATTAATGTAGTGGAAATGTTTTTTTGGACATTGCCAACACATCGTTCATTCTAAACAACGTAGAAACTAGTTAGCTAGTATAACGTAGTGGAAATATATTTCAGACAACTATATAGTCGTGATGGTTTCAACAGTTTACAGTCAGACAACCAACTAAAATTGTTTTGGCTAGTATAATGTAGTGGAATTGTATTTTGAACAACTATATATTCGTAATGGTTATGTAATGACAATTGTATGGATATGAAGTTTGACTTGAATTTTATATGCACATGTTATTTATTACTCTGATGACTATAAAGGGTGTTTCAGACAATTCAACAATCTACAGTCGGACAGCAGCCAGCCCAAACAAAAGGGCCCTTAGCACACCTATTTGTAGCCTGGCTTGCAAATCCCTGTAAAGATATGGATTTTGATGCAAAAAGGTGAAATAATAAGATCCTTTGTCTCTCTTCCGTGTGTGGTTACTTGGTACCAAACTACCAATCGATGAAGGCAGGGAGTGATAAAGTCAACTGCATCTTCTGATTCGCCATGGCCTCTCAATCGTCCTTCGTAGCAACAGTGGCTCCAACATAGGTACTGAAACGTGATTCGCCATGGCTTGGTTTGTACAGTAGCAGCAGCACCACAGCCAGGCGTCGGAGCTTAGACATGAGGGAGTCGGGACTGGCAGTCTGCCGCCAGACGCCGAACGGACGCTCATCACCCGCTTCCGCGAAGGAGCTCTAGTTGCTGCTCCATCGTGCTAGCTACTGCCACCCGTTGCCTGCGTGTCCGGGCTAAGGTCGGACAAACCGGATGGCCGCAGGAGGTGGTGCTCACGGGATCCACGCCGGCGGGAGGACGGGGCCGTGGTGGCGGGCATCCGCGCCGGCGGAGGACGGGCGGAGCCGCGGAGGAGAGTCCTAGACTCCCAGCAGTGGCTACGGGGAATCTGGGCGAGTAAAATCCATCATTAGTACTTGAACTTGTCGAGCAAAATCAGTTCGGTCACTGTACTCTGGAAATACCATTTTACGGTACCTGAATACGACCTAGAGCGTCATCTACGGTCACCCCGAAGTGTAGAACCATATATTGATGACGTGGCAAGGCGGTGACCGGTCTCCAGCTGTTTATCGCTTTGCAAAAAGGCCCAGCTTAAGAACAAAATTGCAAAAAGAGACCAGTTCTAGGGCACGTTCTCCTTGCTCGTTCTCTCCCCAGCTCAACCGAACGCGCCGCCGCGCCCCTTCCTTGCGCCACTGCCAAAAGTTTCCCAGCGTCCAGGCAAGCACGCAATAGTCTCCGTTGCCTCGTCCCCTTTCTCCCACGCCCTAATCGGCCCCAACTGCTCTCGTCGTCGTTTCCGACCACTTTGCATCCGCCTCGCGCCGCCGACCGTGCCGTCATCTCCGGCCACACCCGCATCCAATCGGTCACTGGATGCGCTCCTCCTCGTCGCCTTGTATCTCGCCGTCGAACGAATCGGTCCAGGCGCGCCGTTCGTCTCCGGCGTCATCATCTTCCTCCGCTCCGGCCGAAGGTCGCCGCCTCAAATTTCGAAGAATCCCGTCAATGATGCAACGGGAGGGGGAGTCGACCCGCGCCCTCGAAGGGCACGCCCCCGGCGCCGCTCTTGGTCACCCGCATTTGTCCGACGCTACGCCCAGCGACCTCCTCAAGGCGGGAGACCGCGTCTCGCGAACAGCATGCCGCCCTCCTGCCACCGAGCGCGCTCGAATAGCGGCGAGAGATCGAATCCTGTGTGTTTGAGGTCGAGCAGCTTGGGGATGATCCTGTGCGCGTCCGTGGACAACCACGGCGGGCACCGTCCGACGAGCTCCGACCGTTGCGAAGACGCAGCAAGAAGGCGAGTCCGGCTGTGTATCAGTTGCCCGGAGCGAGGGGGGGTGGAGGGCGAACTACGGGCGGCGGGGCGGGAGCAGGGCTGGAACTGCCCGGAGCTCACCAGCCACGGGGTCTCCTCGATCTGTTCCTGGAAGAAGATGAAGACGGAAAAAAAGTTAGCGTACGGCGTTAGCTACTAATCAGCCACTGACATATGGGCCCTCTTTTCTTGTTAAATGGTTTTAATCTGTGACAAAGCCCTAACATGTGGGACCGGCTATCCAGTTTGACACAATCAGTGATGACATTTGATCCGCTGGCCGCACTAGTATGGACATCGTTCTGTGTGTATAAAGGATTGCTGGTAAGTTTAGGGGCTTTCTGCAAAAAACCAAATGCATTGAGGCCTGATATATGGGGTCCGCAACTTGCCATGTCATCAAATACATCGCTGTACACTCATCAGTGACTGTAGATAGACCTCCAAGTCATGTTTAGGTACCGTAAAATGGTATTCGCAGAGTACGATGACCAAAGTGAGCCAGGCCGATAAGTTCGAGTACCAATCATGGATTTTACTCAATCTGGGCGGCGTGGCGGCGACGGAATTCGTCCACCGGGAACCAAGGACACACGGACGTGGTGGTGGGGGCGCGGCGGCCGGGACTGCAACGATTCGCTTTCCTTTTTGGCTGAGTGCTCGTTTCTTCCGTATGGCGCCTGAGCGCCCGCTAGACACAAATAACATATATTTTAATAGTAAAATTGATGATCTGGGCATAATAGTAAAATTGAAGCACACCTAACTAAGGATAGAGAGTACAAGGAGTACGAGTTATACCTTTCGGTTACCCTACCATGAGGGTACCTGGTGCACGTGATGACTAAAACCCAATTAACAGAAAACTATCGAAGCTCATGAAGGAAGGCCCAAGATGAAAGGAGTACTTCCCAAGTTAGGCGAAGCCATAGTCGGTTCGAACCGCTTTGTTGCTTCCGTGGGTACTATTTCTGATTTACGGTGATCAACACATGACATTCTCATATGAATACATATTAATAGATCTTCATAATCTTTTCAAGCAAATATTATAGATATTAGTCTAGTATCTGTAGTATAAACCATATAATGTAAAATTAACAACTTCGAATTGATTAATCGCCGAAAGAGGCAAGCCCCACGTGCTATGTGGTGGCGCATAAACCTTGTGAGGAAGAGGTTAGTCGAGGTGTACCAGAGGCATAACTTGCATGTGCCGCTTGTGCTCGTGCTTGTAGCGAAGGGGGAGGCACGGTGAGGAATGGGAGGAGAGGAGGGCCGCTCGGTTGGCTCTCCGACGGGAGACGACATCTGAGATGTGGGGATGGCGCCGCACGGGGGAGAGCAATGACAACTCTCTAGTTCGAATCCCTACCGCGCTCTCAAGCAGTGGTGCTAGACTTGCGGCCAATCTATAAGAGTTGTGGCGGAGATTCAAGGTCAATCGGTGGCAGAAGAGACATGAGGGCAACATGAAACTTACAATTGTTAGTCCTTTTTGCCCTTTTTATATAGCAACAATCTAAGTTTTGTATTTTGCAGCATTTCGTGTTATTTTCTGGACCGCACAAAACAAATCTGGACAAAATTTACATCAATTACGGCTATTGGAATAAGGTTTTTTTACCTCAACTATCCTACAAAATAATTATACCCTAAAATATGACATCTATCGGAGATCACGGTGGGCATAAAAGCCGAAACCCGAAACCCGAACCCGAAATACCCGAGCCCGAACCCGAATAACCCGAACCCGACAAACCCGAGAGCTGCATCGGTAGTAGTTCTGAAAACCTGAATTATATTCAGCAAATTCGGGTTAGAAGTCCCGGTACCCGAATTGCCCGAATAGCCCGAACTTAGGTTGCAGCCCACTAAAAAATCTGGCATACACACGAGGCCCAGCCCAACTATCCCCACAAAACCTAGATATTATCCTGTGTGTCGTCCCCGTCTCGACCAGAAGCAGCCGCCGATGCTCTCCAGTCCCCAACTCCCCATCCTAAATCCCTCTCCTAGTCCCATGCGGCAGGCGGCCAGCCGCCAGCATCCCACAGCCTCTCGCCGCCCCTATCTCGCAGCCTCCCCTCCCGGCATCACAGGTCCTAACGCGGGCGGCGAGACGCCGCGCCGGCGAGCTCACCCTGCCTTGCCGCCGCGTCTACTGTAGGTCCCTGACGGCCGACGCGACGCGACGACGACGACTCCTGCAGCTTCTCCGACGTTCCGCCTCCCTGCTGTGGTGCAGCGTCGCGCTGGCCGCCTCGTTCGAGCCTCGACGGCGTGGAAGTTGGTGCGGCTCCGCGCCGATCCATCTGCTTAGGCCCCTAGCGTCCTCCTCTCCCGTGAAGAATTTTTTTATGTGCTGATCCTATTCGGGTGAATCGGGTTCCTATAATTTTGGCCTAACTTCGGGTGTCAGTTCTCAAAACCCGAATTAAGAAAAACCTGAAAAACCCGACCCGAAAATTTCGGGTTACCCGAATGCCCAGCCTGAATCGGAGATGCTCTAACATAGGGGCGGCCCAAAATTCATGTGCGTAAGTTAGAAAAATCATCACTAAATTTTGTGTCCAGTTTAACTGGACGAATAATATTATTCTTGCCATAATATGGTGGACACGAATATGGAAAGCAATAACCAGTAAGACGGTGACACGTGGCTCAACCTAGAAGCTCAAATCCTAGGGAGCTTAGATATTGTAGAGATAAGCATATGGGCATAATTTAGCCACCGGAGCATAACACCCAGCGGTGCTATATAAAGGCTGAGGCGGCAATCACACTCGTCGGATCAGAAAACATCAATTTTTTCACTTTCTAGATGACCTCGAAGTCTCAAACTGAACCACCGTGTATGGGCCTCTTCTTCCCCCACGGTCTCTTCCCCGCCTCTTCACTCTGCCTCGCCTAGCCGCCATGGGTCTGTGATTCCGGCAAGTTCCTTGGAACGCAACATGCTTCGTTCTCCACTGACTCCGGTCGGTGGGGGAATTGGGCGCGTCGACGGCTGACGGGTCGGGAGGAAACTAGCTAGGGGTTTGCGGAGCAGAGAGAGAAGGACGGAAGGTAAGCAATGCTCCATCGATCTTGTTTTAGTGGCATTTTCCTTTGTTTCTTTCTCTGATTGGCGAGTAGATTGGCTAGAATCTGAGAACAGGATACTGCGAGAAACGGGATATTAATAATCCTTCCGGCGGGTACCCAAAGAAAAGAAAAAAGATAGTACATAGATAATACTGGTAATATGTTGTCTTAATTACCACGAGAGAGCCCTCTAGTTCACCGTTGAAAGATAATGAAATTTTTTCCAAAGAAAGATATCGTTCAAATAACATGTACTCCATGTCTCCCTCCGTATCAAAATATAAGACTTTTCGTATTTTTGGACCCATATGTATCTAGACATATTCATGTGCAAGGTTGATCTAAATCTTGCATATGAACATGTCTAGATACATATGGATACAAAACTGCCAAAACATCTTATATATTTTAATACGGAGGGAGTGTGTACCGTGCCACAAAATTTGGGTGATAAAAATTCAGTCTACATATTAAGACACCGGCTGATGCCGGGATGGTAGGCACAGCCTGATGGTTCGAGCCTCCGTGCTCTCAATACTAGCGTGTACTCAATATAGCTTCTATAAATAAAAGTAAGTCGAGGGTTTCTTCGTCCCTGGTCTCGAAAAAAAAAATATTAAGACAATATCGACGGTGCATAAATGCCAAATCTGAAATGAGCAGTACGCCTAATTTACATAGCCCATTTTTTTTCTTTCGTGACGCGTGGGTTGAATTTTGACCTAAAATTTTGTGGGTTGTCAAATACATCATGTTAGAACACTTCCAAATTATTTTGATTTTTCCATAGTTTTTGAAAGGTGGACTAGCTAGGGAAATAGTGCATACAAGCCATTGATGCAAACCACCCTCTCCTTGTGAAATCTTTGAAAATCATGTTTACAAGATTTACGGAGTTCTAAGAAACATCAGGAAGTAATATTAACAACTTATAAAATTTCAATATCAAATCAACCGTGGTTGGAAAATACGGGAAACAAAAACTCCACATGAATATCGATCTATCATATTTCATCAGTATCCACTTCTCGTGCTTGCCTACTAATCTGAGCTTAATAATGTTAATTACAATTCCTTGTTAATTCTAACTATTACCCATTATTCCTAGTTGATTCTAACAGTATTTAGTGTTCCAGAAATTTCATGACTTACTTCAGTAAATCGTGGACTGTATGCTGACTTATAAGGAAGTTGACACGCCATTTCTTCATGATAATATATGTGATTTAATATATTAAGGGTGATCTTGACAGGTTTCTAATACACGAAAAATTTAATGCCAGATAAACAAATACAAAATGGCAGAAGGTGTGGTGTTTGGTACTCTGTGCAAAATTGGAGCTGTCTTGGCGTCATCTGCAAGCATAACAATGTTTGCACGTTTAGATGCAAAGTTGACAATAATAAGCGAGATCGAGAGCCGGATCAAGCAGATTGAAGTTGAGCTCAAGTTGATTCAAGCATTCCTGCGCCAAGCACAAAACCAGGAAGGCTACGATGAGCCTGAAAAACTCGTAGATCCGTTAGGTTTGGTAGGGTAAAGCTCGCACCCAATAGGGCCGGCGTCTTGTGTATTATATAGGTAGATTACAGGGTATGTACGGTTGGTTTACAACACACCAAACCGTACCTATTACAGGTACAATACATGCCTAAATATACAGCTTATCACCCTCCCTCGATCTCAACGGGACCATGCAAGTTGAGATTGGCTTTACAAGCATTGAACAACGGCAATGGAAGGGGCTTGGTAAATATATCAGCTAGCTGATCCTTGGAGGAGATGAATCTGATTTGAAGCAACTTCTGGGCTACCCGTTCTTGAACAAAATGAAAATCAACCTCAATATGTTTTGTACGAGCATGAAAAACCAGGTTGGATGAAAAATATGTTGCTCCAATATTGTCACACCATAATATAGGTGGACAACTCTGAGATACTCCAAGTTCACCAAGAAGAGCTTGTATCCATATGAGTTCAGCAGTGGCATTAGCTAACGCCTTGTATTCAGACTCTGTGCTGGAGCGAGAAACTGTAGCCTGTTTTCTAGCACTCCAAGCAACAAGATTTCCCAATAGAAGATGGCATGACCCCCCGTTGATCGCCGGTCATCAGGGTTGCCAGCCCAATCCGCATCCGAGAAAGCGGACAAAAGATCTGACTGTGTAGTAGCCAGCCGAAGTATGAGACCATGAGACAATGTGGCCTTGACATAACGCATAATGCGTTTGACCGCAGACCAATGAGTACACCGGGGAGCATGGAGGTATTGACACTGACACACCTTATTCACTGCAAACGATAAATCCGGACATGTCACGGTGAGGTACTGGAGACCACCAACAATACTGCGATAGCGAGTGGAGTCCTCAGGAGACAGTAGAGTACCATCTGTGGCGGATAGCTTATCAGTCGATGACATGGGAGTCGACATGGGGGCACATTTGAGCAATCCGGCACGCTGTAATAATTCTGATGCATACTTGCGCTGGCTCAGAAGAAGACCACCAGGACCATGCGAATGTACCTCGATGCCAAGAAAGTAGTGTAATGGACCGAGATCTTTTAGAGCAAAGACCGCACCAAGTTGATGATTGGCGGCAGCAGTAGAGGAACTGACCACTAGTGGACGGAGAGGCAGGCCCATCATGCATGCGATCATGCATGTGATCATGCATGCCATCAACGTGAGCTTCTCCAACAGAAGAATGATCAGCTGTACCGTTGACATCAGGAACAAGTAATTCAAGACGAGCTCCACGTCCTGTCCCTGTACCATGGTTAAGCAAAAGTAACGGAGCATATGCAGCATCAATAAATTGGTCAGAACGTAATGGTATGGAGTTTGAAGATGATGGTGGTGAGTGTGTGGAGGAAGCCGTGAGTTGTGAGAAGGAAAAAACAGTTTCATCACAGTTTCATCGAACACAACGTCACGAGAAATGTAAACCCGATTACTAGGAATATGAAGGCACTTGTATCTTTTGTGAAGCGAGTTGTAACCCAATAAGACACACTGTTTGGAGCGAAATTCAAGCTTGCGGTTATAATTGGGGCGAAGATGTGGCCAACAAGCGCAACCCCTTGAGGAAAGTATAATCTGGGGTTTCACCTAAAAGACGCTCAAGGGGAGTTTGCATATGAATGACCCGACTAGGGAGTCGATTTATGAGAAAGCAAGCGGTAGCAAAAGCATCACTCCAAAACCAAAAAGGAACGGAGGCGTGCGCTAAGAGGGTTAAACCAGTCTCTACGATATGACGGTGTTTACGTTCAGCAGTGCCATTCTGTTGGTGTGTAGAGGACAAGAGACTCGGTGTGAGATACCAATATCTGAAAAGAATTTATTTAACCGATGATATTCACCACCCCAGTCACTTTGAACATGTATAATTTTCTTGTTTAATAGGCGTTCGACATGTTTTTGAAACTGAAGAAAAATATGGAACACATCAGACTTCTGCTTGAGAAGATAAAGCCAGGTAAAACGACTATAAGCATCAACAAAGCTAACATAATATTGGTGTCCATTAACAGAAGTTTGGGCACGACCCCAAACATCAGAGTATATAATCTCAAGAGGTGAAGTTGTAACACGGGTAGATAAAGAAAATGGTAACTGATGAATCTTGCCTTGCTGACAGGCATCACAAACTAAAGTTTTATTGACTGAAACTAAGGGGAGCTCATGGCGATGTAAAATATGTTGAACGATTGGAGTAGCTGGATGACCTAGACGTGAGTGCCATTGGTCACGTGACACTTTGACACTGCTGAAAACTTGCTTCACGGATGACACATCAAGATGATAGAGACCTTCACGACATCCCCCTCTAAGAAGAACCTCCCTCGTATCCCGGTCCTTAACAAGAAAATACCAAGGGTGAAATTCAAAGAAAACATTATTATCATGAGTAAACTTTTTCACGGAAAGAAGATTACGAGTGACAGAGGGAACATGAAAGAATATTTTTAAGGTGTAGAGTGTTTGAAGATGTAGGAATTGCAGACTGACCAACATGTGTAATGTGCATACCTGATCCGTTAGCCGACTTGACATGATCATGGCCATGGTATTGCTCTCTCATAGTAATCTTTGCTAGATCATTGGTAATATGGTTCGTTGCTCCAGTATCAGGGTACCACGTGGGATCAATCGGGTATGAGGAGGTGGAACCACTTCTTGTAGTTGAGAGAGCTAGAGCAGCGAGTTGACGTTCCTTGTTGCGGCCATCATTGCCAGCCCCAAGGTCGTTGGCCGCCCAAGCCACCACCAGGAGATCGACCGGAAGAGGAATCAACTCGGTTGGAGTTGCTCGGGGGACGGTACTGCTGTTGCTGTTGCCGATCATGCTGCTGCTGTTGCTGCTGAGAGGGGGACGGACGAGAACCACCCGGACGTGCTATGTAGTTGGCCATGTGCACATCAGAACTGATTTCGATACGCCGGGATTCGACGCGGTGCTCAACGTTCAGGAGTTGAGCATATAGGTCTCGGGTAGGCATTGGATCCTAGATCGGACGAGCGGAGACGCGATCAGCAAGCGCATCATAGTCGTGATCAAGTCCAGAGAGTAGGTAGGAGTTGAATTCTTCAGGTCGAAGGGGCTGGCTGATTGCGGACAAAGCATCGGCCATGGATTTCACTTCATTGAAGAAGACGCTGGCGGAGGACGGAAAAAAAATGAGGTCGGGCGAACTCTAAAGGGAAGAAAACAATGGTGCAAGAAAATCTCTCCCTATAACGATGGCCGTGAGGATAGCCTGGTCTTGTCTGTGCCAAGCGTAGTACAGCGGATCAGCAATGGTGGCAGGAGCGCCACCTTCCGTCGTCGCAGCAGGGTTTGGCATCTCAGCGGGCGGGCACGGTAGCGTTCCATCAACGAACCCATAGAGAAGATTGCTGCGGAGGATAGGAACCACCTGGATACGCCTGTAGCGGTAGTTCTCCGTGGTAAGATCGATCTTGATCTGATTGGTGAGGTTGATGGGCGTCGTCGGAATTTGCGAGGCCATGGCGGCGGCGCCGTTCCTCACGGACAGACCTGCGCTCGTGGAGGTCTTGGCGGAGGCGGTAGAGGCGCTATGGGAACACGAGGATGACATGCCGGAGGTAGCCCCGGAGGTAGGCATGTCGAGCAGCGGAAGACGATCGATCACGAGCAAGGAATCACCTTCGCTCTGATACCATGAAAAACTCGTAGATACGTTAGGGTAAAGCTCGCACCCAATAGGGCCGGCGTCTTGTGTATTATATAGGTAGATTACAGGGTATGTACGGTTGGTTTACAACACACCAAACCGTACCTATTACAGGTACAATACATGCCTAAATATACAGCTTATCACTGAAGTCTACCTGCAGGAAGGAAGCTAGCATTTGAAATAGAGGATATCATGGATGAGTTTCTTTACTTGTCTGTTCAGCACAACAGCAATTTCTTTACCGGAGAGTTCCTGAGTTACTTCCGTAAACTCGGGAAGGCTCCTTGGCACAAAATTGCAAGAGAGCTCAAGGACTTGCAATCTCACCTTCAGAATCTCCGGAATTTGCGGGTACAATATGAGATTCCACTGCCAGGTGGTGGTAGAGCTTCAACCAGCACTGAAGATCATCTTCTTCCTCTTTATCTTTCTTACCCAGCAAATGAGATGGTGGGCATTGAAGAAGAAACAAAAAAGCTAATCCAATGGTTAATTGCAAGAGTTAGCTCGACCTCGGTCATTGCCGTGTGGGGCATGGGGGGATCTGGAAAAACTACCCTTGTCAACATCATGTATGAAGATGAAATGATAAAGAATCAATTTGATTGTCATATTTGGATCACAGTATCCCAGAAGTTTGATGCTTATGGCATCATAAGGAAAATGATTCGCCACATACTAAAAGGTGCATGTCCATCTGACGTCGACACCGTTAGCGGTAGAGATCTCCTACATATCCTCCAGAGAACATTGCAACAGAGAAAGTTCATGCTTGTACTGGATGATGTATGGAGTGTAGATGTTTGGATGGACCTGGCAAGCATAATAGGAAACAATAATGCCAATGGAAATAAGGTGGTAATAACAACCCGAATCAAAGAAGTTGCTTCTTTAGCAAGTGAAGATCAGGTTATTGAACTGCAGAAGCTAAATGAGGCAGATTCATGGAGTCTCTTTTGCAGATGGGCATTCAAGAATTACATGGATAGATCTTGTCCCCAAGAAATGGAGCCATTGGGGAGAGAGATCATAGAGAAATGTGATGGTTTGCCGTTAGCAATAGTGACTGTAGGCAACACACTCTCGTTCAAGAAACTGGTCAGGGAAGAGTGGAGTAGGTACAATGATCAGCTAAGCTGGGAATTGTGCGACAGATTGCATGGCCAGGAGCTGAACTCAGTGATGAAGATTCTGAACCTGAGCTACAAGCACTTGCCGAGCCACCTTAAGAATGCCTTCGTGTTCTGCAGCATCTTCCCAGAGGATTACATGATGACGAAGAAACGGCTTGTCAGGCTCTGGGTGGCAGAGGGTCTTGTCAAGCCAGAGAAGAGAAGAACAATAGAAGAAGTCGCCGAGGAGTACCTGAATGAGCTAGTAGACCGATGCTTGCTCAAGATTGTGGAGCGGAAGCACTTCAGAAAGGTGAAAGAATTCCAGATGCACGACATTGTGCGGGAGTTGGCCATTTCCATATCTGAGAAGGAAACCTTCTGCATGACATATAATAAATCGCAGCCCAGTGAATCGGAATACAAGGGCCGCCGCTTGTCCATCCATGAGCACAGTGATAGACTCCAGCTAGTTTCAGATTCCTTTCGCCTTCGGTCTCTCTACCAGTTTGATACCTCTTGTTCCTCTTTTCCGTCTGTACTCACACAGCGCACTGGAAGGTACCTGAATGTTCTGGAGCTGCAAGATGCTGCCATCACTGTGCTACCAGAAGAAGTGTCAAGCTTATTCAATCTGCGGTACCTTGGCTTGAGAAGAACAAAGATAAGGCAGCTTCCTCGGTCAATCGAGAAGCTTTTCAACCTCCAAACAATCGATGTTTACCTCACCAATGTGGAGAAGCTGCCAGCTGGGATCACCAAACTGAAAAGGCTAAGGCACCTACTTGCAGGGAAGACGATGACTCCGCTGTTTGGAATCGTTGACAAGTTCAGAGGTGTTGAAACTCCAAAAGGGGTGTGGGAATCAATGGAGCTGCAAACTCTTAAAGGTGTTCTTGCGAGTGTGGATCTTGTTGAACAGTTGGGCAGCATGACGCAGCTGAGAACACTGTCGATCCAAGATGTCGGAAACATGCACTACCCCAGATTCTCTGCATCCATCAGCAACATGCGGTTTCTTCGCACACTGAAGGTTGCAGCAGCTGAAGGGAACTACATCAACTTCCAAGAACAAAACTCCTCTCCCCAGAATTTCCGCAAGCTTCGCCTTGAAGGCAGATTGCACCAGAGTGTGCTGGGGTCTCCTTTCTTTCAGACAGTTGGAAATAGACTCGAGAAGCTTTCTCTCCTTGGCAGTAAGCTGAGCACTGATCCCTTTGCATCATTCTCCCATCTCTCCAACCTGGCAGTGCTCGAGTTTATAGGCACATACGATGGCGAGAGCGTGCTCTTAGAGAGAGGTTGGTTGCCTAAGCTCCACACGCTTGTCATGGGTGATCTGGTGAATGTCAAGTCGGTGGTTATGGAGAGGCAGACGATGCAAAACCTCCAGTGGTTGGCGCTGTTCAAACTCCCTGAGCTCAAAGGGGCGCCGCATGGCATCGAGTTCGTTGTGTCTCTGCAGAACCTGATGCTTGTGGAAATGCATGAGGAGTTCATGGAGGGTATCCAGGGTGAGGACAAGGCGAGAGTCCAGCACATTTCCACTGTCCGGTACTTTGACAGGAGGAGGCGAATGGAGATACGCCTGTTCCAAGACCCGTAACAAGGTAATCTTGATTTGGCACACTTTACCATACACATTTTCTTCAGATCAGATAGGGAAAAGAAAGAATATATGTGAAAGAAATGAGCATGTCAGAGAGTAATTAGAGTGGCTATTTGAGTGAACTTCATTGCCCTGAATGTGAATTTCCTTTTCTTTGGCTAACAGGTTTCGAAGTGCATCGAGCTTGAATCGTGATGGAAGCCATAAGCAATAGTACAATGGATTCAGACATATTTTCCTACATATTTGTTTGTGCGAAAATCTACTTAACAAGCTGATAGATGCAAGTATGTTTATCTATCAACATAACAATTAGTGAATGTATTTATGTGACTTGCATTTGTTGTATTGCTTGCGTCTAATTGCGTAAATGCATTCCTCATGCCCAAAATTCAGTACAAGTAAGAAATTATTCTAACTTAGAAACAATCATGCTCACAAGTCAGTCAACATGCGTGGTATGTGGAAGAGAAATATACCTGCATGATACAGTTGACCAATATAATGAAAAAAAATCAAGCATTTAATTCGAAATAATAATAAAAATTGACCTTTCTGCAAATAGCATCTCAAGATGCTCTATCCTCAAAAAAATCCAGAGACAGCATTAGAATTTTTAGGGGGGAAATAAGCTCTTCCAGTTACAAGCTGTATATGGTTCACATCAAACATGTAATTTCTATCAGTTCTCACAATGCCTAACTAATATTTTTTGGGCTGATAGCTCCTGTGCTGACTTGTTTCTAACTCAATGGACGTAGTACGACGTCTTTCCAGACAATAGCCTCCATGCGACGCCTATACGAGGAGAAATAGCCCAGAGGCAACATGGCACTTAAACGCTCGTTAGGTTTGGGTGACCGTTTGTAAACAGGCGACCGTTAGGAACCGGGCCCACCACTTGTCCACGTACGCACTGCGTGGGTCCCACCTCAGGTCAGTTAGAAGAGAACCTCGCCCGTCCCCGACCTCCCGACGCCGCCATTTCTTCCCCTCCCCTTTCCCGCATCCTTCTCTCCCTCTTCTCCGGCGACGAAGCGCAGATGTCTGTCTCCTCCGCCGCGCGGTCACAATGGCCGCGGTATGGTGCAGTGCCACTGACACGGTGCCCAGACTGCAAACGCCCAGAGGCTCTCAAGCGTTGGGTCAGCAAAGTACTCCCACATGTACTTGTTTTAGCTTGTTGTAACAAAGTTTGAATTTTGTTACTAGTTCCATTGTATTAGCCTTTGAATTTTGTTACTCCCTCCGATCCATATTAATGGACATATCTTTGTCTAGATGCCAATGCATGCATCTAGACAAAGATATGTCCATTAATATGGATCGGAGGGAGTACTTTTATGGCAAATGGCATGTTTAGAATTACCCAAGTACAAATATTAAACTGAGGCAAAAGAAATGCAAACATGAGCTATTTTATAGATATGGGGCATATATACCCAAGTACAAATATTAAACGGGAGGCAAAAGAAATGCAAACACGAGCTATTTTATAGATATGTGGCATATATGCCCAAGTACAAATATTAAACTCACGCAAATTAAACAAACACATTACATTTAACGGTGGGCCCTAAATATAGGGGGCCCACCCAAACCCTAAACCTAAGCGCTGGCGCCCCTTCGTCTGCAGGCGCCCTTCCGGCAGGCCAACCGCCGGGGGTTTGGCCTACTTCGCCAGTGGAGGTGCCGGCGCCGTCCACTCCGCCGCCCTGAGCGCCGAAGCCCGTTCGTCACGGGCCCGGGCGTTGTCCTCCCACATCCGGTTGTCCACTTTGTCCCAGCACCGGCGGATGCTGCGCCGGAGCCTCTTCGCCTCCCTCTTCGCCTCCCTCTCCTCCTCTTTGGCGAGTTCTCTCGCCTCCTTCCTCTCCTGGGCGGCGAGGTAGCGGTGGATGCGAAGCTGCTCCTCTTCGCTGATGGGGCCGGGGTTGGGGTTGGGGCCGGGGTTGTGTCTGATGTGCTCCACACACCAAAACTTATTCCTCGGGCGAGGCCGCTTGGGAGCGACGCCCAACTGCTCCGGCGTGTAGCCCGCCTCGTGCCAGGGCCGAGCCTTGGACTGGTTGTCTTCGTCGCTCACGGACTCGGGGCTGGAAGGCATGGAGTACGTCGACCAGCACGACATGGTTGGGGAGGAGGAGGCAAAGGGGCTGGAGAGGGATGAGAAGAGGGAGGAGGAGGCAAAGGCACTATTTAAAGAGCCGATGAGGTGTAAATAAATTTTGGTAGATGAAGAAGCAACCGTGTGAAATGGGGTGAAAACTTAGGATAGCTAGTTGAAGCAACGGGGTGACAACATTGGTCTCCTCTGCTCTGCGTGCATTAAGCGCTCTGCGTGCATTAAGCGTAGGACAGCTAGTAGGACGTTGCGGTCAAAGCGGTGCCTGCGAAAATAGCTATGATGCGACATAGGCTGCATGCGTGCATTAATGCAAAGAGGTGAAACAGATGAAATACAAAGTCTCACGCCAAAGTACGTTGCGGTCAAAGCGGTGCCTGCGAAAATAGCTAAGTATGATGCGACGTAGGCTGCATGCATGCATTAATGCAAAGAGGTGAAACAGATGAAATACAAAGTCTCACGCCAAAGTCTGCGTCCCTGCGTGCATGCCTCACGAGGCGTGCAGGGCTGCGTTGCTGCAAAATAGCGCTGGTGCGACGTGACATTGTTTACTCTGAAACGAGGCGTGCAGGGCAGCGTCGCTGCAAAATAGCGCTGGTGCGACGCGACATTGTTTACTCTGAAACGAGGCGTGCAGGGCAGCGTCGCTGCAAAATAGCACTGGTGCGACGCGACATTGTTTACTCTGAAACAACTGGAGCCCATCACACGCCGGACCCACCTGCCATGGATAGAAAGTCAGAGAGCGTCAGGTGGGCAAAGTAAGAGGATATGTTCCATGCATGCAAACTACGGCGGCGACGGCCTGCAGAGGCTGAGACGAGCGCGTGGGTGGAGAAGAATCGCAGAAGAAAGGGGAGACAATGGTGGCGAGCTCGAGCGTCACTGACAAATGGTGCCCATCAAACGCCGGACCCACCGGTCATGGAGAGGAAGTCAGAAAACGTCGGGTGGGCAAAGTAAGAGGATCTAGTTCCCTCTGTTTTCAGCGGCCAATCAGGTGGCTGGAACCAACCTCTCGCGGATCGCCATCGGGAATCCTTCTAGAAGACCGTATCTGAGTGTTGTCGTTGGCGCCAGGGCTTGATCGGACGGTTAGGGTGCGACGGTACGGTTTGATCAGATGCTGCGCTATGGTTTCAAATGAGCATATTTAATTAAAAAAATCAAAATGACATGAGACCAGCGCCCAATGTTGTTATATGTGATATAGTTGCTAGAAAAAAATATAAACATGATTTTGGGATAATTGATCGAAAATGGTTTCCACAAAAGAGCTATCTTGTATAGACTTGTTTAGAGTTCACTAATAGAGCGATGGTCTCAAATGAGCATATTTAATTAAAAAAATCAAAATGACACGAGACCAGCGCCCAATGTTGTTATATGTGATATAGTTGTTAGAAAAAAATATAAACATGATTTTGGGATAATTGATCGAAAATGGTTTCCACAAAAGAGTTATCTTGTATAGACTTGTTTAGAGTTCACTAATAGAGCGATGGTCTCAAATGAGCATATTTAATTCAAAAAAAATCAAAATGACATGAGACCAGCGCCCAATGTTGTTATATGTGATATAGTTGCTAGAAAAAAATATAAACATGATTTTGGGATAATTGATCGAAAATGGTTTCCACAAAAGAGCTATCTTGTATAGACTTGTTTAGAGTTCACTAATAGAGCGATGGTCTCAAATGAGCATATTTAATTCAAAAAAAATCAAAATGACATGAGACCAGCGCCCAATGTTGTTATATGTGATATAGTTGCTAGAAAAAAATATAAACATGATTTTGGATAATTGATCGAAAATGGTTTCCACAAAAGAGCTATCTTGTATAGACTTGTTTAGAGTTCACTAATAGAGCGATGGTCTCAAATGAGCATATTTAATTCAAAAAAAATCAAAATGACATGAGACCAGCGCCCAATGTTGTTATATGTGATATAGTTGCTAGGAAAAAATATAAACATGATTTTTGGATGTTTTATATATGATTTTCTATTAAACCATGTTATTTAAATAAAAAAATAAAAAATAGAAGAATTATTCAAAACATAATGAAACTTCAGATTTACACTATATAGGTAGAATAGATGTCTAGGAAATTAATTTGGCTGATTTAGACAAGATGCCAACAAAAGTTGCTTAGAAACGAGGGCATTTACCCTACCTTTGGAGGTCGTTTCAAACACACTTTTGATGACTATGAGCTTAACATAGCAAAAGGGCTCGGATTGATCAGCTAACATAGCAAAAGAGCTTAACATAGCATGGAAATATCAATATCACAGTACTAATTTGAAATTTGAGGCAAAATTTGAATCGGTTTTCAGTTCAAATTTGAATTCCAGCCGAAATTCAAATACAAAGACCACAGTACAAATATTATTACATGTCACAAATGTTATTACATGTCACAAATGTTCAAACACGTCGTGTGCCCTTCCTACCACGCCGTGTGCCCTTCTTCGCACATCTTGTTTTTGGTTCTCCCTCCTCAACACATACAAGTTCACTGAGCATCTTGGTCTTGTTCACGGGCTTCTTGACTGAACTAGGTTGGTCGTTCACCTCCTCAAAAATCTCAGTTTCAACCTCGAAAGCAGTTTCATCTGTCTCAAACTGCCAGTTATCTGTCTGAATGTTATCTGTCTGAAACTGAGCTGCAAAATCATCGTCTTCAGGGTGCACCTCTACATTCCAAGGTTCAGTCTCAAACTCAGCTGCAACATCATTGTCTTCAGTGTGCACCTGGGCATGCCCAGGGACATGCCCAGGTTCAGTTGAACCAAACACAGAATGCACACTTCTCCTCTTGCCACTGACTCGTGCCCTTTTTGCTTGCCAATTATCTTCAGCAACAAATGGAACAAGTGGAACAGGTGGAACAGGTGGAACAGTTGCAGCACGCTTCCTCCTGAAAATAAAGCATGAAATAGATTTAGTAATTAAAAAAACCAAAAAAAAAGATAAACAAATCAAAAACAAGAACATACTTTGGCTTTTCATCTGGATAGGCGCAATTGGCAGATCCTGCTCTGTGCCCAAGTTCCTGACAGTAAATGCATCTGTTCTTGCTACCTTTTTTAGCCCTTTTGGGCTTGTCATCTTTCTTCTTTTTCTTACTACTCCCACCTTTCTCAAACCAGGACTTAAATCTACTCTGCTTAGGCCTGCCAGCCTTTCTTTTCGTTACAGGAGGACACAATGTAAATTCCAATGGCTTCTCAGGCCACTGTTTCTGATCTGTAAGTGGTGGAATTGGAGTTGCATATGCAGCTTTGAATTTTGCTACCGAATAATATTCATGCAAATATGGGTGCATGTTTACCTTCTGTTGGGAGGCTAAGAAAAGAATGGCATGCTCACATGGTTTGCCGGTGTGTTGCCACTCAAGGCAAGTGCAATCATGCAATTCAGTATTAACAACATGCCTCCTACCAGTTTTGCTATCTTTAACTTCAGCACCCCACAATGAAGATTTTTCAACAGACAAATGTGTAAGACTTCTGCTCCTGTTGACCACCTGTTGTACCACTGCTGGAAGCTTATCACCTTGCAGACAATCAGCTATCTTTCTTCTCAATTCCCACAACCGCATAATCATGATCCTGAGTTGGTCAACCATGTCATGCACAGGTAAATCTTTTAAAATCTTTATCTTGCTGTTGAAACTTTCTGCCAAATTGTTGTTGATATGATCGCACTTAATTGCAGTATTGAAACCTGACCTATACCATAACAGAGAATGGTGGGTGCTCAACCATGAAGCAAAATCATTCTGAGTACATGCAGCCTTTATCTTACCAAGGTGATAGGAATGTGTCTGTGCGGTGTACGATCTTGCTGCTGGCCACATGCGCCCAAATTCATCGCCTCTGAATTTTTTGATCAAATTCATCCACAAATGGCCGAAGCACTCCCTTTTCTCAGCATGGGGGAAAACATTGTTAACTGCATTTTCTAGCCCCTTACATGCATCTGTGTGGATTGCCAAAGGTGACACTGGACCTATACATCTTTTCAACTGCATCATGAACCATGTCCATGAAGCCTCCGTCTCTGACTGAAACAAACCAATAGCAACAGGGAACATCCAATTGTGCCCATCTAGAGCATTGCATGCTGCCAACTGACCACTCCACTTGCCTGTCAAAAAAGATGAGTCTATGCTCAAATATGGACGACACCCTGCCTTGAAGCCATCGGTGCAAGGCTTCAAAGCCATAAAAAACTTGGAGAAATAAACTTTGCCAGCCGCATCCACCTCAGTATCTATCTCCACAATACTGCCAGGAGATCTCAACTCAACCTCTGCTTTAAAGTTGTAAAGCATCCTAAATGTGTTTGCCCAATCACCATATAAATGTTTCATTGCCCTTTGTTTGGCCTTCCACACTGTGGTATAATTCAGTTTAATTTTGTACGTATTTTGCAAGTCCAGTTGCAGTCTCTTGGCAGTAAGGTTAGGTGTTTTCTCTAGCAATGGTTTGATCTTTTCTGCAACCCAAAGCTGTGATGTCATGGTTGATACTGTTTCTGAACTTGTAAGACAAGTATGTTTTTTGGGGATTTGGTTAACCCTGACAGTACTTCCATCAGCCTGCAGTCTAGCAGATATGTACCACTTGCAAGCCTTCTTGCCAGAACCATCAAAACCTCTGCACTTCGCATAAAACTTCTTTCTATCAGTCCAAACAGTCTTTGCATCAAACTGATGTCTCACTGCATAAGTCGTGAAAGCCATCCTGAACTCTTTCATGTTCGGTCACATCTTCCCCACTCGAATGATAGGGTTTTCCTTGTCATACACATGCACCGGCTCATCATCGTGTTCATCATCTACATAGTCTGCAGCATCTTCCATCAGCTGTTCATCTACATCTTCAGATAAATCACTGTCAGTCCCATCTTGTTCACCCTGCTCCTCATCCCTCTCATCCACTTCAATGCCAAAAAGTTTGGCCATCTCAGTGTCAGCCATCGGTGCAATGACCAAATCAGTAGGTTCAGATAGGTCAAGTGCATTCCAATCAACAGAAATTGCAGGTGCTATTACTGTCGGTTCAGTAATAATGGGAATTATACGCCTATCGGAAGCCCAATCATCATCTGCCTGCTGCATAGCTAACTTTGAGGGCACATAACCCACCTTTGAATCAACATTCAGATCAACAAGCAGAGCATAAAAAAGTAAAACTTTGCTCCTCTAGCCATCTTGCCGATCGATTTCCTCAGCAAGCTGTTCACCATCCTCAATTCTGACATATTCACCTTTCCAATTATCGAACCACAACAGTGATACTTCTTGCTCTGGACCCCAAATAACATGCTCTGCAATTTTCTCCACCATTGCCTTCACCGCCTTCTCCCCCATGTTCGGTAGGTCTGTTGGATCAAGCTCTTCAAGATCAACCTCCCACTTCACAATCGTGTCTCCATCAATGTCCACCATGCTCCCATCAACTAATTTTGCCGTAGATCGTAAGAAATTGACTGTAATTTCGAAGGTGCTCCGAGCAGCATCCTCTCTGTCAGTAGCGGGCAGCGTGAGGTCGAGCAAACGAGACCCACATCGAAGTAAAATTGTGCGGTAGAGAAGCGCGTTACCTATTCGAAGTTGAATCTCCCGGCTCAACCCGCGGCTCCACCATCTTCTTCTTCCCCCGTCCGCCCCCCCGCCCAGTAGCGTCGCCCCGCGTCCTCTAGCCATTTGAATCAGCAGACAATGAGCAAATTAGCTCAGATCTCAAATACATTCGGAGGGAAACGGGGAGGAAGACGAATTCGCTCACCATTGCTTCCGCCGCCGCCGCCAAGAACGAAAGCTCTTCCGCCGCCGAGAACGAGAGCGCCGCCGCCGCCGGAGAAGAACGAGAGCGGAGTTGGGGGCGGGCACTGGCAGTTGGGCGCGGAGTTGACGAATTCAGTCAGTTGTTTGACTCAATCTTGTGGGACCCACATGCTTAATCTAAGCTAACAAGCCCGCTAACAACAGTTTTGGCACCCGTGTGCCTCTGGGCTATTTCTACTCATATTTGCATCGCATGGGAGCTATTGTCTGGAAAGACGTCGTACTCCAGCCAATACTCTGAAAACAAGTCGCACAGGAGCTATTTGCCCAATATTTTTTAGCAATTTGTCCAATTTAAATGCAAATCACAGCAGCGACCATCAGTGACACGGTTGTGAGAAGCCCGGTGCTCCATCGAGCCACGGCATGCCCTGACGACTTGTTGCTTGTCTGGTGATTAGTGTAGGTTCCTTCAGCCTCTACGAGGAGCATGTTGTGGTTCTGGATTCTCAAGTTGAGGCTGGTTGAGGTGCCGACATTGTGAACACGGAAGCGATATGTTTTGCCTGTTTATAGAATTGGCATTTTGTATACATTATACTTCATATGACAAGAGTTTGGAAGCATTTGCAGTAGTGCTGATAACTGATAAGGAATATGTGTATGTAACGATCTGGGCACTATCTTCCAATCATGTTTCTTTTTGACTCATGTCAATTCTGATTCAAAACTATAAATGCAAGAAACATGTCTCCTTTTACAATGAGAATACGTAACACTACTATGTGTGATACTACATATACTAATTCATTTTCAGGTAACAATGTGATATTAATTTTTTTTTCCCAAATTCTAACTCAAACAGTTGACAATTATATTCACTATGCATAGACATTTTCAATCCTGCCTACTTACAGAACTAGCTTAAATGAATATACAATAATAATGTACAAAATATGAAAATTTGGGATACATAAAACTGCCAATTGAAGCTTTTCTGTGTGAACAAAGACAGGTTACCTGGCTCAACTCCAACAATTTCATATTGAAGGCCTTCCGGAACCAGTGTGGTGTCATATCTGTAAGGGCCTTTTGCATTTATCAGAATCCCATCAGGTATCCCAAGTTCCTTGCCATCATCTAGCATTTCCCTCAATTCCTACATAGTACAGAAAGCACTTCACATTTGAAGGACAAACAACAAAATGCTTAAGCAGATATGAGAACATAATAATTCATAGATCAGACAGCTCATTAGATGACACTTCTATTTCTTACTGTAGAAAATAGTATTCCCTTGCCAATTATCAGACTATGGTAAGAGCAATTTGAGGAATGAATTTCTGATGAACTAACATTTTACCTATAACTTGCAGGAACAATAATAAGCATCAACTACACATAATATCTTGCTTGCTCCAGGAATCAAGAAAGACCTACTGAAAGGTATCAAGAAACCTCAGAGTGTTTTATCAGATTATCTTTGAAATGCTGCCTACCACTAAACTGTGATCAACTACAAGTCTACAGCCACACACAGAAGGCTCAGAATCAGGGCTTACAGTGTGGCTCTTGGTGTACCAATCTCCGATGAACAAGGTGACGTCGCCGTCGGGCTGGTCAAAGGGGACCGGCACGACAGCACGGTTGTTTACCGTGACTGGTCCGTACCCGCCCGCGGCCCGCTGGAGTCCGACCGAAGGAAAGTAGAAGAAGCTGCCAATTTGGTCCTTGAGCTGGAACTGGTAGGTCCAGTTCCAGCCGGGAGGGATCGGGCAGTTGGTGCCTGTGACTCCGTCCTGCCATGAGTTCATCCTCATCTGGATGCCATCCCTGCCATGCATAAGATAGGAGAGCTTTTCACTTCATCTTGAAAGTTGTGGAAGGGAGGTCCAGATGCACATTTAAATGTTGGAATATACAGAAAGGGACCTCGAAAAGTAGCACTCTACCTCCATGTCACAGATTATGACTAAATATCTCCAATCTTTTTGTTATGATTGTAATTGCAAAGCAGAATATTGATTACTAGATGTAGATCCAATTGAAGAAAAAATATACGCACTGAAAGGAAGTGAGATGTATTTCATGTAGTGTCTAACCATGTTAAGTACAGATACAGTATTGAAGTGAACTATTTGTGCATAAATAAATGTACATTTAGACCTCAGATGTATATTATTATGCACAGATGAGCTGAGAAAATATAAAGCACAGTGACGTGCATAGATGGTTATGCCATGGCATGATCACATTAAGCCCATAAATACCCCAAATGCGGAACGCATCCAAATGCAGTAATGCATTTGCATGAGACCATGACAGATATCCGCCAGTAGATACCATGCAAATGGAAGTACAGCTAAGAATCTATCAAAAAACAGAAACTACTAAAGATGTTCACAAACTTCTATGATCAGATGCATGCATATATTCTTAAAGGGAAATGATTTGTGAAAAAAGCAAGGTTTTTCTGCATCTAGGATGGTGCGTACCAGGTGAGGAGGAGAGGCTCATCCAGGTTGTTTTGGACGTTCACCCTCGCGTTCCAGTTGGTTGTAACGTTCAGGAGTGGGCCAGGGAACTGGTTGTTGATTGCAATCACCTACAAAAACAAAACAAAAAGCTTACCACTTCTGCATTCCTGACATCAAATTTTTGAATCTCATTCACCAAAATTTTGACTTGCTCACGCAATTGAAACAGAGGTAAACAAAGGCAGAATCCAGCCAAGCCCACCCAAAAAAAATTGACCTGTGGAAAATCAAGAGTTGTGTGCGACGTCCTATTTTTAGGAGAGCAAAATCACGAGGTCAATACAGATTTATTTTGGAGATTTAAAGCCCTTACGGTGTCTTGAATTAAGACAAATTAAAACCCAGGCAGCGCAGATGATTTTTTGTGTCACGGATGTTAAAAGAAATACCTTAAAAACAATTAGTACAGCATAATCCGCGGGATCACGAACCCTTGCAAGAGGAACCGAAGGGACCACGACGAGATCGTGCGTTCGAGACCGCGGAAGCAGGAGCGCGTGGGAGAAGTAGAACAAACAAGAGGAAAAGGTGGTATCTTTTCAACGCAAGATCTTCAGAAAAATAACGTCAGGAACGCTTAAAAGGGTGAGTTTTTTCTTGCCGAAATTCCAAGAACTCGGCGAACCCGAAACCCACGGGAGGCAGAAGAACATGTCCGAAGAAGGAAGGATTCAAGAAGAGAGCAGAGAGATAGGAGCGGTTATCGACTTGTTCGTGGTACGACGAACCTTCTGGGAGACGCCGAGCGGCGCCACCGTCATGTAGCCGACCTCCCACCGCACCTCGTAGGTGGGGCCGCCGGCCGCCGCCTTGGACGCCGACGCCGCGACGGCGAGGAGCGCCAAGACGGCCGCCGCGACCACCCCCGCCGCCGCCGCCATCGACGCTCACGCACGCGCTGCGCACCACCCGCCCTCTCGTACGTCGTCCTGCGTCTGCGCCGCCTGCGCAAGGTGGAGGTTTTTGGTTTCTTTCGGCGTGGTCTGGGTTTTGAAAGGAGAAAAGGAGAGCAGCGGCAGCTTTTGTATGGAGAGAGAAGATGCGCAGAGGATCCATTTCCGTAGTAAAAATGGAAGTTTCCAATGCGCTTTAATTGAATTTCCAAAAACAACAAAATTGGACAGTCAGACGGACGCCTTGATTTTAGCTGGATGTTGCTAAGGAAATTGAAGTGGGGGAGGCCAACGTGTGTTTTCGGACCGTTTCAGTGTATCGAACGGCTGAGAAACATGTGAAGAGAAGATTAAGATGGTGTGCAATTGTGTTTTTTGGCCGTCCGATCAGGAATCCAGTGGCGGGGAATCGATGGTGTTTCGCGTGAATTTGTTTGTGAGCGAGGAAGTTTTTCTTAACATATTTGTACAATACTCTTTCTAGGTACATTTATAGTATACATCTGCGCCTCATATTATACGTCTTACTACTAATGACGCATGTGCATCCAAAGCCAGCTACTACCTTCTGGAACTATACTTGCCAATATCTCAGCACCCGTTTTTTAGTACTCCCTCCGTTCCAAAATAATTGTCTCAAACTTGTCCTAAAATAGATGTATCTATACATGTTTCATGTCTATATACATCCACTTTTTGGTAAATCTAAGATAGTTATTTTGGGACGGAGTAGATTGTGTCCCAAAGTGAGAAGTGTCTATACGTACTTCGTCTGATCCGGAAAAATTGTCACTAAGACGCTTTCATTTCCTTCAAAAAAAGATTGGAGGGAGTGTTATATTTCAATTGATATATGGTGCATTTGCAAATATAATACTTATACGAGATAACATATCATGCAATAAACTTCATTTTAACTGTCGAGATACAAGAATTTTCATGGATTTCTCGGTTGATCACGGCCACCGCATTCGCGTGAATCACCGGAACCATGGAAACTGTTTCTACATCTACCACCTCTCTGCCCAGAAATATGTGAGGAGGTTAGACGCATGCAAATAGTGTGATTAACACACGGGGCCATTACCGAGTCCATATCAGGCTGCACTTAATTTGCAGGTCTATTTGGAGCACAAGGTCTTTAACAAAATAGGCAGCGAATGTGTAATTGTTTTCTCCTATTACTGCCAGTTGATACAAGAGCACTCCCTGCAGTCCTGCACGCAGTGATGCTGTCTCTGATAAAACGGCCGGACGTTACGTGCTATGCAGGCCCAACAACTACTAAAGGCAACCAAACACTCTGAATTTGCACCCTGGTTGGGCTGGGTGCCGCAACCAAACAGGCCCCTGCTAAACCCAACTCGTGTAAGAAACTGTTGCCGCCAAACGCTATCACATTTTCACACAAAAAAAAATGATTCAAAGTGAAGTTCTGATTTATCCAGGAGGTACTCTGAGGGGAAAGTAAAAAACTGAACATTACAAGAACAGACACGATGTTGCTCTTTGCTGGAATGAAGAAACCCAAAAGCCTGTTGCACAGCGGGGTGGCATCTTTAAACATTGGGAGGTGGCCAGATCTTCCCAAAGAGCTCCTCCACACGGCGCGCCTGGTTCGCGTATCCCTCAAGACCAGAAGCAAGCATTTCCTCAGCCGCTGGCCCCATCGCAGCTGCAAGACTCAGCTGGTCCCACTTCACAAGCTGCAATCATGGTTCATTGCAAGTATGGATAGTTAGAACGTACAATACCAGAACAGAACTGCATGATGATGGGTTTTATTCCATTCCTGTCCCTTTTCCGTTCCCTTATTAATCTTCAATAGGTTATGGTCGACGATTTTATCGTTATAGCTCCAAAAGCTTCAAACACAACTATTTTCACTTCCAAACAGTTTGATGACTTGTTCGATCATGATTAAGCAAGTGTGATTTGCATTTATAAGGATGCAAACCTTTATTTTCCCTGTCTTCTAACTCAACTCGCCTCGAGCTCTTTTCTCTAGCAGTGGAATATGCACATGCCAAGTGAAGATCGTGTCTACTTAGATGTATGCTTACTCTGTGTGTCTCTGGGTATGACTTCTACAGGCTACAGCAGATAGCTGCGTTTGATGCTAAGAGTGATTAGGTTTACCGTCTAAACAATGTTGCCAATTGAACAGTTCAGACGTATGAATTCAGCAGAAGCGGACGAACCTCCTCCTCGGTAAAGTTGTACACCTTGTCAAGGGAAGGAGTCAACCTCTGGACATAACCATACTTTTCATCAGGATCAGTGACAGATTCATCCAGGGACTGCAATATCTTCACCGGCGCGATGATGTAATCGATTCTACAGTATCAAACATTAGTTAGCAACATCTTAACCCCCACACCTATCCAAGTTGGCTATACGGCCTACCCAAAGAAAGTGTCAAAAAATTACCCCAGAAGGCTAAATACATCTTGTTTGTTGTGCACGGCAGCAGCCATCAACTTTGTTTTGTACCCATTTCTGTGAATATAGGCATACGCTTTCTTCACCTGCGTTACAGATCATAATTATATACAATACCAAGTCCTAGCAAAGTGGCAGAAAATGTAATCCAGTACAAATATGGATAGTTAAACTTGAGTTCATGTTATCTTCAGCAATTGATTGAAAAGGCATGAGCTCCTGAATAAGTGTACTGCTGTCATATCATAGTTCGCTTACAATTGTCATAAATTATTCAATTAAGCTATTCTCGCTAATTACAATATAACATGGTAAGACAACATAATATACTAAAACTGTGGATGCTGAGAATCTTAAGAAACTATTAGGTGTTCTGCTCTTGCATTAACGGTACAAAATAGGCGAAGTACCCAGGACAGAAAACACAACAAAGACTGAAAGTCACTATACGCCCGAAAATGCTCCGCACATTCTGGCTGCAGAGTAAAACCCAGCGTATGGGCTAGCAACCTCTGTAAGGAGGCCAATGTCATCCCCAATGATGCGTGATACTGAGGTTGAGGTCACAGTTTTTTGGGTTCAAGAAGATTATGAGGATCAAACTGAATTTTCAAATAACATTGAATGCTAAAATAAATCAAAGCGTAGTACAAACTTCATTGCTGGTAGTTAAAATATTTCCCTTTTTTACCTGAATATCCAGGCACTAAACACAAGATTACTGGGAAAAGCAACAGTAGTAACATAAAATTTCTAAGTCTGGGGAGTAAAGCAGACCCTGTTTCCAGATATTGGTTTATGTTGATAGACTCAAAAATGAAATGGTAACTGATGCTAACCAGGGCGAGCCCAGGATCTTCTCCCTTCTTTAAAGCTTCATCTATCTCTGGGTCACCAGAGTGATTCCTTGCCCAATCCTGTATAATTTATGGTCATTGGTTGGCATAATATCTACATTTTCGCATGAGGTAATGAATATAGATGACGAATTTACCCGAATACGCCCAACAAATATCTGTATAACAGATGCACCAGCCTGTGCTGCTGCTGCTGCTTGTGCAAAACTGAGGAAGAAATGACCAGACAGAAACAAAGACGTTACACAAGGATTCAGTTATTAATTGTTGGGTCACAGTTTCATATCCTAGGAGAAATGATAACTTTTAATATCTTACATAAACTGGAAAACTAAATGAGTGCACCGGCAATAGTGTATGTCTTTTAGCAGTAAACTTGGTCTTCCAACAACTAGCAAGGGCTATTGAGTTGGCATGTGAATCCTAACCCTACAATCACAACAAGGCCACCAAAGGGTGGCAAGTGGCAACCATCACAAAGAAATGACTGACATCTCAAAGATTAGTTACCAGTTTGTTTAGAACTGTTTTAGGCCCCAAGTTTGTTCGCACGAGCTATATAGTGACTACCTCCATCTCTTTATCAAACAAACAGTTGTATTCCAAATTACTACCTCCTTTCTCACAGCAGGCATCGCACCACAGAGGTAGAGGACCACGTCTTGCTACCTCCCAAGATTACCCTCTCCGCTCCAATTATTCCGCTAGTCCTTATCACGCAAAATGAGTATTTACACGTCACTCCCTCCATCCGGGAATATAAGGCGTGCAAAGCTCCGACTTTTTAGTCTTCAATGTAGAATTTTGTCTACAAATAATTTTGCAGCACCGATGCATCGATGCAACAACATAATTCTTGCATGCTCACTCCATATAAGTACATGTATCATGGTATTAGTTGTCAAAATTGTAAAATGTAGACTGCATGCATAATTATGCGCCTTATATTTCTGGACGGAGTATCAGAGAGATTTAACTGACTATCTCTTCTTGTGCTAACATAAAAGTGCTGTAGGTACTTATGTTGTCGATGGGCAAAAATAACACACGGAAATAGGCATTTTATTAGCTATTTAGTCCTATTCACCTTTCTGTAAGTGCATGCTCAGTCAATAAAAGGCAGTTCTCTGGCCCCACGTTCAGAAAAAAAAGAGTTATCATGCACCCAGGCATTGCTTTATATTGAAAGAAAAGATAGAGGGGGACATCCATACAACTCCTAACTACGATAAATATGGTTGGAACCAAATTAAGCGAAGTGCAAGTATGTACCTGTAAACGAATGTTAAATGTGTTTGAGTTCCTTCAGATTCAAGCAACATTGAGGCCTCTATACCCTGATTGTGAGCAAGTTGACAACAAAGATGTATAGAGTCAGCAGGTATGAAACAGAAAGAACTTAGATATTAATGCAGTGCATACTTACTTGCCATGTAGCAGGAATTTTGAACAACAAACGTTCTGACAGGACATCATGTTCGTTGTATATCTGCAGCAGTTCATGCACCTGAACATAGACGTATCAAATATTGTCCATCAAAGTGTGACTGTAGAGTTGTTTTTCCTAAACAATATATGGCAGCTAATAACATAAATGCTTTATTCACGAGCAGCCAGAGAAGGCTATTATAAGTAAGACATGTCTTTATAGGCCAAAACTTAGATAACATATAACTTGACATGCTCTCAGCCTGATATTTGGAAAAGGATATTACAAACATCAATGGATACTTCAGTTGAATAGATAACATATAACTTGACATGCTCTCAGGCTATAAGAATGATTTGTGGAATGATTAGAAGTGAAGCAGAAGTAACACTGATATCCGAAAGGTATGTCAGTGTTGATTCTTAATGATAGAGCTAGTTGGCAAACTGAATATGAAAGTGATCAACAGAATTCAAAGCAGTCGAAAAACAATAGAAATATTGTTAAGTCTGCTCTATTTTTTTCAGTAAATGTCTAGCTAGTAGAGACAAATATAGACATCCCAATTTTTTGTATCTTTTTTTCACAATATAGTCACATGCATCGCATAACAATTCTAAGCTTATGTTATTGCTAGTGGTTGATTTGTTCTATCTAGGCTTCAAACCATTAGAACTAAACAAATCCTTGTTCCATGACACATTTTAAATATACTTTTGTTTTTTATCACCAAAGCTAACTGATTAGTCACTGATGGGTACCTGAGCGGCAAAATGTGATGCAAACATGGTCTACGGATAAATATTTTGCCAACATCAAAGTAACTTGGCATTAGTCCTAGTAATCAACTAATCATGCAAGCTTGCATTACTCTTCATCAACTTGACCCGTTTATGGCTAATGTCACCGGTCACCTTGATACAGGAATAATGAATACTGTCAAGTGTGTCATGCACACTTTGCATTGAAAACACACGAAATATTGGATTGATTAAACTATGTAACTAGATTCAAATGAATGAGGATCTTGGTAATACTAATATTTAAACATTGAAGTATTGTGCTTGAGTGCTTTAATAGGTCAACCCTCGTAAAGCTATAACACACCAAAAGATTTAAGACACTCCCAATTGTATTGAACCGTCCATGGCTTTGGATATGATAGTCCAGACTGAACATGGTGACCTATTACCTCTTAGGCAGTAACAGGTCACCCTCACTCTTAAATAGGTATGATCTGCTTTTATATTTGGATATTTAGCATAAAAGGAACAAATGAACTGGGAAAGTACATGTCAATTGATATTATGAAAATAAAGTCCACTATAGCAGGAACATGTGAATAACGAGACCATGCATTCAAATTAAAATCGCCTTCGATAAAGTGACGAACATTTATCTGCTCGTGGAACTTTGGTACGGCTAAAAGGGTCAAAATACTTTGAAATACTTGTGTGGAGATTGTGCAACTGGGAGAAGCAGGCAGTTATTGTGCATGTGCACACAATTTGACCCCATTTCTTATAAGAAGTTATCGGTTCAGACTAGTTTTCTCTTATCTCTCAATAGGTAAGTTAGAGCGTCGAAAAACATTCTTAGGATTTAGAAACAGTTCTCAATCACTTCACGTTCATGTAATGCTCGTAATAGAGGTTCATAACTATCTATACAAATCACAAGGGTACTAGAAGTTCCACTGAATTTTTCATAGCTTGGATATACACAGTTCAGTTAAGCAACATGAGCAACAAAAAAAGGAAGAAGCTCATACCCTCTGGATGATTCCTTGCGTATCGTAAGCCAATCGAGCATCGATTTCTGTTGACACCCTTCCAGGAACTTGATGGGACAGTTCAGCTCCAACATTACCCAGGGCCTACACACAAAATTATCGATTTAACTCCTCAGGTGAACAGAGCAAGTGATACTGAAACAGAAATGCAATACGCGCACCTTGGTAAGGTAACAGGACATCCGGTCCCCAGGCTTCTCCATTGCGTTGCATTCGCCATCTACCAACGCAGTATCTATGGCACTCTGCAACAATCACACAGCCCGAGCCCTAATCATGCCACTCTTCCTCTCTTCCTTGCGAAGAATCATGTCAGCTGTTCCAGTGTGGGATTCAGTTAACATTTCAGTAGCTCCTCACCTTGAATTTGGTATCCGGGAGGCCCACAATCCCGAGCAGCAGCGAGGAGCTCACTGTGGCCGCCGTCGGTGCAAACCTGCGATTGGTCAGCAGTATCACTTACCATCGGTCAACCAGATTCACTCAATGGGAGTACAGGAGCAAAGAGGGGAGTCGTTACTTCTCGAAATCATCGAACACGACGGTGTCCGGCACGATCTCACTGAAGCTGGACACCACGTCCAGCTCAGTGACCACTTCTGCAACAAACGAACAAGCAGACATCGCGGATCAAGACTCACGAACGCCACGCGTCCTAAGAAGCCGGGAGCAGGAGGGAAACCAAGAAAGATCGGTACCGTCCACGGGGGAAGGCGGCGCGTTGCCGGCGGCGGCGCGCAACACAAGAACCGGCCTCCGGAGGCCGAAAGCCGCGGGCTTTGCCGAGCTTGCTGACGAGCTCCACCGGCCGACCTGGAGCAGCGATCAAAAACGGGTGAAACCTGGGAACCGGCCGGGGAAGCGGCCAAATCGAGCAAATGAGAGCTCGACGGAGGGAGGATGAAGGAGGGGAGCGAGAGAATGTACCTGGCGGGAGACGGGGAGGAGGGAGGATGAGGCAGGAGCGGAAATGGAGAGCGCCATGGGAGTTGGTATCGCCATGAGACAGGGAGAGTGGGAGCATAAATGACAGGATCGCAAGTCGTATAAATTAACTCGGAATTTGGATTAGTTAATTTTAACCTTTTGTGATGTGACCATTTTGCCCTCAGATGAACCCATGAGTTATTTCTGTCTTTCTTACACAGACCAAATTTGTGTTTTTATCCGTGTAAATTTTAGGATTTCATCCAATAATAATGTGCTAAGTAGAATTAATAGGTCAACGACTAAAGAAAGTTCATACTGTATGATCTTTCAATTTCGATACATAGTCTATTTTATTAGGATTAGGAAAAGTGTCTATTTTTACTTTCAGTAGCTAAGTATACATTTGATAAGGATACAAAATAGATGATCCAACATATATACTAATGGCACTTATGAGTTTTATTTCTAATTTGTGTGACAAATAGTCGACCATGAGATCCTAAGAACGGATCGTCCGTCTCAATACCCAAGCGGTTAGTCTGCGCGTCTGACCTTGAGGCCCCCCACGAAACATAGCTTAGACCGGTTGGCCGTTTCTTTTGCACGTGAGTGGATCTCTACTATTTCCCCTTGCAACATTCGCTCAACTGAATCTTCTACGTGACTAAATTCTTGTCATGCTCTCATAGGGTTCGAAGGCGTCTCTCCACTAAAATCTTCCACTAGTTGTGGTTTCTGTTGTCGCCACGTCTGCCGACGTCATCTCTGACACATCCACCTCTTCACATAAGACGATAAGACGTTCGGAGGTGGGCATCACTTGAGCTAATATGTGAGCGCTAATTGCTTCCAACTTTGAAAAGAGGAAGGGCACCCTTTCGCAGAGCAACATGAGTATGAAAAGTAGCAGTTAGGGGTAGAACGATGATGGAGAAAAGGGTTAGAAAGCATACAAAGAGAGAGTGAAGAGAGAGTGAGAGGTAGGTGGACGGAGGAGCTCTGAACATGACAAAATTACCATGGGATTATCATTGTTTTTGTATGTTCTTTTTTGAACAAGATCGTTCTTGTATGTTGGTCTGTTCTACTGGATGAAGTGTGACCTTACACACTATGCTCTTATTCCTCTCGCAAGATTGGATCGCTTCCCTATATTAATGGTCCCATAGAAATGTGAAAGGTGATGGATCACCACGACATAGCGAAACATCTACAAGAGTGAAAATAAATATATATATGATATGTTCACTTAAGCGCTAACAATTTATAGTTTTCCACAGACTCGGGTGAAACTTCAGTAAATCTCCTATACTCGGGATTCAAGTCCACAATGATTGTACATTCAACAAATGCATAAAACGTTAATAGTATTCCAATGAATTTTCATGTTCTTCTAGTAGAAGATGTCAAAATATTTTGGACTCCGGACCATACTCAGTACCAAAAATAAATTAAAGGTTTGGGCAGTTTGGTAATCCAGCCGTGGTTAGCTTGGTTAGCATCGCGAGCTCCATGCCTCAATCAGGTTCCCTTCCCATTTGTTTACTAGCTCCGTGTACATCATGCATAGAGGTTTCGATACTATCGAGGCTCGAGCTCGAGGACGATATAGCTTATCCGCTGATGCGGCCTTGGACTTGGATATTGTTCTTTTTCGTTTGTCTCCAGTGTCTTCCTTGTCTTTTTGTTTGGAATACATGATCTTGCTAAACTTTGCTTGATCTCTAACCGGTATTTTGTATAGTTGTTAAATTATAGCTTTCAGTTTGAAACAAATCCGGAAAGTATTCTCGCATTATGTAGATGCCGTTCTGGCACTAGCAGGGGCGGGGACCCTTGACCTGCGCACGACGCTATATGTGGTACATAATGTTAGAGCTTGATTTTGATCGTCATCTTCTTTGTTAATGGAGATGATATCGTCTGCAATAAGTGATCTCTGACGCTTCGTTCGACGATGAGATATCCTTCCCGACGTCAAAGGTGGCTTTGGAAGAGTAAGTCTGTCTAGGTATGCTTCTTCAGATCTTACTTCGTCAGATCAATCTTGGATTATTTCTCATGGTTGCCGCGAGGAGGTTTGTCCTCGCGATATTTATCCCGGCTACTATGTCTTCGGCAATGGTGATTCGTTCTCTCGGCTTACAACGACGTCGGCAATGTGGTTCGGTTATTTGTCCCTGAAATATCAGTGGTGGTGCTCCTGCCGATGTTGCTTGATTAATTTAGTGGCTGCGTGCGTGCACGAAACCTTGGCATTGCGGCTCATAATTAAAAAAAGAAGAACCTTCGGTGGTATTCACAGGTCTATGGTTTGGTGGTTTTGACGTTGTTCTACGGCTGCCTTCAGAAAAGTATAAGATTATGTCATGGATGAAGAAAGGGATTGAAGATCCCATATATTTGCTAGTCTATTTTAGATTTGTTTTCGTAATCGATGTAATCGTGTACTCTGTGTTGGTTTAATATACATGTAAAATTCAAAACAAAAAAACGGAAAGTTTTTTTTTTACGAAACACAGTACAACGCAGACGCTCACATACACGCGCATACACTCACCCCTATGAACGCACACACGCACACCCTACCCCTATGAGCACCTCCGAGAGACTGAGCCGGCGGTTGAGTCTTGAGATTGACGAAGTCACCACGGGCGCCTCGCTGTCGACGGGAACATCGCCTCCCACTGAAGAATATTCCGCCTAAATGAGAAACACCAGCGCCAAACCTTACATCTAACATTTAGTGGCAGATCAGAGAAACACCAGCGCCAAACCTGGGGTTTGAAATCTGGTGGACTGAGAGTACAACCACCCACCTAACCATCTTGCCACAGGCAAGTTCTCAACCGAAAAATATTCTTAGGACACCAATTGCAAAACAAACACATTCGACGTCACGCACACAACACACGCATAACCACAGAGTCGTATTATTTAACGAAAATTCCTAGAACTAGAACTTGCAAAAACGTCGTATAAAATGATTTTTCTCCAAAATTCCGCTATATTATCCATGTTTTTGTTGGTTAATACATGTATCTTTCTTGGTTTTACAAATTTACATACTTCTAAAATTATTGCCGTACACATAATTTTTATGGTGAACACGTAATTTGACACGGTTCACTAAAAAAGGCTGACTAATCAGGTGCATATATATCATTAAGATTCTAATTACTTGGCGAACACTGAGCTTCGTCTCAATGATGGGATTTTTTCTTCGTCCGAGCTCCTCGACCATCTGATTTTCATAGAATGCTAGTTTGACGCTACATGCAACATACACCTCACCCACACGACAAAAACTTATACTCCCTCCGTTCACAAAAAGATGTCTCAACCTAGACCAAATTCCAAATTTAAATGTATCTAGACATGATTTAGTGTGTACATACACACAAATTTATATTAGGTTGAGACATCCTTTTGTGTACATAGGGAGTAAATATATTACAACATGGTTGTAGCATTAATCCCACTGTCGTAACAACCAATACAAAAAATATCACAAATTTGTTTGAACACCTATCCAACAAAACAAGTCCAATAAATTCAAATCGGTTACAACAGACTCCCATCAATGAACTATCACAACAATTTCCTGATTTTAAAACAATGTATGCGGTATGGGATAACAACATTTTACAGTTTGCAGCGTTGAAATAAGATCTACAACAAATGCCCGAATTGTCACGGATCGCTCGTGCACGCGAGTTTTTAGCATGTCAAATAAATACATGAAGTATTGCAAATCCACAATTTTACTCTGTTTTGGTGTTCGAGAGCCGATCTCGCCGTGGATTCCTCAGGGTCCAAAGTCATTTCCCATCACACTCATATCTTTCATTTACCTCTACGGGGTGGTTGCCTTCAATTTCGTGTTCCAAGTCGAGACAATCACAAGGAGCTTCCATGACGAAATGTCAATCGTTGCTAGCTCCGGCAAACGACCCAATACGGAGGACACCAGTGTGGAAGACACATGCGGAGGCAAAAGATGGTCGAGACAAGGCAATGGCTATATGTTTGCTGGATGGATGTGTCGTTGTTTCGACCTAGACGATAGAATCCCTTCATCAGTCCCCTTTTGCTCTCGCCTCATATCTTATGAAGGCTACATATGTTGGGAGATTTTTGTTCTGAGATCTACTAACCTCTATCCACAATTATAACACGTTTTTGTGGGTTATGACTCACGACAGAGGTTGTATAGTGGTAGACTTAATTGTGAAGTAAACATCCATTTTTATGCTATTGCTTTTCTTTGTTGAATGAAAGTACGCCGCAAGTAATCACAAGAACCCGTCGGCGCGCCCTAGCCTTTTTTGCGTGTGGGGCCTTTGCTTCTGAATAATGCATGTCGTGTTGTAGTAGGATTGTGAACGCGAAGCGTTTTTTCCTATCGCTATGGCGATCGACAGGCGATCTAGGGTTTGACGGCCGCCGGCGGCGGCTGTTGATTCTCCGGTGCTTACTAAGCACCTTTTTTTCCTGCTGCTCCTGACGTGATCAAGTGCATGCAGTATTTCTTCCGCTGGTTGCTGAACCTTCGTTCTAGTCAAGACGGAGAGTTTGCTCTGCTGTTTGGAGAGAGTTTGCTTTGCTGTTTGTTGGTGAAAGAGGAGAATAATTTGTTCTGCAATGATACTCTGTGGCTGGAACTGCCGGGCGAAAATTTCGCCACCAGCAGTTCGTTTGCTCTTGGACCTCCGAGAGAAGTCGAGACCAGACATCCTCTTTTGGTCTGAGTCTCATTTGGATAGAGATGGTGCTGGTTACCCCCAAGAACAGGGGATCACTGTAGCACCTCTCAATGTGGAAATAAGGTATCGGTCCGCAAGAGCAAGAAGGAAAAGTTATCTATTCCCTACAACTAAAGTGTCACAAGTTTTAGTTGATTATGCACTAAACAAGTTTAAAGAACAAGGTGTTGATTTAATGAATGGAAGTTTAATGTAACAAAGCAAGAATGTAAAAGTGTCACAATCCTCTTCAGTGCAAGAGGACAAGATAAAGGTTTTCTCTTATAGGAACAATGGACATGGGTTCATGAGTTCACTTAATCCTCTCTCTCATCTACGGTGATTATCATGTTATGTTATAGATAAAGTACACACAATTGTCATGTTTTAATGGTAACTTTTATGACGGCTATATGTCTTAAAACACATAGTTGAAAGAAATACACATTTGTGTTGCTAGGTCGCTCTCGTAAGGCTAGCGTGGTTGATGTCACTCCCACGTCATATTCTTTCTTTTTAACCCCAGATAAAGGATGTTGGGTTGTATTCATGTGTCAGTCAATACATATGCCGTGTCACATCGGCCATCCTATACCCGCATACATCATACTTCTTAATGGACAATATTCTAAACACTAGTGCAATGATTTATATTTCGTGTGTGTGACCACATCTCTCTCATCTACCTACACTTGGTGGTGTCAATAACCTCATGACAACGATAAACAAGGCATTATGAATAAATCAAACCATCACATGCATCATAGAATATCTCCAAAGTATGACAAGTCATAAAAGTTTCAACACAACGGTAAATGCAAAACAAATCATCTCATACCACAATATCCACTATAGGAATTACATAGATGACCGTAATCATGTTCAACAGCTCATACGGTATTAATTAGTGAAGCTCAAAGATAGGAGAGATACATAAGTTACCACCACAAACCCAAGTCCAGGGGGTGGACTACTTCCCCTTCATCATGGAGACGGTGGAGAAGTCGTTGGAGAAGATGGAGACCATCCCGGTAGCGCCCCGCCGCAGTTTTCCCCCTCCAATCTGCAGCTTCAGGTCTCTGTTTCGGTGTTTCGGTGGCGCTCCTTCCAGAGAACGTCGGGGGACTATTTTTATAGGTGTTTTTAGGCCACGACTAGGTCGGTGGAGAAAAGATCTACGACAGCGGATGGTCGGGGCCCAATTGGAGAGGTCCCACGCGGCCAGGTACAGGGCCGCGTGGGCCCACCTCTTTTGGCCCTCGGGTCTCCGCTTGTTTGCTTCCTTCGCCCCCAAATCTTCTTCCTTCCAAATATTAACGCTCGTAAATTTGCAAGTCATTTGGACGACGTTTGGGTCCCTGAAACATTAAAATAAAGAAATAAGGTTTTCTGCCTACGCAGGGTTAATTCCATAAAAATAGGAAATAAATGTAATATTCCTAAAAATTATTATAAAACATTAATATAACCCTTATATGATGCAAATATGATTGGAATATAACTAATATAGTGCAAAGTTCATGTATGCATTTTATATGCATCAACATCCCCAAGTTTAACCAATACTCGTCCTCGAGTATGAAGGTGATAAAACTAACATGGATTTTGCAATTTAATACTAACAATGGATATCAAAGATGATTACTACTGCTACATAGAGTCAAATGATTCATTCTTCAAAGGAGTAGCAATATGCAAGATAGTTTATGAAGTGATATCAAGTATTCAATGCAAGGATGTTCGATAATAATTAACAAAGTTTAACATCGAAGAAAGTAATATGGACCACATGTATGCATAATGATAAGTAAGAACATCCTACAATGGTCATAGAGTGTAGATGAAAATCTGAATATAAAAGTGGACACTTTGGAAAGATATATAAGTGAGTAGAGGTAAAGCATGCATAAGTTTCATCTAACTTCCAAACTCTTCTACTTAAGTTAATGATTGCAATGTGGTAATCCTTGGTGTCAAGCTCTCATTACCCCTATCATAGCATCTTGAATGATTAAAGTTTAAAGTGAAAGCAAATATGAGTAGTGTGCTTGACAAAGTAAGGTTGGATGTCTCATGCCCCTTGAATACAAGTACCTACACCATGAGTTACTCAACTTGGGAAACAAAGCAAGTTCAAGTTAAATATCATTGTAAGTAATAATAGTATCATCAAGAGCGTCAACTGGGGTACCTCTTGTCCCAGGATATGGAACAAGCCCATATCAAAATGACAAGACAAACAAACAAATGAACAATCTCAACACCCTTTTTATTTACCATTGGAATAGCTTTTTATTATAAGGTGTATCACAGAAGGTTCACCATAGTATGTAAGTAAATTTCCACCATGAATGATGCATGGCTTAGATTAGCGGCCCAGGCGTCTCTCTAACCATTTATACAAACTCATTTAAACTACTTCATTTCCACATTTATTTCACCATGATAAGCATCCATAAACAAAAGTACATGATATCAACTAAATGAATGAAGAGCATGTTGAAAGCTTGCCATGTGACAGCACATATGAGCTAACTCCCAACCTCAGACATTTATCAAGCCACTAACATCATAATCTTAATCACAATGGGTCATGTTTTATTTATGCAATAAAAGTAAAGTGTGCATCAAGTTCGTGAGAGCTATATAACCAACTTTTCCCATAACAATCAACAACATAAATATTTTCATTCAGAGGTATAGATAACACAAATAACATGATAAACATACTCGGAATAGCATAAAGCTAATAGGTAGATATGGTGGACTCACTGGAATAACTTTGGTTGAAGGTGTTGGAAACAAGTTTTTACTTGTTGGAATTTTTGGGCTAGCAAGAGGGAGAAAGTTGACCATCTAAATGCATGCATGAGTGTCCATAGAACTAACAATCCATGTTAAACAAAGTAAAATAACATTCAGCATCAAAACATGAATAAAGATAGCTCTTGATAAAACACTTGCAAATTATTACTCATTAACAAGCTCATGAATCATGCAACTATATATCTTTTAAAATCAACTCAAACATCCCTTTTCCCAATCTTATAATAGCATCCAACATAATTCAACCAAATTTCCAGTAGCTCTTTCATATATAAATGATATGTGGTGGTCTCACAAAATAAAAATCAAACCAAACAAACAAAAAGACGCTCCAAGTTTATGCGATAAAGTGTTTCGATCGAAAAACAGAAGTTAGACGTGTGCAAACCGAGAGTGTGGTCCAGTGGGGTTGTCTTCACATCCCCAAGCTTATGGTCTTCACCATCCTTGGATAGCTCTTGGTGCATCTCCTCCAATCCCTGTGAAAAAACTTCAAAACACCGTTTCTCCCATTTCTTTTCTGTGGGGTGCATTAGTAGTGATAAACAAATAGATTTCTTGCTGCATATAATCCTTAAAAAAATTCATATGAATGTCCAGAAAGTGTATAATGTTGTATGCCTACTCATAAACTCAATTGGATCAAAAAGATTCAAGTTAAAAGTTCAAAGCATGCATCAAACAAAATGGGACAGAATCTGTCCAGAAAAACAGCAGCAGCAAAACGTATTTTTCTACCCTACTAAACTTTGTCAAAAATTCCGAAAAATTCATGCATACAGAGGATGAAAAGTTGCAACTACAGTTCAAATATGAGCTCATTCGGAGTTACAGAATAAGAATTAAAAATCATACCGTGCACAGATTCGTGCAGGAATAAAATCTCCGAATGCTATAAGCAACTTTTCAAACCAAAATGGTAAAACTTGGCACTTTATTAAAAATTCCAGAAACTAAACTAAAAACTAAGTCTCTTGTTACAGCAAGAGGACACAAAGAAAATCACAAATAAAAACAACCGGGTTGCCTCCCGTAAAGCGCTTTCTTTATAGCCATATAGCTAGGCTTGATAGTTTTAATGATGCTCACATCGGAAAGAGCATCAAGAGAAAAATATGAAACACATTTAAGTCTAACCCACTTCCTATGCATTGGGATCTTGTAAGAAAATAAATCAATAAAGCACAAAGTGACTAGCATAGGAAGGCAAAGCAAGTGCAACTTCAAAATTTCAACAAAAAGAGAGGAGACTTAATATTATCGTGGTATATGAAGTCATGTCTCCCTCTCTCATAAAAACTTTCAGTAGCATCATTGATAAAATCAATATAACCATCACATGAAACATTCTTACCATGATCCATATGCATAAAAGTATCAATATTTTCCACATAACAAAGTTCTTCTTATTAATAGCAATGGAGTAGGATCATCGTAAAGAACTCGAACATGATAGACAAGTTGTATATTAAGGGATGGTTTTGGGTAATCCCCATAACTATGACAAGTTTCATGAGGATGATAATTATTAGCATGATCATTTTCAGAATTAGTACCAAAGAGATTTTCAATATCAAAAGTACTATGCTTTTCCCAATCATGATCACTACTATAAGTAACAGGCATAGGATCATCATCGAATTCAGACTCATCAGCAACAACTATAATAGGAGCAACATGCTTAGGGGAAGATACCGTTTCCTCTTTTTCATTAATAAGAGTAAAACAAACATTAGTCCTTCATATTTTGGTAAAGTAGTTCCATCTTTTATAATATTTTGTATGTAAGTGTTGGCATGGCAATTATTAACACAATAGAGATAACATCCATGTAACACGCTATTCATATCAAAAGCACTCATATCTAACGAAGAAGTTTTTCTTGATAACTCTTCACACCCCAAAAATAATGTAAGTTCATCATGTTGATTAGGAGTGATCATGTTATCACAAAAGTCTCCCGCAATATCCTTATTAGAACCTGAGCATTGAAATTCGAAATGCCCCTCTTTATAGCAAAGTTCACAAACAAAAGGATAGATGGCACAAACTTTTTCACCAAGATCATATAGAGCCTTGCTCCACATTCTAGTTTTTTCATTCCTATGATGGATACAATATTCTTCTTCGATTTGATTCTTTTCACAAGGTCTAAGTGCTCCACAAAAATTAACATGCTTATAAGAAATAGTATTTTCAGAAGTTTGAGCATGTTTATTGCAATCATTAATAACAATTTCATTTTTGATGCAAGTGTCTTTAAAAGGTTCGTGATACATGTCCCAATTTTCTTTAGGAACATTAATATGAGAAGCAAAGGTTTTACAACAATCACCATAATTTGAGAATCAAGACCAAATTTAGCACTAAGCTCATGAAAACTAGCAGTTTCACAGAAAGACTTAATGCAACCATACTCATAGTTTATACCTGATTCTTTACCTTTGTCGTTATCCCAATCTTCAGTATTGCGTTGAATTGTTTCAAGAAGATCCCAATTAGCTTCAACCTTCTTACTTGTGAAAGAACCTCCTGAACATGCATCTAGGTAATCCTTGTAATGACCTGAAAGCCTTGCATAAAAATTAGTAACAATTATTTTCTCAGGAAGCTCATGGTTAGGACATTTGAGTAATAATGTTTTCAGCCTTCCCCAAGCTTGAGCAATGCTTTCTCCATCACGAGGACAAAAATTAAAAATGTAACTCCTATCTAAATACACTTCATAAGGAGGATAAAATTTAGAGTAAAAGAGAGATTCAAGCTCCTTCCACTCCAAATGACGAGGATCATCCAGTAGCTCATACCACTCCTTTGCTTTGTCCTTAAGTGACAATGGAAACAATTTCTTCATGGCATTTTCTCTTGATAAACCTGCAACCTTAAACAACCCACAAAATTCTTTAAGTTTCAACAAGTGATCACTTGGACGGATTGTTCCATCCCCTGCATAACGTTCATCCATAACCATTTCAACAATTTCCATAGATCATTTGAACTTTGATAATTTGATTCTTTGCAAATGTTTTGAGGTAATAAGTAATAGATGTAAAGCTTGTTGGTTAGTTAAGTTAAAATCATTAGTGGATTGTTGTCTTTAAGCTTGTACCATACTACAAACTCTACTAAAATTGTTGAAGGTGTAGTTGGACTTGATAGCTTTCCATGTCTAAAAGTGATTCGTAATAACTAAGTTGTGCTGAAGGTCGAGGGATCTAGCGGGGTACTTGTACCGCCGTGAACGGCCCTTCTTGGAGTGAATTTTAATCATGCTCTTAATGTTGAACCTGCTAGTTGGTTGCAATAAACTTGTGAGTTCTTTTTGACTAATGTTAAGCTACGGTTTTTGGCACTTCCACCATCCATATTTGCTAGCCTCTTCGATGCTGTGCATTGCCTTCTGCTCACACTGAGAGTTGTGCATACTTCGCCAGTACATCCAAACCCGTGGGAGGACTTTCTCTTGTTTTCCTACACATAAACCCATACATTTTCCTCAAAACAGCCACCATACCTACCTACTACAGCATTTCCATAGCTGTTCCGAGATATATTGCCATGCAACTTCCATCTTACATTACATGACTTGTTGTCATTCATATTTTGCTTTGCATGATTCTATACAGCTGATGTGCGGTTTACCCATGTTACGCTAGATCATTGCATATCCTGCTACACTGGCAGAGGCATACAGTTTCATACACCATGTTTAGTTCGCTGTGAGATATTTGTAATAAAAAGTGTGTTGTCATATTAGGATGTTGCCCCTGAAAGTGAAAAGAGCCATGGAGGCCATCGAAAAGAGAAACAGAAAAAAAGAAAAAAAGAATAAAGAAAAAGGGGGCAACATTACTATCCTTTATCCACACTTGTGCTCATGTTCTAGCACCTGCATTTTCATAGTCATCATTTGTGCTCATGTTTAGCACCTATACTCCATGTGAGAGTTTTCATGATTTACTAGTATAACTATGTGGGGAATTTACACTATAGAACTTGGGTTGTATATTCCAATGATGAGCTTCCTCAAAAATGCTCTAGGTCTTCATGAGCAACCAAGTTGGATGCACCCCCACTAGTTCCATTGGAGAGCTTTCATACACTTATAGCTCTATGTGCATCCGTTGCATGGCAATCACTACTCCTTACATAGCTTCGATTATAAGACTTCCTCTTGTCTAATGATCACTTATAGCTTTGTGAGACTTTCTTCCTTTGGCCTTCCAAACCTCCATTAATGTTCTTTTAGCCATAACATCCTGGTGCCAAAACCAAATGCTTGCGCTCACCGGTTGAGTAGACTTCGAATCAGTTGATTCATGACGTTCATGTTTATGTTTACTTGGCTGAATCCTTCTATGTTGTGAAAGATTACTTGATGCTTGGAATTGAAGGATGGAACTCCTACATTGGATACTTAAAACATCCTTAATGAACCCTGTCCGGTTTCATGTCTTTAAGGCAATAGTTCATGAAAAGTTTTAGCTTGTTTAACTATCTTGCTTTGTTATCTCTTATTGAATATCAATTATAGACTTTTGCTTTGAATGATTTGATCTCAGCTCATATGCTTTACAATATTATTGATCAAGATTGTGTGGTAGCATGTCACTTCAGGAATTATTTGTTGTTATCGTTTTACCTACTTGAGGACGAGTAGAACTAAGCTTGGGGATGCTTGATACGTCTCCAACGTATCTATAATTTCTTATGTTCCATGCTAGTTTTATACCAATTGCTACATGTTTTATTCACACATCATGGCATTTTTATGCATTTTCTGGGACTAACCTATTAACAAGATGCCACAGTGCCAGTTCCTGTTTTCTGCTGTTTTTGGTTTCAGAAAAGCTGTTCTGGAAATATTCTCGGAATTGGACGAAACAAAATCCCAGATGCCTATTTTTCCGACACGTTCACGAAGTCCGAAGGACAGACGAAGGGGGGCAGCAGGGCGCCGTCCCGACACCACGGCGTGGGTGGGCCCCCTGCCACGCCACCCAATGGGGAGCGGGCCCCGTGCCTCCACCGACGTCGCCCCTTCGCCTATTTATTCTCCCCGACGAGAAAACCCTAAAACACCGAGGCATTATTCTAGAAAACATCCGCTGCCGCCGCCGTCAACCCTAACTCGGGGGGTTCCTGAAGCTCTTCCCGGCACCCTGCCGGAGAGGGGAATCATCACCGGAGGGCTCTACATCGCCATGCCTGCCTCCGGAGTGATGCGTGAGTAGTTCATCTCTGGACTATGGTTCCATACAGTAGCTAGATGGTTGTCTTGTCCTTTTGTGCCATCATGTTTAGATCTTGTGAGCTGCCTATCATGATCAAGATCATCTTATTGTAATGCTACATGTTGTGTTTGCTGGGATCCGATGAGTATTGAATACTATGCCAAGTTGATTATTGATCTATCTTATATATGTTGTTTATGATCTTGCATGCTCTCCGTTATTAGTGTAGGCTCTGTCCAAGTTTATGCTTGTAACTCCAATAGGGAGTATTTATGCTAGATAGTAGGTTCATGCCTCCATTTAATCTGGGGTTAATTGCTTCTGTGCCCTGGTTCTCTCTAGTTTATCTGTTTGTGCCACCCCCGCGTAGTTTCTCTCGTTCGTGCCCTGGCTGGGCCGCAAATGGCCCGCGCACGGCCAAGACGGCCGTTTCCGTCTGGTCAACCTCGTTTCACCGTAACTTGGCCTGACTTGTGGGGTCGCCCTGGCGTGGCTCGGTTGGAATCACATCCAGTGGGGCCGGGGCACTTGTCTGACTGGTGGGGTCGGCTCAAACTGACCACGTCTCGGTACGGATGATTGGTGTATAGATCTGCCCCTAAAATACGTGTTGGTGTATAGATCTGCCCCTAAAACTGTAGATAGTTTCGGTACGGATGATTAGTCATTTGTCCCTAAAAATATAAGAAATTTCTGGTGTAAAATACGTGTTGGTCTATAGATCTGCCCCTAAAACTGTAGATAGTTTCTGTACGGATGATTAGTCATTTGTCCCTAAAAATATAAGAAATTTCTGGTGTAAAATACGTGTTGGTGTATAGATCTGCCCCTAAAACTGTAGATAGTTTCGGTACGGATGATTAGTCATTTGTCCCTAAAAATATAAGAAATTTCTGGTGTAAAATACGTGTTGGTGTATAGATCTGCCCCTAAAACTGTAGATAGTTTCTGTACGGATGATTAGTCATTTCTCTCTAAAAATATAAGAAATTTCTGGTGTAAAATATGTGTTGGTGTATAGATCTGCCCCTAAAACTGTAGATAGTTTCTGTACGGATGATTAGTCATTTGTCCCTAAAAATATAAGCAATTTCTGGTGTAAATACGTGTTGCTGTATAGATCTGCCCCTAATTTCCAAATGAGACGACTGGTTTATCATAAGCGGTTGGTCCAAATAACATAGAGCTTACATTGTATTAATTATGCTTACATTGCATTAATTATGCTTACATCGCATTAATTAACTATGACTGACAATCAGCAGATAAACAAAGCCTAGAGCAACTATACAGAGATAAAATCCTGCAGCTATCAGATTAGCCTGCTTCTTCAGATCATTCATCTGCCATAAGTGCTTGTTCAACTTCTTCAGTTCGCCTCTCACTTCCGCAAGCCCCATCGGAGGAGCAACCATGCCAGATCCCATCGGCGGAGCAACGATGCCCATCGGCGGAGCAGAGGGCGCAATCTCCACATCAGACGGCAGAGGAAGGTCGCTGGGCGCGCGCCACCTTCCATCCCGTCTAAGCTACGTAACGTATTCATCTAACCACTGAAAATGGTTGCATGGTTCCAACCCCTGAAAAAGTCAACCTGAACCCTAAATCCCATATCTGAGCAAGAAATTGAAAACACTTAAGAAATCAAAGCAAAAGGATGCGAAAGAAAGATCTTTACATCCTGTGGCAGGCTCAGGCATTTCAAATACTCGCGCCCCTTGTTGGCTGTCTCAGCCCTACTAGTCTTACGGCTCAGTAGCTCCTTGCGTGAGCATTTAGGACATGCCGGCAACGGCACCTCAGGCTGCTTTGGCCAAATGGGGCGAACGGATGAACTGGAGGAGCACGACATTGCTGCTGCCCTTCGTCGCCGGAGAGGAAGAAGAGGAAGGAAGAGGAAGAAGAAGATGGTCCAAAGAGGATGGATGCTCTGTCTGTGAAGAGGTGGCAAATGGTGGGTCTGCGGTGAGCGTGTAACGGTCATTTGCGGCGGTGCGGCTGTTGCGAGTCCACCAACCCTTTTTGCCTAGAAATGGGGTCGTTTACCCTACCTTTGGAGCTCATTTGAAACACATCGAACGGGTTGTGCAGAATGAGCTTCTCACACGGGTTACAGCCAATCAGATCGCAGAATGAGCCTCTCGTGGATCGCCCCGAGTCTGAAGATTCCTTCTAGAGGAACGATCGGACGGCTGCAGTTCAACGCTAGGGTTAGTTCGACGGTCATTGTTCAAATGGGGGTTGGAGGCACTCAACGGGGTTTGGAGGCACTCAACGGGGTTTTCAAAAGTTTGATAAAGTGTCCAAGCTTCATTTTGAAGTGACTAAGAAGGATCGAGTCTTCGTTTTTCAAATTTCATGTTTTAAACTTGTTTAAATGTCGGTCAACGTTAAGTTGACCGAAATTTGAAATGAGCTTCAAATATTCACAAAAAATCAAAAAATGGAAAATCCTGCGCACATAGTCGTCTTATGTCATATACTAACGATTCAAGCTGATAAACAATGTCTATACACATTCAGATGAAAAATGCATGTATCTAAGTGATATCCTCGAACTATGTCGTATGAACTCGAGGTTCAAATGAGCTTCAAATATTCAAAAAAAATCAAAAAAAGGAAAATCCTTCGCACATAGTCGTCTTATGTCATATACTAACGATTCAAGTTGATAAACATCATCTATAAACATTTCATATGAGAAATGCATGTATCTAAGGCGATATCTCAGACTATGTCCTATGATTTCTAGGGTGAAGAGAAGGGGTTTTGGATTTCCAACATAAAACGTTCAAGCACCTCACAAAGTTTCATTTTGGAGTGACTAAGAAGGATCCATGCTTAGTTTTTCATTTTCATGTTTTAAACTTGTTTAAATGTCGGTCAACGTTAAGTTGACCGACATTTGAAATGAGCTTCAAATATTCATAAAAAATCAAAAAATGGAAAATCCTGCGCACATAGTCGTCTTATGTCATATACTAACGATTCAAGTTGATAAACAAGGTCTACGTACATTTTGACGAGAAATGCAGTATCAATTGTGTGTTCTCAAACTATGTCGTTTGAACTCAAGAGTAAAGAGAAGTGTTTTTGGACTTGCAACAACAAAGTTTGAAACAAATGACCGGAGGCAAGCTTATCCATCATAATATCATTACGGTGACGCCCAGAGCGCGCCCAGAGCGCGCCAGTTAATGCCCAGAGCACGCCCATAAGGTGTTCGACCAAAATATATCCGTCCAAAATCCGACCAAAATCAAATACAAATCATAGTAATATTAGTCAGTCTCTTCTTTGACGTCCTTCTCTTCTTTGACGTCGCCAAAGCCGGACATCATCTCGTCAACCCACTTCTCGATCTCTTCGCTGGGGTCGCTGATCTCTTCGTTGGGGTCGCTGGAGTCGCTGGAGTCGCTGTAGTCATCAAATTCGTACATCATCTGGTCGTCCCACTGCTCGATGTCTTCGTCGGGCTCCTCGACGTCTTCGCTGACCTTCTCAAATGTCAGCTCGATGTACTCCTCCTTGACGATCACCTTGATAATGTAGAGATCAACAAAGCGCATCTGCAGTTGCTCCCAGAATAGATCCCAGCTATCCGTGAACTCGATGTAATCTTCGATCACTCGATATGATCCAAAGATGTCGACATCGTTTCTCGCCAAAAGACGAGATTTTCCGTGAACTTGACGTAATATGCGATCACGCGATGGAATAACATCATAACCATCTACTACCGCAATCTTGAGATGCTATCAAAATAACATGAGCATCGTATGAGAAAATGACAGAATACTTCAAAATGACAGAATAGTTCAGAAAATGACAGAATAGTTCAAATGACAGAATAGTTCAGAAAATGACAGAATAGTTTAGAAAATGTAAATGAATAAGAAACGTTTGAATCATACCAGAGAATTGACATCTATAGAATCATCCTCAATCCCGCGCACGTAGAACTGAGGGATCTCTTCCAACTCCATCGTGGCATCTTTGAATAAAGCGAAAGATATTGCATTCATTTCTGAATAGGTGACATCTCTCGGTTCGTGAAATATGCTCTTTAGGAGGGCTGGCTTGCAGCATCCGACAATCTGTTCAAATTCTGATCAAAGAGATGAGAGGAAGACATTCAGAAAACTTGTAAACTACTCAATGTGTAAGAAAAAGAACACAAACCAGCATACACGTGTGTTGCACAAAAGGTTTTGCAGCATTGTGCTCGTTAGTCACTTCAACATTGAACAGATGCTGATCTTCATTGCAAGTGAACTTGACAACATCGCCCTCCTCGATGCCATAGCATTCACATAGTGCTCTCCACTGCGTTCCACAGATCGAGGTATCAATATGGGTCTTCGGGCTATCACTTAGCCGCTTACAGAGATATCTCCGATGTGTTTCAATTTCAATTTCCCACCTATCCAGGTAGAAGAAGTACTGGTCTACGTTCGGACACCTAGCCTCCATCCAGTTCTTACGAGGGCCAATTGCCCGGCTCTCTAGAAGATATCTTAAAGGGCATGGCAGAATCTACAAAACCGGAGAAACTATGAAGACACTCATTGAAGGAAAAACAAATGACATTCCCTTGAATTTGAAAGGCAATACTTACAACTTCCTCTTTGTAACCGTGTTCAATCGGGACTTTGAAAGTATTGGAACGACGAGTTAGTGTACGACAGAAAGTTGCTGTATGACGGCACATAGCACAGTAATCGACGACGTCGCTATCGGAATCCTATTTTAACAAATGAAATTTAGAACCAGATAAACAGGCGGAACCTGGGGTTTTTGGGGGTTCCTCGGGGAGCCAAATAGAAAATCAAATCTACTCACATATAATGAACCATTCGGGAGCTCAAACAGGGAAATGAAGCATGTAGAGAAGATAGCACTGACCATCGAAATGGGGTTGATGGACTGCAGCTGGAACCGTCGGCGACCAAAAAACCCCAAACGGCGAAGGCGGCCGTACAATGGCGATGGCGATGGAGCTCCTTGCTTGTCCCTCCTTCTCGACGGGCGACGGGAGACGGGCGGGCGACGACAATGGCGATGGCGATGGAGCTCCTTTGCGCCTTCAATCACCCTGCTCTCCGCCCTCAATACAACTCCTATTGCTCTGTTCTTGGGGGTTCCTCGGGGGTTCTATGGGCGGCAGCAGTGAGCCAGGGAAGAAAGACCACGTGGGCCCCATCGGCGGTATCCCTTCATTAAACAAGTGCCCCGGCCCCACTGGATGCGATTCTAACCGCCCCAGCCCCACTTGACCGGTCCTACTTCCAACTCACGAGCCGCGCCAGGGCGACCCCACAAGTCAGGCCAAGTTACGGTGAAACGAGGTTGACCAGACGGAAACGACCATCTTGGCCGTGCGCGGGCCATTTGTGGCCCAGCCAGGGCACGGACGAGAGAAACTACGTGGGGGTGGCACAAACAGATAAAACTGAGGTAGGTAGGGCACAGAAACGATTGACCCTTTAATCTGGGACAGTGACAGAAAGTTCTAAGGTTGTGGATGTGCTGTTGCTACTTGGGGTAAAACAGCAATGCTTTGTCGAAGGATATTAGTGTTGTTTACATTATGCATCATACTTAATGATATTGTCTATTGCTTGCAACTTAATACCGGAAGGGGTGCAGATGCTAACCTGAAGGTGGACTATTTAGACACATATGCATGCTGGATGGCGATCTGTGTACTTTGTCGTAATGCCCAAGTAAATCTCATAGTGATCATCATGACTAGTATATGCATTGTTATGCGTCTCTTTATTTTGTCAATTGCCCAGCTGTAATTCGTTTACCCAGCATGTTAGTATTTTATTATGGAGACACCACTAGTGAACTGTGGACCCCGGTCCATTCATTTACATCTGAATACAACCTACTGCAATTATTGTTCTTTTACATTCTCTGCAAGCAAACATCATTTTCCACACTATACGCCTAATCCTTTGTTTTCAGCAAGCCAGTGAGATTGACAACCTCACTGTTACGTTGGGACAAAGAAGTTTGATTGTGTTGTGTAGGTTCCACGTTGGCGCCGGAATCACTGGTGTTGCGCCGCACTACATTCCTTCACCAACAACCTTCAGAGCATCGCTGACTTCTACTGGTTCGATTAAACCTTGGTTTCGTACCGAGGGAAAACTTGCTGCTGCACTCATCATACCTTCCTCTTGGGGTTCCCAACGGACATGTGACTTTACACGCATCAAGCACATTTTCTGGCGCCGTTGCCGGGGAAGTCAAGACGTTCTGAGTCAGAAGACTCTACTTCCCTTCGACGCCCATTTCCTGGCGCCAGGGAGGTCGAGTTGCTTCTGCAAGGGGAGTCTCTCACTTCCAATCTTTTACTTTGTTTTTGTCTTGCTTACTTTATTTTTATTTTGTCTTGTTTGCTTTCTTTATATCAAAAACACAAAAAAATTAGTTACTTGTTTTACTTTTTGTATTTCGGCCTAGAGTTTATTTTTGCTAAAATGAGTACTCCTGAGAACACCAAGTTGTGTGACTTCACAAGCACAAATAATAATGATTTCATATGCACTCCTATTGCTCCACCTGCTTCTAAAGCAGACTTTTATGAAATTAAACCTGCTCTATTAAATCTTGTTATGAAAGAGCAATTTTCTGGTGTTAGTACTGATGATGCTGCTGCCCATCTTAATAATTTTGTTGAACTTTGTGAGATGCAAAAGTATAAGGATATAGATGGGGATATTATAAAACTGAAATTATTTCCTTTCTCTTTGAGAGGAAGAGCTAAAGAATGGTTGTTATCTTTGCCTAGAAATAGTATTGATTCATGGACAAAATGCAAAGATGCTTTCATTGGAAAATATTATCCTCCTGCTAAATTATATCTTTGAGAAGTAGCATTATGAACTTCAAGCAATTTGATAATGAACATGTTGCCCAAGCATGGGAAGAATGAAATCTTTGGTAAAGAATTGTCCCACCATGGACTGACTGCTTGGATGATCATCCAAACCTTTTATGCAGGATTAAATTTTTCTTCAAGGAATTGTTGGATTCGGCTCTGGAGGGACCTTTATGTCCATCACTTTGGGTGCAGCAACAAAACTTCTTGATGATATGATGATCAACTACTCCGAATGGCACACTGAAAGGGCTCCTCAAGGTAAGAAGGTAAATTCTGTTGAAGAAACTTCTTCCTTGAGTGAAAAGATTGATGTCATTATGTCTATGCTTGTGAGTGGTAAATCTCATGTTGATCCTAATAATGTTCCTTTAGCTTCATTGGTTGCTCAAGAAGAGCATGTTGATGTGAACTTCATTAAAAAAACAATTTCAACAACAATGCTTATAGGAATAATTTTGGTAACAACAACTATAAGCCATATCCTTCTAATAATGGTAGTGGTTATGGTAATTCTTATGGTAATTCTTACAACAATGTAGGAGTGTACCCTCTGATCTTGAAGTCATGCTTAAAGAATTTATCAATACACAAACTGCTTTTAACAAATCTGTTGAGGAAAAGTTTGGTAAAATTGATGTTCTTGCTTCCAAGGTTGATAGTCTTGCTCTTGATGTTGATCTTTTGAAACTGAAAGTTATGCCTAATGAGGTTAAAGATACTAAGTCTTTTGCTACAGCAAATGCTATCCAAGTTAAAATTGACAACAATATTAGGATGTTGGCTGAATTGCATGCTAGGTGGGAAAGAGAAGCTGAAATTGATAGAAAGAATAGTATAGCTCGAGTTTGTACTATTACCACCACTAGTAATGCTGAAGCTTCACATGTAGTAAACCTCCTACTATCAATGGTAATGTTATTGGTGTTGGCAATGTTTCCACTTCTACTATAAAGCATGCAAAATTGCCTAAAACTGCTGAAACTGTTTCTGATAAAAGTGCTGAAATTTTTCGAAGTATTGGAGGCAATGGTCCCATTACTTTTGATCATAATGATTTTGATTTTGATGGTTGTAGCATTTGAAGTTATTATGTTCTTGCAAAAGCTAGCTAGAAGTCCTAATGCTAGTGCTATAAACATGGCTTTTACAAAACATATTACAAATGCTCTCATGAAAGTTAGGGAAGAGAAATTAAAACTTGAAGCTTCTATCCCTAGGAAGTTGGAAGATGGTTGGGAGCCCATCATTAAAATGAAGTGAATGATTTTGATTGTAATGCTTTATGTGATCTTGGTGCAAGTATTTCTGTTATGCCTAAGAAACTTTATGATATGCTTGACTTGCCACCTTTGGAACACTGTTATTTGGATGTTCATCTTGCTGATAACTCTATGAAGAAACCTTTGGGGAGAATTGACAATGTTCATATTATGGTTAACAATAACCTTGTCCCCGTTGATTTTGTTGTTTTGGATATTGAATGCAATGCATCTTGTCCTATTGTTTTGGGAAGACCCTTTCTTCGAACTGTTGGTGCTATTATTGATATGAAAGAGGGGAATATTAAGTATCAATTTCCTCTCAAGAAAGGTATGGAACACTTCCCTAGAAAGAGAATGAAGATGCCTTTTGATTCTATTATTAGAACAAATTATGATGTTGATGCTTCTTCTCTTGATAACACTTGATTTTCACTTTCTGCGCCTAGCTGAAAGGCGTTAAAGAAAAGCGCTTATGGGAGACAACCCACCTTTTTATTTTCTGTCATTTTATTTTATTTTGAGTCAAGGTGCTGTTTACTTCTGTAACAACTCCTTTGTATCTTTATTTTATTGCATTGTTGTGCCAAGTAAAGTCTCTAGTTGAAAGTTGTTGCTAAATTTGGATTTCTGCGCAGTGACAGATTTTTGCTGTCCACCGTTTTGAGCTGTACGCACTCCAGAAAAATCGAAAAATTCTGAAAAAATCACGCATGATCCTTATATATGTACGCAACTTTCATTAGTTTTGATTTTTCGCATCTGAGCAAGTTAAGTGCCTCGAAAAAATTCGTCTTTCCAGACTGTTCTGTTTTTGACAGATTCTGCCTTTTATTTTGCATTGCCTCTTTTACTATGTTTGATTGGATTTCTTTGCTCCATAAAACATCAGTGGCTGTAGTAATGTCCAGAAGCTTTGGTAATGATTGTGTCACAGTAGAACATGTGAATTTTTGATTATGCACTAACCCTCTAATGAGAATTATTTGAGTTTGTGTGGCGGAAGTTTTCAAGGAGCAAGCGAGAAGGATGATATGATGTGATCAAGAAGAGTGAAAAGCCTAAGCTTGGGGATGCCCCCGTGGGTCATCCCAGCAATATTCAAGAAGACTCAAGCGTCTAAGCTTGGGGATGCCCAAGGCATCCCCTTCTTCATCAATTTATCAGGTCATCTCTAGTGAAACTATATTTTATTCTTCCACATTTATGTATTTTACTTGGAGCGTCTGTTTGCTTTTATTTTTGCTTTGTTGTTTTTATTTTCTGAATAAGTTGGATCCTAGCATTCTTGTGTGGGAGAGAGACACGCTCCGCTTTTTCATGTGAATACTCATATTCTTCACTTATATCTTTTGAGTATTCTTATCTAGCTACTGTATGCTTTTAGCTCCTGTTTTTCATGCATCTCTTTTAGAGCTGTTAATTCTTGTGGAGAAGTACTCTCTTGTTTCATTTGTAAATTATTTGGAGAGTTGCTTGGTTGATGTGTTGGTTCAGAAAATGCTGCATGTGGTAGTGGTATATGAATAACTTGCATAATCTTGTAGATCATTGAACTTTGATAACTTGATTCTTTGCAAATGTTTTGAGGTATTTAGATGGTAAAGCTTGCTGGTTAGTTAAGTTAAAATCATTAGTGGATTGTTGTCTTTAAGCTTGTACCGTACTACAAACTCTACTAAAATTGTTGAAGGTGTAGTTGGACTTGATAGCTTTCCATGTCTAAAAGTGATTCGTAATAACTAAGTTGTGCTGAAGGTCGAGGGATCTAGCGGGGTACTTGTACCGCCGTGAACGGCCCTTCTTGGAGTGAATTTTAATCATGCTCTTAATGTTGAACCTGCTAGTTGTTTGCAATAAGCTTGTGAGTTCTTTTTGACTAATGTTAAGCTACGGTTTTTGGCACTTCCACCATCCATATTTGCTAGCCTCTTCGGTGCTGTGCATTGCCTTCTGCTCACATTGAGAGTTGTGCATACTTCGCCAGTACATCCAAACCCGTGGGAGGACTTTCTCTTGTTCTCCTACACATAAACCCATACATCTTCCTCAAAACAGCCACCATACCTACCTACTACAGCATTTCCATAGCTGTTCCGAGATATATTGCCATGCAACTTCCATCTTACATTACATGACTTGTTGTCATTCATATTATTGCTTTGCATGATTCTATACAGCTGATGTGCGGTTTACCCATGTTACGCTAGATCATTGCATATCCTGCTACACTGGCAGAGGCATACAGTTTCATACATCATGTTTTAGTTCGTTGTGAGTTATTTGTAAAAAAAGTGTGTTGTCATATTAGGATGTTGCCCCTGAAAGTGAAAAGAGCCATGGAGGCCATCGAAAAGAGAAACAGAAAAAAAGAAAAAAAGAAAAAAAGAATAAAGAAAAAGGGGGCAACATTACTATCCTTTATCCACACTTGTGCTCATGTTTAGCACCTGCATATTCATAGTCATCATTTGTGCTCATGTTTAGCACCTATACTCCATGTGAGAGAGTTTTCATGTTTACTAGTATAACTATGTGGGGAATTTACACTATAGAACTTGGGTTGTATATTCCAATGATGAGCTTCCTCAAAAATGCTCTAGGTCTTCATGAGCAACCAAGTTGGATGCACCCCCACTAGTTCCATTGGAGAGCTTTCATACACATATAGCTCTATGTGCATCCGTTGCATGGCAATCACTACTCCTTACATAGCTTCGATTATAAGACTTCCTCTTGTCTAATGATCACTTATAGCTTTGTGAGACTTTCTTCCTTTGGCCTTCCAAACCCCATTAATGTTCTTTTAGCCATAACATCCTGGTGCCAAAACCAAATGCTTGCGCTCACCGGTTGAGTAGACTTCGAAACAGTTGATTCATGATTTCATGTTTATTTTACTTGGCTGAATCCTTCTATGTTGTGAAAGATTACTTGATGCTTGGAATTGAAGGATGGAACTCCTACATTGGATACTTAAAACATCTTTAATGAACCTTGTACGGTTTCATGTCTTTAAAGCAATAGTTCATGAAAAGTTTTAGCTTGTTTAACTATCTTGCTTTGTTATCTCTTATTGATATCAATTATAGACTTTTGCTTTGAATGATTTGATCTCAGCTCATATGCTTTACAATATTATTGATCAAGATTGTGTGGTAGCATGTCACTTCAGAAATTATTGTTGTTATCGTTTTACCTACTCGAGGACGAGTAGAACTAAGCTTGGGGATGCTTGATACGTCTCCAACGTATCTATAATTTCTTATGTTCCATGCTAGTTTTATACCAATTGCTACATGTTTTATTCACACTTCATGCATTTTTATGCATTTTCTGGGACTAACCTATTAACAAGATGCCACAGTGCCAGTTCCTGTTTTCTGCTGTTTTTGGTTTCAGAAAAGCTGTTCTGGAAATATTCTCGGAATTGGACGAAACAAAATCCCAGATGCCTATTTTTCCGACACGTTCACGAAGTCCGAAGGAAGACGAAGGGGGGCAGCAGGGCGCCGTCCCCACCACGGCGCGGGTGGGCCCCCTGCCGCGCCACCCTATGGGGAGCGGGCCCCGTGCCTCCACCGACATCGCCCCTTCGCCTATTTATTCTCCCCGACGCGAAAACCCTAAAACACCGAGCCATTATTCCAGAAAACATCCGCTGCCGCCCCGCCGTCAACCCTAACTCGGGGGGTTCCTGAAGCTCTTCCCGGCACCCTGCCGGAGAGGGGAATCATCACCGGAGGGCTCTACATCGCCATGCCTGCCTCCGGAGTGATGCGTGAGTAGTTCATCTCTGGACTACGGGTCCATACAGTAGCTAGATGGTTGTCTTCTCCTTTTGTGCCATCATGTTTAGATCTTGTGAGCTGCCTATCATGATCAAGATCATCTTATTGTAATGCTACATGTTGTGTTTGCTGGGATCCGATGAGTATTGAATACTATGTCAAGTTGATTATTGATCTATCATATATGTTGTTTATGATCTTGCATGCTCTCCGTTATTAGTGTAGGCTCTGGCCAAGTTTATGCTTGTAACTCCAAGAGGGAGTATTTATGCTAGATAGTAGGTTCATGCCTCCATTTAATCTGGGACAGTGACAGAAAGTTCTAAGGTTGTGGATGTGCTGTTGCTACTAGGGGTAAAACAAATGCTTTGTCTAAGGATATTAGTGTTGTTTACATTATGCACCATACTTAATGCAATTGTCTGTTGCTTGCAACTTAATACCGGAAGGGGTGCGGATGCTAACCTGAAGGTGGACTATTTAGACACAGATGCATGCTGGATGGCGGTCTGTGTACTTTGTCGTAATGCCCAAGTAAATCTCATAGTGATCATCATGACTAGTATATGCATTGTTATGCGCCTCTTTATTTTGTCAATTGCCCAGCTGTAATTCGTTTACCCAGCATGTTAGTATTTTATTATGAGAGACACCACTAGTGAACTGTGGACCCCGGTCCATTCTTTTACATCTGAAATACAACCTACTGCAATCATTGTTCTTTTACATTCTCTGCAAACAAACATCATTTTCCACACTATACGCCTAATCCTTTGTTTTCAGCAAGCCGGTGAGATTGACAACCTCACTGTTACGTTGGGACAAAGTAGTTTGATTGTGTTGTGCAGGTTCCACATTGGCACCAGAATCACTGGTGTTGCGCCGCACTACATTGCTTCACCAACAACCTTCAGAGCATCGCTGACTTCCTACTGGTTCGATTAAACCTTGGTTTCATACTGAGGGAAAACTTGCTGCTGCACTCATCATACCTTCCTCTTGGGGTTCCCAACGGACGTGTGACTTACACGCATCACTTCCCCAAGCTTAGACTTTTCCATAGCATTAGCAATAGTGTGCAAAGAATTTATAGTAATAAGATTGCTACCATCATGCAAATAATTTTTCATAGATTTTTTATTTTTTGCTCAAACACATCATGTCCTAACTCAAGATAAATTTCATAAAGCTCTCTATTTTTTTTGTTGTTTTCCATTTTCTATTTTTTTTTGGGTTTTTGATATATATAACTGAGAATAAAATTAATGAGAAACTCACAACCAAACAAGTTTAAAGGAACCTCCCCAAGCTTAGATGATTGCAAGATATAAAACAAGATAAAATAAATCTAAAGTCTAGTGCACACAAGAATAGAAACTTAAGCGCTACGCTCCCCGGCAACGGCGCCAGAAAAGTACTTGATTACCCCCCAAGATCAGGGGATCACTGTAGCACCTCTCAATGTGGAAGTAAGGTATCGATCCGCAGGAGCAAGAAGGAAAAGTTATCCATTCCCTACAACTAAAGTGTCACAAGTTTTAGTTGATTATGCACTAAACAAGTTTAAAGAACAAGGTGGTTGATTTAATGAATGGAAGTTTAATGTAACAAAGCAAGAATGTAAAAGTGTCCCAATCCTCTTCAATGCAAGAGGACAAGACAAAGGTTTTCTCTTATAGGAACAATGGACATGGGTTCATGGGTTCACTTAATCCTCTCTCTCTCATCTACGGTGATTATCATGTTATAGATAAAGTACACACAATTGTCATGTTTTAATGGTAGCTTTTATGATGGCTATATGTCCTAAAACACATAGTTGAAAGAAATACCCATTTGTGTTGCTAGGTCACCCTCGTAAGGCTAGCGTGGTTGCTGTCACTCCCACATCATACTCTTTCTTTTTACCCCCAGATAAAGAATGTTGGGCTGTATTCATGTGTCACTCAATACATATGCCGTGTCACATCGGCCATCCTATACCCACATATATCATACTTCTTAATGGACAATATTCTAAACATTAGTGCAATGATTTATATTTCGTGTGTGTGACCACATCTCTCTCATCTATCTACACTTGGTGGTGTCAATCACCTCATGACAACGATAAACAAGGCATTATGAATAAATCAAACCATCACATGCATCATAGAATATCTCCAAAGTATGACAAGTCATAAAAGTTCCAACACAACGGTAAATGCATAACAAATCATCTCATACCACAATATCCACCATAGGAATTACATAGATGACCGTAATCATGTTCAGCAGCTCATACTGTACTAATTAGTGAAGCTCAAAGAGAGGAGAGATACATAAGTTACCACCACAAACTCAAGTCCAGGGGTGGACTACTCCCCCTTCATCATGAAGACGGTGGAGAAGTCGTTGGAGAAGATGGAGACCACCCCGGCAGCGCCCCGCCGGAGTTTTCCCCCTCCAATCTGCAGCTCCAGGTCTCCGTTTCGGTGTTTCTGTGTTTCGGCGGCGCTCCTTCCAGAGATCGTCGGGGACTATTTTTATAGGCGTTTTTAGGTCACGACTAGGTCGGTGGAGAAAAGATCGACGACAGCGGAGGGTCGAGGCTCAATTGGAGGGGTCCCACGCGGACATGTACAGGGGCCGCGTGGGCCCACCTCTTTTGGTCCTCGGGTCTCCGCTTGTTTGCTTCCTTCGCCCCCAAGTCTTCTTCGTTCCAAATATTAACGCTCGTAAATTTGCAGGTCATTTGGACGACATTTGGGTCCCTGAAACATTAAAGTAAAGAAATAGGGTTTTCTGCCTGAACAGGGTTAATTTCACAAAAATAGGAAATAAATATAATATCCCAAAAATCATTATAAAACATTAATATAACCCTTATATGATGCAGATATGATTGGAATATAAGTAATATAGTGCAAAGTTCATGTATGCATTTTACATGCATTAGGTGCAGAGGCTCTTCGCCTTAAGCTAGGCTTTGAGTTCTTTTGCGTGGATGAGAGTTACGGTAGGGCTAGAGGTCTAGCTCTATTTTGGACCAATGATAATAAATTGATTTCTGAGTACGTATCCCCCAATTTCATAGATGTTATCTTTGAAACTTGTAATGGTACTGCTTGGAGATTTACGGGGTTCTATGGAGAGGCCAAGTGGGAAGATAAGCACTTGTGTTGGGATCGATTGCGGAGTCTCAACAACAGACAAGGTATGCCCTGGATTGTTCTCGGTGACTTCAACGAGATCTTGTATTCTGATGAAAAGGAGGGGGCAACCCTAGGACAGCTCAGATGATGCAGGAGTTTAGAGATTGTCTGGATGATTGCAATCTCCAGGACATGGGCTATCTGGGTGATAAGTTCACCTGGAGAAGAGGGGAGTTGAGGGAGAGACTGGACCAGGCGGTTTGCAATGTTGAATGGCGGGCACTATTTCCTATGGCTGCCGTCACCAATGAGCAACATCACCGCTCCGATCATAGACCTGTGGTGGTTAATACTGAATACTATGATACACATGCGATCATGCGACGAGGAGGCGGGCGAAAGTTTGAGGCTCGTTGGCTGGCAGAGGAGACGGTTAGATTATCAAGATGGCCTGGGAGAAGGCCAAGCTACTGGGGATTGCACCGACCTTGGCTTCTCGGACACGGGATCGGACCACACTCAAGGGTCCGAAGAAGCGTATCAGTAAGCTGCAGAAGGAGCTGGAGCAACTAAAACGAGGACCTATCTCCTCAGAATCTGATGGTCGGCAGAAGGAGATTAAAGTTCTGATTGAAAATTTGTTAGAACAAGAAGAGATCTACTGGTTGCAACGGGGTCGTGCAAACTGGTTGATGCACGGCGACCGGAATACGTCCTTCTTTCATAATGCGGCAACCTCTCGTAAAAAGAGGAACCTGATCCGCTGATTGCTTGATGATACTGGAGTATGGAAGCAAGGTACCGAGTTGAGTAATCATGTTACTAATTACTTCTCTGTGTTGTTTACCTCGGAGGACAATGGACAACACTCAAGTGTACTTGACACTGTCCATACGAGAGTCACTGCAGCAATGAACGAAGCACTGGTGGCTCCTTTCATGGTTGAGGAAGTAAAGAAGGCCCTATTTAATATTGGAGACCTAAAAGCCCCAGGGTCGGATGGTCTACATGCGGTTTTCTACAAGAGATTTTGGCATCTACTGGGAGATGATTTAGTTTTTGAAGTCTTGGAGGCGATTAATAACTTCAAGATTCCTGAAGGTTGGAGTGACACCACTATTGTCATGATACCGAAGGTGAAAGCTCCTGAAAAAGTAACTCAATTTAAGCCCATTAGCATCTGTAATGTGGTCTATAAAGTTATTTCAAAGATGCTAGCAGCAAGACTTAGAGGTATACTACCTGAGATAATAGGCCCAACTCAAAGTGCATTTGTTCCTGGACGGCTGATCACGGATAATGTACTAGTGGCTGATGCATGTAAAATGCATACATGAACTTTGCACTATATCACACATATTCCAATCATATATACATCATATAAGGGTTATATTACTGTTATTTAATGATTTTAGGAAATAAATCAATTGTTTCCTATTTTTATGGAATTAACTCTGCGCAGGCAGAAAACCCTATTTCTTTCCTTTTATGTTTCAGGGACCCAAACGACGTCCAAAAATTATGGAAAAATACAGGCATCATTATTTTGGAAGGAGGAAGACCTCGGAGCGAAGGAAGCAAGCAAACGGAGGCCAGAAGGCCGAAAGAGGGTGGCCCACGTGGCCACTGTACCTCGCCGCGTGGGGCCCACTCTTTTGGGCCTCGGGGCTCCGCAGCCGTCGATCCTTTTTGCGCCGCCTTCGTCTTGACCTAAAAATGCCTATAAAAAAGGTCCCCTGGCGTTTCGCGAACAAATCGCCGCCATATCACAGAAACACGAAAACGAAGACCTGGAACTACAGATTGGAGGGGGAAAACTCCGGCGGGGCGCTGCCGGCGTGGTCTCCTTCATCTCCATCGACATCTCCACCGTCTCCACCATGAAGAGGAGTAGTCCACCTCTGGACTATGGGTTTGTGGAAGTAACTTATGTATCTCTCCTCTCTCTTGAGCTTCACTAATGAGTACCGTATGAGCTGCTGAACACGATTACGGTCATATTTGTATTACCTATGTGGTGGATCTTTTTGTGAGTTAATATATGTTGAGATTGCAAATGTTTGTTTCAGTTATGAGTATAGATGCATATTATGTACCCCGTTCTTGTCTACTTATTTTGATCGAGCATGTTTATGAGAGCGTGTGTGGGGTGATGTGTGCATTAGTTGGAGTAACGGGGAGTGGTGAGTGCGGTAAGCTGACAACTGAAATATCGCGATCCACTTGGGTTTTTACCTTACTTTGTTACCTCACTAGGGATAAACAAAAATACCTTGCTGCCGGGGTTGAGGGTGATCAAGCCTCTTCTCTATGACTAGATCCAGCATGTTCTTATTTTAACTTCATGTTATAAAACTTATTGCTATACTCTGAGTCATCTTAATTACTGAGGTGTTATGATTTAGTTCGCATCTTGGTGGAGTATAAGTGAGACTAATAACCAAAAGGTCTCTATGTTAGGACGTGATGCCCATATAACTGTCCACTTGATATCAAACTTTGTGCTTGCAATCTCATATGTCAACTCTATGTCCACTTGTCTGCCACACCACTTAAAGAGAGAGTGCATAAGTGAAACCATGAACCCCAGTCCATTTTTAATCATAAGAAGCACCTTTCCAACCACTTTTGCCACCTTGCCATTTTCTGCCATTTATAAATCCGAAAATACAAAAACACTTTTCCACCTTGCATCCATCATAAAAACCCAAAAATATATCATATATCATTGCCATCATCATCCTAGCATATTCATCCACCATCATTGCATATTTATTTTGATATCATTCTACACCTTGTGCTTGACAACCACAGGTGAGGTTGAGGACCAAAACATTTAACTTTGTTTTGCAGGTAACCAAAAAGAAGGATAAAGAAGATAAATCTACCACTACTGATTCCCCGAGAGTTCGATATTAAACCCTCGAGTCACCCTCGTGGGGAAAACACTATTACCACTACTACATACTCTGCACTTGGAGGCTCAACCTAACCCCGTATACTTTTCACTGCAGGTATCTACTACGGGTATCAAGACTGTTGTCTGGCGCCGTTGTCAGGGAGATAGAAGCAACACCGCAATATATCCCCTAGTCAACTTAGCGATCAGCAGTGGCCTATGAATGTTTTCATGGAATAAAGAAGAGAAGGCAAGGCAAAAAAGGATTTTGTGCAGTGAAGCTAGATATGCACAAGGCCTATGATCGTGTCGAGTGGGGTTTCTTGGAGAAGATCATGATGAAGATGGGGTTTGACCATACGTGGGTTAAACTTGTGATGACGTGTGTCTCAACAGTTCGTTACCAAGTTCGTATTAACTCGGAGGAGAGTGACATATTTTCACCTACAAGAGGACTCCGTCAGGGAGATCCTCAGTCACCATATCAGTTTCTCTTGTGTGCCGAAGGCCTAACGGGACTGATCTCTAAGGCCGAGCAACAAGGGGAGCTCATAGGGGTTCGTGTGAGTCGTGAGGCACCTACGATCACAAACCTCCTATTTGCGGATGACTCACTGATCTTGATGCAAGCGGATGAGGGCAATGCTGGCTGTCTCAAACGCATTCTAGATGATTATTGCAAAGCATCGAGTCAGCTGGTAAGCGATGCAAAGTCGAGTAATTTTTTCAGCCCCAATACTCGAGTGGAGGATAAGGAAGTTATCTACAATACTCTGAATATTTTAACAGAAGCACTCACGGACAAATACTTGGGTCTACCTGCCACGGTTGGCATGGATAGGAGTGATTGCTTCATGTTTCTAGTTGATCGGGTGATCAAAAGAATTAATGGTTGGAAGGAGAAACTTCTCTCAGCAGGTGGGAGAGAGATACTTTTAAAAGCAGTAGCACAAGCTATACCATCGTATGCGATGTCGGTCTTTAAGATTCCACAATTTTTTGGTAAAGGAATCATATCAGCGATGTCAAAATATTGGTGGGGAGATAGTGCTAATCAAAAAAAGATGCACTGGTTGGCGTGGTGGAAGACGTGTGTGCCTAAGAGTAAAGGAGGAATGGGACTCAGAGATATCCATTGCTTTAATTTAGCTCTTCTTGCTAAACAGGCCTGGAGGTTGATTGATGTGCCAGACTCTTTATGTGCAAGGGTTCTGAGAGCAAAATATTTCCCATCAGGTGATTTTCTTAATGCAAAGTTCAAATCAGGAAGTTCCTTCACTTGGCAGAGTATTTGGGCAGGTTTACAAACCTTCAAAAAAGGACACATATGGAGAGTAGGTCAGGGTACATCTATAAACATTTGGGAAGATGACTGGATCCCAGGTGGGTCTTCTAGGAAGATATTCACACCCAAGGGTCAGAATCTCCTAACCCGTGTCAGTGATCTGATTGATCCCTACACTAACACATGGGATGAGGATCTACTGAAGCAGACCTTCTGGTTAGTTGATGTGAAGAGAATTCTTTCTATTCCTCTTTCTAACCATGGAATGGAAGATTTTGTGTCTTGGAACCTGACAAAGACAGGCACATTCAGTGTGAGATCAGCATACCACGCGGAATGGGAGAGCAGATTCGGCCATAAGGTGAATGGAAACCATGATGGGCCGATGAGAGAGAGCACCCTATGTGGAAATTTATCTGGAAATTAAAGGTGCCAAGGAAAGTTAAAATCTTTATCTGGCGTGTGATGCAGGAGACAATACCTTGTCGAGCTGTGTTGGCTAATAGACACGTTGTGTCTAGTGCACAATGTCCGCTGTGCTCTCAAGGGGCTGAAGATGTGAAGCATCTGTTATTTGAATGTAATGTGTCCAGGCTACTTCGGTTTGGGAAGAACTGGGCCTACTACCAATTATTCAGGATGCTTGCAAGGTGGATAGAGCGGGACAATCGGTTCTAGAAGCTGTGTTGTGTGTGCAACGGGTGCAAGTACCTGATGTGCATGCAGTATAGGAGTTGGTCGTTGTAACTTGCTGGTACATGTGGTTGTCTCGGCGGTAGGCTACAAATGATGAGCGAACTCAGGGGCCAAGGGGAACAACAAGAGCAATTGAGGCGTTGCATGCTAACTTTGTTGCAGCAAACTCCAAAGCCTAGGGCTAAGAGGGAGGGTTGGCTACGCCCTCTCCAGGATCATGCTAAAATAAATGTGGATGCGTCATTTGATGCGGATACACTCATGGGCACTACCAGAGCAGTTATCCGTGGTAGCAAGGGAGGTTTTATTGCTGCTGCAAACTCGAAGATTGATGTGGTGCTTGATGCACTTTCTGCGAAGGCACATGCGATCAAACAAGGTTTATCCCTAGCCCAGACAGTGGGATGCAACAGAATTATCATTTCCTCGGATTGCCTGGATGCAGTCAAGGCAATGGTGGAAGGAGATTATGTTGGCCGTGCTTATGCAATCTTTGAAGAATGCTATCAGTTGGCCACGGAGTTCCCGAAGAATACTTTCGAGCATTGTCATCGTGAGGCAAACTGTGTTGCCCATGAGTTAGCTAGAATAGCAAGGGGCTCAGTTGTAGATGTTTGGCTAGATGATCCCCCAGACTTTATTCGTTCGTTTTTACCTTCGGATGAAACCGTTATCTTGGAGAAATAGAAGTTTACTAAAAGGAATTGGCGCGCCTTGCCGCGTCCGTTTATACACTGGCAAAAAAAATGATGTACATGCCTCAAAGTTCTTTACCACAAAGAGATAATAACATCTTACGGAGCAACTGTTAAAATGAGACTTAAACAAATTAGTAACTCAAATAATCGAAGAAATGAAATCGTCCCAAATGCGATAATTTACAACCGTGTCCAATTTCTAAGATAATCAAGTCAATCAACCATAATGTCAGGTTTGACAACCTATTGTTTGGCGCTTGTATACTCAATCGTATCTTCCTTTCACGAATCTGCCAGTATGTAGATTGAATTTTCCTAAGTTACACAACTCCAAGATATCAAACCATTTATTCATTCCACTCTCTTAGCCATATGGCCACCATGCTCTTCACGTGGTATTCTTTGCTTATGTGTAGGATGCCTACCCAGGTTCATCTCTCTATAACCAAAAAAAAAAAAGCTCACAGTTCTTCCTCTACTGGTCAGGTTAATGGGTATGTCATACATCAAATATGAACAGCACATAAAGGTGTCAAAATTGAATAAAAAGGCAAAAGTATATGTTTATCAATTATCATTGAGTAGGCAATATTTGTATTGTAACAAAGAAGAGTGGCACGGTGTACCACAAAATCTGAAAATAGCATGCATGGCAGTAGCTAAAAAAAAATTGGCTAAGAAACTACTCACTCGACGTTGATTCACAATAGCCAATTATAACATGAAACGCGCGCATACAAGTTGGAAACTAAAATACCATCAAATTTTAAAGTTGGAAAAACTTTATGATATGAAAAGAGTTACATGTGAGCGTTTGTCAAAAAGAGACTACCTCTACGGAGTTTTGGAGGTATTTTTTATTTCAGATGTTTGGATCCCCAAGCTGGGACTATTTAGACATATTTCCAAACTCCCATCTTGAGTTTTGGAGGTATTTTTATTTCAGATGTGAAAAAAGACTACCTCTATGGCTATATTACAAAGTTTTGGAGGTATTCACGTGCACCACTGCAAGAGATGTAGAAAGTCTTTCACCTCACTGGCGTTGGGTGGCCACAAAAAAAATGCATTGACGCAGAGCGCACATGACTTGCAAGTTAACAATAGACTTGAGAGGCGACATCGGAGATGGAGGTGCCCCGTATTACAAGAGGCTTAATGGAGCTAGAGCCGTGTGTGGAGAGCTGGACAAAATTTGCAGCAGAACGGATGTTTTTAGTAGAATACGAATAGAGGGAATTTGACGGAGAGAAATGATGTTGTGTGGCTTAATCGGCGTGGCGCTATGGTAGACGCTGGCGGCCAAGAAAGGATAAGGGAGAGAGTTGACCTAAAGTGCATGTAGCTTTGAGCACACCACATTTTTTTTACAAAAGTTAAAACGACATGTTTAGGTTTCAATATTTGCCAATAAAGCATACAACTATGTGTATGTATTATACGTTTGCTTCAAGGTTTGTAAGCATTTTGTATTTTGGGCTACACAAAAAAAGAGAAATTTTAACGGGAAATATAGCTATTTTTCTTTTTTACAGCCACATTTTTCTTATTTTGTGTAGCTAGGAATACCAGTTTTCAACGAAGATTTAACAAATATATAAAAAAAACATATATATGTATCCAACACATTTTTTTATAGTTGTGAACTATAGATGGGGTAATATATATGTATCCAACACATTTTTTTATAGTTGTGAACTATAGATGGGTCCATGGTACACCATGGTGTAGTCTTAATCACTGTTCAAGATATCTTCCGATATTCCGATTTTATCGTCCGATTTATCTCTTATCGGTGTCTGACCGATAAGATAAATTGGGCGATAAACCTGCCGATATGGCGATAAACCGACCGATATGCCGATAAACCGGCCGATTTATCCCTTATCTTGGGTCGACCGATAAGTTCCCGATAAGCGATATCCCCAACATTGGTCTTAATCTTAGTATTTAACTAAATTATATCTAAGTGGGGTCCATCTTGATGTGGACATGTGAAGCAAGGAGAAGGCAAGAATATTAGAGAGGTTAGTATTTTAAAAAGGGAAATTTTAATAGGAAATATAGCTATTTCCTTTTTCTTTTTCTTTTCACATCCACAATTTTCGTTTTTTATGTAGCTGAGAATACCAGTTGTTCACCAAAAATTTAGTAAATATATACGAAATATGTGTATGTATTAAACATATTTTTTGTGTAGTTGTGAACTATAGATGGAGTCCATGGTCCACCATGGTGTAGTTTATAGTTTAGTATTTAATTAAATGTTATTTAAGTGGGACTCACCTTGATGTGGACATGTGAAGTAAGGAGAATGCAAAAATCGTAGGGAGCTTAGTATTTAGTATTTATAGAGATGATGTTAAAAAAAAGAAGTACGCCGCAAGTAAGGAAAGGAAAAAGTGTGCACACATCATCGATCCAAGTTCCAAACCCTATTCTCCGTCTTCCAAATCCAGAAACGTAATCCTGTGTCCTCGCCCGGTCGCTTTCCTGGCCGACCCCACACGCCCACCCTGACCCGGCTCGCCGCCTAAATCCTAACTAATCCACGCACGCAAGGGCCACGCGTGCACCCACTGACACGCCGGCCCCACATACTGACATGTGGTCCTTGTTGCTTCGGGACTGTTCCGGTTCACCGAACATTGAGCCAGCCCGCATCGTCCCCTCTCTCGCTGCATGTGGGCCTCGTACTCCATGCCGTGGGCCCAGACCATATCCTGACGTCCCGGCGGTGTGTGTCCCTGACGGGTGGTCCCGCGGGTTCTCTCTCCCACCCAGACCATCTCTCTGGCGTGAACCCGAACAAAAAAAAGGGCGAGGAAAAACACGAGGAAGACGAGAGAGGGCGAAGCAGGCAGGGAGATAGAAATAGGAGCGAGCAGCCCCAGCAGTAGCGGAAGGGAGATAAGCCGCGCCCCTCCCTCCGCCCAGCCCTAACCCTAATCCCTCTGGCGCCTCGTCGGGATCCGTACGGAGGCTCCGCCTCCTCGCCAGCTCCCGCGGGCGGCCACGCGCCTAGGTGCGTCCCGCTCCCTCTCTCTCTCTCTCTCTCGTGTCCCGTCGCAAGCGTTAGGCGCGCGGTCGTGCGGGGTCCGCGCGCCGTGTGGACGAGGCCGCCCCGATGACCCCCAAGGTGCCGCGGCCGGTGGATCGGGGTTCGCGCCATGTCGACGCCCGAGGGCCGGGCTGCATCGTCCCGTCTCTCGGCGTGGGGGTGTCGATCTGAGGGGAACGCGGTGGCCTTAGTAGGATTCTGAACATCTATGTTAGGGCGAAAGGAATTCGCTCTGTCCGTTGATTCAGTGTAAAACGATGCAACCCCTAATCTGAACACGGTCCAACCACGCGATTTGCTCGTAGGATGCTTGATTCAGTTGTCCTCCAACGTGCACTTAATTCTGTTTGAATTGGGGGATAAACGTGTCACCTCGGCTTGCTTACATGATGAACCGTGGTTATTGCAGGTGTGGCTGAGTTCGTCCGGCGTCCTGCCGCTGCGAGGGAGCAATGGCTGTTGTCAATGCCCCGGTGTTTGACACTGACGATGACGATGTCCCGCTTTCCTTCAAGAGGTCAACCAACTCTGTGAAGAACAGGGCCACCCCGTCCAAGCAGGACGACCCTTCCGGGAATGCCACCTATGCTAGGAACCCTAGACCTGCGGCTCCCGTTCCCCAGAGGAATGGGGTGAATGGCGCTTCGAGGTCGCCGCTGCCACTGAAGCCACAGTCGACCAGTTCAAATCCTCGGCCATCGGGGTCTGCTCAGCCAAACAGTTCCGCAGAGCGTAGTGGTCAAAAGAGTAGCATGGCGGATAAGGGCAAACTGAAAAGACCTCATGTGGAAGATGACAAGTCAGATGATGATTCAGAGGATGATAAACCGCTTGCATTGAGGAGAAAGGCTGAGCCGAAATTGAAGAAACTTGACACAGGGGCTGTCAATGCAGATGATTCAGATGATGATCGTAAGCCAATTGGTCTGAAGATGAACTCTGCAAAAATGGCTTCTAATAACGCAAATAAGGCAGTTTCGTTGAAGACTGCACCTAAACCTCAGCAACCTAACAACGATTCAGAGGATGATCATAAGCCACCTGGTCTGAAGATCAACTCAGCAAAAACGGCTTCTAGTAGTGCAAATAAGACAGTGACGTTGAAGGCTGCACCTAAACCTCAGCAACCTGATGACGATTCAGAGGATGACAAACCACTTGCCAGTAGATTACCTGCTAAGGCTGCTTCAAAAAGCATTGACTCTGATGATTCAGAGGATGAGAAGCCACTGTCTGCCCGATTTTCAAGGGTCAATGCAGGTACATCTGCGAGTATCTCAAACTCCAAGAACAAGCTCCTATCTAACAACAAGGCGTCAAACAATCAGTCAAACGCTCCCCGAAATCCAGTTAAAAGGCCGAGTGATAGTAATCAAACAAGTTCAGCTCTTAAGAAGGCCAAGCCTTCAGATACTTCTGCCGTAGCAAGTGTCAAAAGGGAATCCAATGGTGATGACGATGACAACATACCTATTGCAAGAAGACTCACAACGGGCGAGTCTTCAAAAAGCAAGCCACCTGCAAAGAGTATTGTAAAGAAAAGTCCTTCATCTCTTAAGAAGGACAAGAAATTGAAAATGAAAGCAAAGAAACCCATGAAAAGTTCCCAGTTCTCAAAGTCATTGAGGGTTCCTCCAGGTTCCGGCGGTGGAAAGAAATGGTCTACTTTGGAGCACAATGGTGTTATTTTCCCGCCTCCATACAGTCCCCACGGTGTCAAAATGCTTTACAACGGGCAACCTGTTGAACTGACTCCAGAAGAGGAGGAGGTGATATATATGCTTTAGCTGTTTATTACTTTGTTTTGCAACTTTGGATTCATAGCAATGAGAGATGTAGTGGTCAGGGGGTGCTCATGAATCCAAATCGCTCTTCCACTTATTTATTACTAGACTTAATTTCCTTTGTTGCAGGTTGCAACCATGTTTGCTGTGATGAAAGACACAGAGTACGCAGGGAAGAAAACATTTATTGATAACTTCTTCGGCGACTGGAGAAAAGTTCTTGGTAAAAACCATATCATCAAGAAATTCGAGCTTTGTGATTTCACGCCGATTTATGAATGGCACCTGACAGAGAAGGAGAAAAAGAAACAGATGACATCAGAGGTAAATTTGAATTACTTGTTGTAACTAATCTGTGCATGTCTGAATTATTCTGCAGAATAAAATTGTTGTTCATACTGTTGCGTTCTTTGCTTACTTGGTCATTTATGGCTCACTGTGATGTTCAAATCATAGTAGGTTGGAGAATGCTGATTTATTCTTTCTTCTACGTGTGAAGTGATTAATCTTGTTATTTGCTTACAGGAGAAGAAAGCATTAAGGGAAGAGAAACTGAAACAAGAGGAGAAGTTCATGTGGGCTGTTGTAGACGGCGTTAAAGAGAAGGTCCTATTTCTCTGTTGTCAAATTTTTTACTCCCTCCGTTCCACAATAGAAGAAAGTTTTGGCAAGCTATTTTCGCTTGCCAAAACATCTTTTATTATGGAGCGGAGGGAGTATTAACTTACTGCCTCCTTGAATGATCGACAGTTCTTTCCCTTTTATTTGTTATTGTATTTTTGTGTTAGATAAACACTCTCTTATTACTAGTCAGCAACCGATAGGCGTATAAGTAAATCAACAACATTCTTACACCAGATAAGCTAACTGTTAATAAATATTTACTTTTTGAATTATGGCTTCATTGGTGTTCCTATTCCTGACTTGTACTTGCGTTTGCGTAGCAGTTGTGTCTTCCACGCTTAACTGTTTGTTCAATTCAGGTTGGCAATTTCAGAGTAGAACCACCAGGCTTGTTCAGGGGACGAGGAGAACATCCTAAGGTGCATATGATAAATTTTTTAATCATTTACTTTACGGTTTTAAGTGCAGATCCTCATTTTAAGGGCTTTTATTACATTGTTTCAGATGGGAAAACTGAAGCGACGTATCCGACCAAGTGATATTACAATAAACATTGGACAAGGAACTCCAATCCCAAAGTGCCCTATAGAGGGAGAAAGGTACACCAAAAAGTTCTCTAGTTATGTGTATCTGTTACAGGCTGCTAGTATGTATAACTCTTGAATGTCATGTGCTTTGCAGCTGGAAAGAAGTTAAACATGACAATACTGTCACATGGTTGGCCTTTTGGAATGATCCAATCAGCCAAAAAGATTTCAAGTATGTTTTCTTGGCAGCAAGCAGCTCACTAAAGGGACAAAGTGACAAGATAAAATATGAGAAGTCTCGAAAATTGAAGGTGAGGAGGTTCAATTTGTGTGCCATAGAGATTTTGAGTCGACATTTACCAATAATTGTGTTCTTGGCTATGACAGGATCACATAACCAAAATTCGTCAAAATTACACAAAGGATTTCAAGAGCACAGATGTTGCGAAGAAGCAAATTGCAGTGGCAACATATCTTATAGATAAACTAGCCCTTAGGGCTGGCAATGAAAAGGTATTTTCCTACTGGACCTATTGTATGATGAGTCACTCTTGTACCCAAGACATATCCCTTTCAGCATACATTTTTGACAATTTGTCTTTATCCATCTGCATTTTTCTTTGAGTTTTGTTGACATATGTTACATGCTACTTCAATCCTTTTCAGGATGATGATGAGGCTGATACTGTTGGTTGTTGTACGCTGAAGGTCGATAATGTTACTTGTGAGCCTCCGAATAAGCTTCAGGTCTTGGTCTTCATTTTTCATTCTCAATGGTTACTCAAGATGGTTAATATTTTGATGTTATCTGATGTTTGATGACCTTTACAGTTTGACTTCCTTGGTAAAGATTCTATAAGATACTTCAACACTGTAGAGGTTGAATTACCTGTATACAGAGCGATCGAGCAATTCCGTGCTGGTATCTCCCATGATTTTTCCAAACCCCATCCATTTCTCCATGAGCTAGAAAAGTCATTTACATGTTTTTCTCTTATCTGGTCCCCTAGGCAAAAAGGCAGGAGATTCTGTCTTTGACAAGCTTGATACAACTAAACTAAATACTCATCTGAAAGACTTGATGCCTGGCCTGACTGCGAAAGTGTTCCGTACATATAATGCTTCTATTACCTTGGATGCTATTGTAAGTTAAAGCAAAACTCACTGTTTCTCACCAGGTCTTCATGCTCTACTATATTTTGCTGAACTGTTAAGGCTAGCACAAGCTGCCATAATTGGTTGAGTTTTTGTCACAATAAGACAATTTAAGAAGCATTTTTTTGTGCCTTTTGTTTTGGCACTTAATATTAATAGTTGTACTTGCACCTGCAGCTCAAGTTACCAGCAAATATTTTAGTTTGTAATGTCACATAGATATTACTGTATCTACAAAATTACGTCATTTCTATAATTTTTTCATATTTCCAAAAGAATGTTGAGTACTTTTATGTTTCATGTGCCTTCATGTTATATTGTAATATATTTTTGGCCCAAATAAGTGTATGTGTGCTGGGATTGCAGTTGCATCAAGAAACAGAAGATGGTACCCTTCTTGAAAAGATAGCCGTCTATCAACGAGCAAACAAAGAGGTAAAATCTGTTACTCATAACGAGAAAATGTTAATCACCATTTTGCTTGACTCTCAACACTGCTTGTACTCAGGTTGCTATAATCTGTAACCATCAGCGTGCTGTCTCAAAATCACATGATTCCCAGATGACCAAGTTGAACGAAAAGATTGATGAATTACAGGTTGGTTGTTGGCTGCAAATGATTTCCTCAAATTGTACTATTACTATTTCATTTTCCTGTAAACTCATCATTTGCTTCTTTTCTCCAGGTCCAGATGGATGAGTTGAAAACAGACTTGGTCAAAGCGAAGAGAGGAAAGCCTCTAGGCAATGATAAAGATGGGAAGCCAAAGAGAAATTTGCCCCCTGAAGCGTAACATCTCAATCAGATATATCATTGTGTATATTCAAATAAAGAGTGGGCTGGATAATCTCACGAAATCTACTTGCAGGATTGAGAAGAAAATCACTTCGATCGAAAGCAAGATAGAGAAAATGGAGATGGATAAGAAGACAAAAGAGGATTTGAAGACGGTAGCACTTGGGACATCAAAGATCAACTACCTTGATCCTAGAATTACTGTGGCATGGTGCAAAACCCATGAAGTCCCTATTGAGAAGGTACTAGTTTCTTCTCTTTGTTAATGATTTCATTGCTCGGTTGCTCCAGGTTATACATGCATGATTATATTAATTGTCTAAATCACACTCTAGTAGTTCTTAATAGAACCTTCTTTGCTTGGCTACTTTTGCTGACAGATTTTTAGCAAGACGATTTTAGCAAAATTTGGATGGGCAATGGATGTCGAGCCTGAATTCAGATTTTAAGAGTAAATCGGCTTCCGGGTTAGCCAGCAGCCCCTAGTATAATCGATCCAGCTTCCAGGCCTTCTCCCAGACACTAACTGCAGCTAGTAGGAAAAGAAGAGCTCGGTGTTTGTATTTTTGAAGTCTCCTGGAGTGAAGGAAGCGCCCGGATTCTCTTTGTAGGCCCCTTTTTTTTCATCTTCCTCTTATGTAACTTGCCATCGTCCGATTGCCTTAAGTTGAGTTTGCATTTGGACCGAGGAGTTTCTAGCTCGTTGAGAACAGATGGACATTCATTTTATACCGGATTAATCTCAAATATAGATGACCTGTTGAGTGATGGTCACTTTTGTGCCACGCCATAAGGTTTGTTTCGCTGTGGAAGCAAAATAGTGTTGTGTTTGTACCTGAGTACTGGCAGTAATGAATTTGTAACGGAAGAAGTGCATGCTGACGTAAAAGTTTTGATCGAAAGGTGTTCTGTTCACGCTACCATGCTGTATTGTATTTGTATATCTGTGGAGTATGCAGCAGGAATTTGCTTTGTGCGGGCGACTCTGCCCGGCGGATGCTTCTATTCCTGAGCATAGCCGTTGGAGCATTGCAGGTTTGTAAAGATTGCCCCAAACAGGTATAATTGCATTTGCATCAGATTCTCACAGATGTGAAGCTGTCGTTGCTTTTCTGGCGTCTGAGAAGAAGCTTCTCTTCCGTCTTCCTTGCTGTTTTTCACAAGTGTGCCTACCAATCCTGAAAAATTTATGGAGATCTGCCTCGGGCAGGTCCTCAGTTTACGCCCCTCTTATTGAGTTCCCTTGGACTAAGCTGACGGAATCCGGACATGTTTTGCGGCAGGGCCAATATATTTCTCAACTAACCTATGGCTTCGCATCTCAATACTGCCTAGCGGAGGAATACGGTTGTTCCTGAGAACTTAGGCACTCCTGTTTTTGTACTCCCTCTGCCTACAATATTGTTTACGTAGATGGTACCAAAAAGATAAGAAAACACTTCACGACACTAACACTAATCAATTTCTTATGCCAACAAATTTCCAGTCCAAGCCAACACAAATACCCCCCCTACAATTCATTTTTTTCATTTATATATTTTGTAACATGGTTGATTATTGATTTGTTTTGAATCTTTTACGACCCACAATGAGGCATTTTGTTCATAATTCTCTCTCTCTCCCCACTTTCACCAAACCGTGTTGAGGTCTCTTGATTAACAAGATTATCCATTCTTCGTTGAAAAGAGTAAGGCCAAGGTCAAAATTCAAAAAAAAAAAAAAGAGTAAGGCCAAGGTCAAGTTGGGTCGCCACGGCCCAGTTAGCCCTTGAAGCTCGACTAGGGTTCTCGTCGTCTGCCTCCCAGAAACAATAGTCCCACTCAAACTATCCCCCTTCGCCCACATCCGGCGGCGGAGCACCCACCCCACGATCCACCGCCGTCCTCCGCCGGAATCTGCCGCCGCCTTCTCTCGGCCCTGACGCCACTACACCTAGCACTGGTACCCGGCCGGGCGGCTGCCCTATATCTGCGATCCATCCGGACTTGGCTGGTTTCTCCCTCCGTTGGTAAGGGAAAACCCTAGCTCGCTTCGATGAGCTGCTCAGCGGATCGATTCCACGGTTAATCTGGTGCTATTTTTTCTGCGAGTTTTTCAGGGTGAAGTGGATTGACAGCGAGATTTCCCAAAAGCCAACATGGTGAGTATTGTGGCTTCGCAGATAGCTCTGTAGACACTGTGGGGGTAAGGTTTTAATTTGTTCTTGTGTGGGCAGCTGTTCTTCTCCTACTTCAAGGAGCTCGTGGGGAAGGAAGTGACAGTGGAGCTCAAGAACGATCTGGCCATCCGTGGCACGCTCCACTCGGTCGATCAGTACCTCAACATCAAGCTCGAGAACACTCGTGTCGTCGATCAGGACAAGTACCCCCACATGGTATGATCGTGCTTATCCAGCTATACCGGTTCCTGCATGGGTCATTTGATTCCGTAGACGAATACTAACCTAATGCGCAGCTAGATCCTTGATTATTTTTCCTGGCATAAATAAATGTTATAACATGCGAGATGTGCTGCTTGATTTGGGAAACACAGCTACTTTGTGTTTTCCAGATTCTTGGTGGAGTTGCTACAGGTTTATCTTGGAAGTAAAGGTCAATTAGCATGTTTTAGTAAGCAACCTAATTATAATTTATACCAGTGATGGTTTCTCTGTGTGCTTAGACTTCCTAGCAGTTGTACCTTGATATAAATAGTTGCACCTCAATTCACGGGCGCTACCTGAATGGACAGTATATACCATGGTTTTAAAGGCGGAAATGCGTCGGGGCGTCCAGGGGGAGCGCCTAGACGCTTAGGCGACGCCTAGGCGGGCACCTTGTACGGAAAGGCGCCAAAGGCGGTCGATTTCTTGGGGCGGAGGGAGCGCCTGGACGCCTAGGCGACGCCTTTAAAACCATGGTATATACACATCCAGATTGACATACATTTAGAAGCTGTAAAGTTGTAAAGACATCGAACAAATAATAAAAAAGACATCCATGTGTCCTACCCGAATTTTGTATGTTCACATACCGTAAATAATGATTTAGTTAAACTTAAACGAGTGCCCCAAGTGTGGACCTCCATATTATATTTCACATACCGCAAATACTGATTCAGTTAAGTCTTAAATGCGTGCCTCTAGCTTGAACATGGCGTGTTTAACTTGTCTCATGATTCTGTACCAAAAACCTGGCACTCGTGAGATTTTTCTAGGTTAACCTGTTCGTTATAACTTTGAATTATTTTAATATGGTTTAAATTCTCTAGGCGTGAACAAATAACAAATACAGGAGATAGTCCCAAGAGGGCTTCATCTGGTTAAGGACATCTTATAGCCGGTGTTGTTAATGCCAGGATATGGAATTTTTGTTCCCTTAATGACTTTTAGAATGAGTTACTGTGTAAAGTTTGTAGTCTTCAAGCTGATACTATGCTGACTTATTCCTTTTTCCCGTACGGTGTGTGTGGCATGCCATTTTGATTATGTATAAGTTAACATTGTGCAGAATTATCCCTTTTTCAATACATCCTAATGGGCATGTGGCATACCATTTTGGATACACCAATCTAGTATTGTACACTTGTGCATATGTTTGTTGTCCTTAGGGATAGATCATTAAAACTAATGATGTTCTGTGGAGGTACGTCAGAGTACATAATCTTTTGATCTGATTCGTGGCACTTCAGAGTAAATAATCGTTAGTAAAGATTGCTTTGATTAGTGTGCGGTATGTGGGGTATTCCCAAAGTGAAGCAGCGCTGCTATCATATAATGTTTTGTAGGGCATTATAGATGGATGATTAATTATCTATGCGGATATCATTAGTAAATATTGGTTGTTACAAGTTCACGATATGTAAAGTCTTTCCAAAGCAAAGTAAAGCCACTAGAGATATCTTTCATGTGCATGTCTGGTTGACAAACCTTGTATGTTACTTCACACTTCACTTCCAAAGGGACGCAAAGCTAATATCGTACATAATTTATTGTAGGCCATGAATTATAGTCTATTGCATGTACGCCATGAAGATTATAACCTGCTGTAGGATGGATTGTAACCTATTGTAATGATTGGTAAATATTGCTTGCTACCATATAAAATGTTTTGTAGTCCATGGGTGGTAGGTACCTATTGTATGACAGATACCCTTTTATTGTCATGTCTGTGTTTGGTTAACAAACCTTTTATGTTGCTTCATCCTTTGCATCCTGGGTTGATTATTTATTTTGTCTGGGGAAGTACTCCCAACACATCTATTTTCTGCGAGATAGACACTAGCCTAGTACTAGCATTTATTATGGTCAGGAATTAATTTGGACCCACCCTGACAATTCATCGGTTTCTCTTGGTAGCTATCGGTGCGGAACTGCTTCATCAGGGGATCTGTGGTGCGGTACGTGCTGCTTCCGCAGGACGGGGTTGACGTCGATATCCTCCATGATGCCACCAGGCGGGAGGCACGGGGCGGCTGATTGATATCATGTTCTTTTTCTGCCGAGAGATAATCCTAATCTGATATGTGGAACTGGAACATGTATGGCGTAGAGCTGACATTGACATGGCTTAACTCTCCTCCTGGCACACTTGGAGTGCAGACTATCCAAGGTTGCTTTTCATGTTATTATTATTTGCAAGAGCAACAACCTTGCAATGCCATGCCTCCTGTTTTCCCATAGCGATTTCGTTTGATGTTTATCATAATATGTCAAATATGGTCCATTGTTTGTCTGAGATGTTGCGTTCCACATTTTCAACGTTGAACTTTTCTGATTAAAAAAATGTGCGGTGTGATATTCCCTTGTATTTCTTGAGATGTCAAGTTGCGGTTGGCCATGGTTGTCCAGGCAATGTTGTTGAGAAAATGTCGGGGTTAAAGCCTGCACATCGGAATCCAACATGTTGCTGGCTGGTCAACGATCAATGACTGAGTGCATGATTTGGTAGGGAATCAGGTTGAGTGCAGACTTGTAGTTAATTAAAGCGACAATACTGCTGGAACCTGAAACCAAAAGATGGACAATTTCAATTGGCAACCAACTGAAAGAAGCAACTAGGAAATGTGGAGTACTTTTTAACTTTGACAGTCATGGCACCATCCTTGTCTGTGTGACAGTGTGAGGTGATGGTACTTGATTAATTAGGCAGTGGTGCTAAACTAGTAATATTAACGGTGACTTGTACTCTACTCCTGCGTTTGTTGCTCCCAAGCAAAGCACCTAGAGAGATGCTAATGCCTCGAGGGGGGAAATGCTAACCCGATACTGCTGCGCCTGCGTGCCTCTCGATGTTTTATTATTGTGGGTCGAGAGAATAATACTACACGCTAATCTACTGTCAGCAGATGCGAGATGTCTTTTCGTTACAAGTATCGCCCGGAGAAAGAATTATGAGAGGGGGCAAATCAATAGACTGGGGCTATTCTTTGGACAATTTTGTATTTGATTTTTTTTTTCAAATATGAACACATACAAGGGGAATTCAGAAAAAAAATAGTGGGGGCCTAGACCCCCACTTTACTGTACTTGGGTCTGCCCTTGGTATCACCCCTCTTGCTGCTCCGTGTATGTTCGTGCTCGAGCATACGCGCTAAGACAACATCTCCTGAAGAATACATCGTGCGCCTTTTTCGAGTCTCGTGGCAATTTTTATGTTCACTCTAGTTTTATCATAATATATTTTGTACTATATATAATTGATGATTTTCATTTTTTTCTTATAAACTTGGTCAAATGCAGGAAGATTTGAGTTAAGACAAACCTAGAACATCAATTGATTTGGAACGGAGGAGGAACTATGAGATAATGTAGGATGGTGGATCAACCGAATATGTTTGGCACACGGGCAAATATGTATATGCTCACTTCAAAATTGTGCTTGAGTTTTTCCATGTACAGTATTGCCTAGGGAGGTGACGGTCCGGATGGAACATCTTCGTGCATGTGGCGATGATAAGAGATGTGAGTTCAGCTCAGTTCAGTCCAGCCATGATTCTGTCTATTGCCAATGCGCCTCTGCGCCTATTCTTTGTTGTAGTCGATCACAGAGAAAAAGAAAGAAGAATCCCAAAGTAGTTGGAGAAAAAACAGTGTGGCGGAGAAACTAGTATGAGATCTCAAATTTAGGCGGTTACCTGCAATCGGTCACCCAAAGGAAATCCAAAAGGCCAAAACAAAGGTAAAAAAATAGAAAATAAGCAGTACAACACATGGATAATATATTTCTCGACTATCTCATAAAGTTTTCATCTAGCTAACTTCTCTATGTTTTTGTTTGGGTGACCATAGAGGTAAGTTCAAGGGTTTGTTTGGTTCGAAGGAAAAGTGGAGGAATAATGTAGGAGTAGAATTATTTTCTATTGGGACACTTTGGTTCAAAAGAATTTAGTAAAGGAAAAGTGCAGGATTTTTTCTTTGATATAGATTTCAAAGAAAAAACACATGAATTTTATAATCCACTCTATATCAAAGAAAAAACACATGAATTTTATAATCCACAAGAACATCTGTTCAAATCCTATGCATGGAAAGCGAGACCGAGATCTGTCTTGGCATAATAAAATACTAACTATACCTTCTCAAATTGTGTGACTTTATTTTTTTTTTGAGAACACAGTACAACACAGACGCTCACAAATACGCACATACACTCACCCCTATGAACGCACGCACGCACACCCTACCCCTATGAGCACCTCTGAAGGACTGAGCCGGCAGATCTTGAGGTTGACGAAGTCACCACAGGCGCCTCGCTGTTGACGGGCACGTCACCTACCACTGAAAGAATAGCGCCGGATAATCCTGGAATAAATCCAGGTAAATGCAAACGCCCATGCCAAGTCTAGGACTTGAACCTGGGTATTTGACCATGTTTATTAATACTCCTATGTTTTTCTATTCCTGTGAACCAAACAACCAAGTTTATAAAATTCCTATGTTCTTGAATTCTCTGTTTTTTACCGACATTTCTGTCCGTTTCCAACGCTTTTCCTATTCTTGGGTTTTTCGAATCATGCGAACCAAACAGAGCCTAAATATGGTCCTGGCAAGACGGAAGTGGAAGTCTCTCTCCTAACGTAACTCCCTAAACGGAAGTGGAACCGAGCCTAATTCTTATATCCGCCTCCTCAAGATCGATGGTAATCTCCGTACCGTCCTTGAACTAACTATTAACAAATTATTAAGCATCCTCTCCCAAGAAAAGGTATTCTCATACTGTCCTGTCAGTGCCGAGCCACAATTTTCAGCATGTTATTTTTAGACTACACTACATAAAGGTATACGCTCATGATAAATCTAACGGTCGAACATATTACTTCTTGGGCTTTAACATACTTGACTAGCGCAGATTCTAAGATGACATGTATTACTCTCTCCGATCCATTAAGATTGTCGTGAGCAGTAAAGAAAACTGTACTAACTTTGTATCATTGTGGCCATAATCATTTAGGATCGGGGTAGTATTATAAACGAAAGAAGTTATTTTCTCACAGCTAACACCTCTGCACAGAATGCTCTATTGCCATAGACAGGGGTGTTGGCCCCTTGCAACCTCCCTGTGTCTTATGTTGCCACAACGAGTATCCGTGATTTCTAAAGATGGTGACTTGACTACATCGTCAACCTTCCGAAGGAGGAGAAGAGGACGAACTACTAGCGGGGTCGTCACCTACATTACATGGGGGCGTACTAAAGCAGCGTCACAGGAGGATCTTCTCCAGCGTTGTGCTCCTCTTGCAGGAGGGGGTGAGGGTTGTGCACACTCAGATTGCGGAATGGACCCTTGCTTTTTCGGGCGATTTGGGAGACCGGGCTCCCTAGTGTGTTTTGGATTTTTTTTAATCCTCCTTTCTATTTTCTTTTGAGGTACTATATAAATAACTTGTTATCTATCTAATCGAATGTCAAAACGCCTTTTCACCCCAAAATATATTCTTCTCCATGTTTATATATACAAGGCCACTTACTCTTGTCTAAAGGGAAACATTTTGACCAAGTATGTGCACAAAATGTATCAACAATTTACCATACCAAAGTAACATCACTAATGATATCATAAAATATGTTTATGTTTATATAAACTAAGTCAATGTTAAACATGCTTGACTTAAAGACAACGGTAAACGTCCTTGTATGTATAGATGGTGTGGGAGGGTGATAAGGATATATCGGCGGATTATGGTGATTATCCATGCTTGAACTGGAAGGAGATATTAAGCCTAACCGATGATTATTATAAGGTGAACTCATTCCTAGTTGGACATGATACTTTGATTTATAAGAATGTTATACTCACTCCGTTTCAAAATATAAGTCGCACTACCTACTTACCAACCATGTATCTAGACATCTTTTAGTGCGAGATTCAAAATGAATCTCGTTGAATCTCGCACTAAAAGATGTCTAGATACATGGTTGGTAAGTAGGTAGTGCGACTTATATTTTGACACGGAGGGAGTACTACCTAAGTTATTGTATTCTTGTATCATTAGGTTTGAGTTAATGGAGAGCATGGCACATGGAGAAGGAGATGCACGCGAGGAATGGAGATCATCGACAACCATCGAGGTGGCACACACGAGGGAGGAGAGGGAGGAAGTGGATCCATCACACAAAGAAGGGTTGATGCAAAGAAGGAAAGATCATCACCAATTCGGATTCCAGATTGGTTCAGATTCGGTTTGGACAACCAAAAGTACCGAATTTGAAACGAGCACCAATTACTCATACGGACTCCAAATAAGGCAAATAAGCACTTGTTGGAAAGATAATTACGAGAGCTTTCTAATGGGTCAGGCGGCACCTACCGGTTCACGAAATAGAAGGCGGCGTGACCAAAATAAATTGACGGTCGTTTCTGTCAGATTCCAAAATAGAGTCCTTTCAAGTTAGGAAAGTTAGAGATAAGATAGATTTCGGATCCAACCCTACGTTGGACGTCCAGCAGCCTTTATAATTTATATAGGCTTGTAATTTGTGGCTTTTAGCCTTAGACCACGTTTATGTTAAAACCCTAGATTGGATTGCTAAGCATTCATCTATCAGAATTCCTCTTTGTTGCGATCAGGAATTCACCCCTCCACTTTGTTTCGATCTGGAGGTTTATTGCTATCAAAGTTTGAGTGTGATCTGTTGTTCCATTGGGAATTAGTAGATTGCAGAAACCGCTTCGTGGTCGGCGGCTACGTTGCATCAATGTGAGGCGTTGCGAATATCCTTTGGGTTGAACAGCTGTTGCATTGGCAACAGGGGAACAGCCGGAGAGTTCGTCGAATTCTCGCAAGTTATCTTCCACCATCATCCATCTATCCGCAGCTCATCGAGAAGATCGGGCCACCCCTTATCAGGGGGGGGGGGGGGGGGGGGTTGCGAGGTCAAGCTTTTGACGCGGTGGTATTCAAGTGCGATTTGCATTATATACTATGGTGGGATTGTTGAAACCTTATTCAAACTGAATTATTAATCGGGACAAATTAGTTTGAACCACCAATGAAGAGAATTATTTTCCTTTACAAAATGGATATCTCGGCCACCGTATCGAAATGATGCAGATGTCATTTTATTACCTATCGATAACAAATAAAGTTCATATTACAAAAATATCAAAATTCTATATACAACTCAATCAATGGACAACTCAATCAATGACTAGTGCACCTGTACATTTTAGCATCTTGGCCATGGTGTAAAAGCTGTAGAGTGTACTAGCTGAGTAGCTGACCATTTAGATTTTGGAGTGTACGTACCACCCGTTTATTCACCTAATTAAGGATGTGAAAATTGGATTCGTTTGTCCCACCTTTTTTTATTTTGTGCATAGCTGGTACAAAATTTTAAGTTTTGTATCAGTTATGCACAAAAATGGATGAACAGTGAGACAAACAGGTCCCGTTTCCGCGCCACTGACCAAATGCTCCCACTGGCGTGTGGGCTCTGCGCCTTTGATCCATGGTGTTATCCTGTTAGTATGAAAATACTCGTAATTGCGGCCACGTAAGCTTAGAAGAGAGCCTGGTCGGTCAATCATGCGGGTCTGGGTAGACATGCACACGTGCCATGCCACCCCTTGACCAAATACTCCTGTTTGTAAAGTGATTGGTCCTTTCTGAATGATAAACAAATATAATCGATGTGATAGCATGTTTTTTATTGCCAAAGCTTGTGCAAAGTATTCTTGATTGTATAGAAACTACCGCAAATACATTGGTGAACTTGGTTACCATTGCACCCGGTTTCTTTTAAAAATTCAAAAGAAGGTAAACAATCCAAAACTGACATTCGGAAAAACATGATCAAATATTGTACTACCAATAAAAAAAATCGCAAAAGAACGTTTTTCGTTGCACCATGGGTCAAATTTGTCTTTTTAGCCCAGAAGTCATCAGAATCATTTTCGGCCCATTTTTTACGAGTAGATTACACGATTATCTTTGAGTGCAAGAAAAAATCAGAATCTTTTGAACTTTTTTATTATATAATTTTCACATATAACGGACCTGGTAGCCAAAAGTCTGCGTCCTAGAAACTACTCCCTCCTTGCCACATATGAGATTTTTCAAAAGTCAAACGATGTCAAGTTTGGCCATGTTTATTGAGAGATTTATTCACATCTATAATACAACATGTATACTTGAGAGATTTATTCACATCTATAATAAAACATGTATACCATATGAAAATATACGTCATGATGAATCTAATGGTATTGCTTGAGTATTCTAAGTGTTGATATTTTTTACATGCTTAGTCAAACTTATTTCGTTTGATAAAATCCTATTCACTACATTTTGGCAAGAGGGGAGTACGTAGTCCAAAAGATCATGGTTAATGTTACACGACATAATGAATATCTAAAGTAAGAGCATCTCCAACAGGAGGCCCCAAACCCACCCCAAACGTCCGGGCGGACAGCCCGGACAGGGTTTGGGCTAAAAACCGCAACCCAAAGGAGGCCATCAAAGCCACCCCAAACGTCCGGGCTGTCCGGCACACACCAAACCCAGCCCATATGTAGGGAGGGTTTGTGGGCGTCCGGGCGCGCCCGGACAGGCCGCCACGTCGGACGCGGCCCAACATGACCCCACATATATCCGAAAATTCCCCACCCCGGTCGGAACCCTAGCTCTCACTCTCCTCCGATCCCCTTTACACTTCACTCCATTTCCACTCTTCTCCGTCCACACCTTGCCAATGGCGGGCTCCGGCAGCGAATCCGCCACCGAGCTGTACTGGCATGCGTTCGCGGAGGCAGAGGAGGAGATTGGGAGCTGCATTGAGGCCCAAGCTCGACAGGCACGCCGTGCTCGTCAAAGGGACCGCGAAGCACGGGAACGCATGGAGGCCGTCGTCGCTCGAGAACGCGAAGCTCAACGTGTAGAGGCCGCCGTTCACGACCAGGAAGCTCAACGTGTAACCTTCGCCGCTCATGCACGGGAGCTGGAGCGTGAAGCGGGGGTCCGCCGTTGCCTTCGCCGTCGCGAAAGGCAACGACGTGACGCAGCGGAGGCCACCGCCTGGGCTCTCCATGATCTGTGAGACCTCATGTCGGTCCTGCTTGAGCGTGCCTCCGCTCCGGTGTGTCGGATGACCTGTGTCCGATTTAATTTCTATGTTGAACTATGTTTGTGGATGTTTGAACTATGCTTATTCATATGATGTTTGAACTATGATCACTCATTTGATCTACGTGCATGTCCAATATGATTTTGGGGGGGATTTTTTGGGGGTTATGGTTGTAGAAACATGTTTTTGGGGGCTGTCCGGTCACCGTGCCCGGACGCATCCGATCACAGTTTGGGGGCCGGATTTGGGGGCTCCGCTTGGAGATGCTCTAACGCATGTAAACCATGTAGCCTTTTATGCTTTGTAGATTTTCATGAAAATTATTAATTTTCCTCCTAAGCAAGAGAGCATGTAGTACTCTAATTAGGTCCTAAGTTCTTAGGGCAAATCTTTTCTAGTTACTCCAAGTTTTGTTCTAACTCCTTATTAAATAAATTTGGGCAAATCTTTTAAAAAGGTCCTAAGTTTTTCACCGAACTAAATTCGTCATTTCCTAGAACTATTAACTTGGAAGTTCTTTTTTCCTAGAGCATCTCCACCGGGGGCCTCCAAACGACCACTCAAAGGCCCATTGGGGGTCTGGACACCAAAAAACGCCACCAGCGACAACCCCAAAGGCTCGCCCCGAGCGATTTTATGTCCGGCACCCCCAGGAGGGCCTGCCGCGGACATGGCCCTGACAGCGTTGCCCCGCCCGTCATACACACAACCCTGCACATGCGTCATTAATCGCGCCGTGCAGGAGGCCAGTCTGGCCGCGTTAATGGCGCAGTCGTCGTCGGTTTCCAACGCGACGCGATTGGACGCCGGTGCGCCTGCATGCACGCAAGCCATTTACGCCGGTCAGACGACGCGACGGCTCCCCATGCGGCTAGGCGACGCGGCCGGCGTTGCCGATTCCCCACGCGTCGCATTTACGCCGGCCGCACCGCCCTCGCCATGTTAAAAGCCGGCGCCCGTGGCCGTGCTTATCCACCCCGCCCTCCTCTCCACCTTCTCGCCCTCCTCTCCCACCTTCTCTCCCTCCTCTCCACCTCCGGCGAGCCGCCATGGCATTCAGCGGTCGCCCATCCTAAGCGAGGAGGCCCGAGAGCTGCACCGGTACGGGCTCCTCGTGCCACACGACTGCCGGTTGCCCAAGCACTGGTCCATCTTGGCCGGTGGCCTCCCCGTGCCACCGCTTCCCGAGACGGACGAGAAGATGGGCCGGTTCATCGCTCGCCGGCGCAGCTGGATGACGCTGGTGGAGCGGCGCTTCTCCGAGAACGACGATGACCGGGCCAACTGGGTCCGCTGGCTGGATTGCTTTGAGCGCGAGCGGGCAGCGGTCATCGCCACCAACAACACCGGCGGCCACAAAGAATGCTGGAGAGCAACCGGCCACACGGTTGCCTCCGCCATCGAAGCGGCGCGCCACCACGTTGGCACGGGCAGCGCCATCCCCTTCCGCCTCATCCCGCCTCCGCGCCCCGTGGCGCGCCAGGTTGTGTGCCGCTCGCCGCCGCGCGGTGGTGGCGGCATCACCATCTTTGAACGCCGCCACGCCCGTGTGGGCGCCTCTTCCTCCGTCGCCCTAGGGCGGAGGCAATGCCGGTGGAGACAACCCGCTACGGCTATGACGTGTCGCCCGAGCTGCGGAACGAGCATGACGGCGACAGCCCGGGCTTCCTGGCGGCGCTCTCCGTGTCGGCGGTGGACATCGAGCAGGACTCGCCGGGCCTCTTGGCGACCTTGGCGATGACTGCCTCCTCCTCCTCCGGCGGCCCCTCTACCAGTCGTGCACCAGGCAACGACGGCGCGTCCTCCAGCCACGCGCTGCGCAATGACTGTGCATCCTCTAGCGGTGCTGGCTCCTCCGCGACGCCGGTGAAGATCGAGGACGACAGCGACGACGATGACTGGTGGGACGACCTGTAGGCTAGGGCGCTAGGCCGCCGCAGTTCAAATTTCATTCAAAATCTTTGTAATATATAAGAAATATGAATGAAATTTGAATCGTTTCAGTTTTTGAGTGAATTTGAACGCCCACAACGTGTTCGATCAATTGCATGCGTTTTTTTTAGACGGAAGGCTCGCAATGAGCCCAGCTTTGAATTAACAAAGCCAACAACCGGCTAACAGTTACAGCTTACAACATGCACCAACCACACACACGCACCCCTTACAAGCAACAAAATGAGGCACATAAAAGAGAATTGCTTGATCATGTAGACGCCTTGACTTCAGTTGCCCGGAGACGCCGTCGGAGGTATCAAAACCAACAGACCTCCACTGCGCCATCCCCATCACCACCATAGACACGTCGTCGAGGAGCCGAGCAGAGCTTATGAATCCAAAGGGAGGGGCTTACAGCAACGCCTCCAAGAAGGAAAAGGCGTCCAAGACGTCGTCGTTGCCGGCAGAGATCATGCAGAGCTTTCGCCAAGACCCCGAGACACCAACCCTAGAAGTAGGGCGATTCACAAACCGCTACGAGAGCCTTCACCAGACACACGCACTTGGGAAACGGGGCGGAACAACGAGACGGTTTCCACCGTCCAGTAACAGGGAAGATCTTCCTGGCGATGCCTTCAACAAGGGAACGACACCCGAAGGTGTTGTCATCGCCAGCACTGGACAAACCAGTGCACGGTTTTCACCGAGACCCGTCCAGAACCAGACGTCAGCCACCCTCACGAGGACGCAGAGAAGAACACCAAAGGACGGCTTCACCGACCTCCAAACCTCGGAAAACTCGGTGTGCTAGCCCAGCACACCGGAAACACGTCAAAGACGGAGAGCCGGGACAACACCGGAGTTCGCCACCGTGCTCCATCAAGGGGAGGAAGGAGGAACACCCCACACACGCATGCATGTGAGGGATCTCCCCGCCGCCACCATCAGCCGCCGCGTCGGCGACGACCTCAGATGACAACAGGGGAAGCAGGCCGCGGGAGGCGGGGCTCAACGCCACCCAGACCACCCACCGGCTGCCAGCAGCACAACTCCGGCCGATGGCCCGGGCTGCCTCCGCCGGAGCGGGAAAACGGCCTCCAAAGAGCCGTGATGCGCGCGGCCCAGATCAGGCCCGCGTGACCCAGATCGGGCCCGTGAGGCCGCCGCACCTCCGCCACCAATCCGGCTCGCGGGAGACACCACAGGGCGGAGCAGGAGGCCAAGCCAGCGAGCAGGAGGCCGCCGCAACCAGCCAATGGCTGCTGCTGATACGTCTCCAACGTATCTATAATTTCTTATGTTCCATGCTAGTTTTATATACCAATAGCTACATGTTTTATTCACACTTCATAGCATTTTTATGCATTTTCTGGAACTAACCTATTAACAAGATGCCACAGTGCCAGTTCCTGTTTTCTGCTGTTTTTGGTTTCAGAAAAGCTGGTCTGGAAATATTCTCGGAATCGGACGAAACAAAATCCCAGATGCCTATTTTTCTCGACACGTTCCGGAAGTCCGAAGAGGAGACGAAGGGGGGCAGCAGGGCGCCCTCACCCTATGGCGGTGCAGGTGGGCCCCCTGCCACGCCACCCTGTGGGGAGCGGGTCCCGTGCCTCCACCGACGTCGCCCCTTCGCCTATTTATTCCTCCAGACGCGAAAACCCTTAAACACCGAGCCATTATTCCAGAAAACATCCGCTGCCGCCGCCGTCAACCCTATCTCGGGGGGTTCAGAAGTTCTCCTACGGCACCCTTCCGGAGAGGGGAATCATCACCGGAGGGCTCTACATCGCCATGCCTGCCTCCGGAGTGATGCGTGAGTAGCTCATCCTTGGACTACGGGTCCATACAGTAGCTAGATGGTTGTCTTCTCCTTTTGTGCCATCATGTTTAGATCTTGTGAGCTGCCTATCATGATCAAGATCATCTTATTGTAATGCTACATGTTGTGTTTCTTGGGATCCGATGGATATTGAATACTATGTCAAGTTGATTATTGATCTATCATATATGTGTTGTTTATGATCTTGCATGATCTCCGTTATTAGTGTAGGCTTTGGCCAAGTTTATGTTTGTAACTCAAAGAGGGAGTACTTATGCTAGATAGTAGGTTCATGCTTCCATTTAATCTGGGACAGTGACAGAAAGTTCTAAGGTTGTGGATGTGTTGTTGCTACTAGGGTAAAACAGCAATGCTTTGTCCAAGGATATTAGTGTTGTTTACATTATGCACCATACTTAATGCAATTGTCTGTTGCTTGCAACTTAATACTGGAAGAGGTGCGGATGCTAACCTGAAGGTGGACTATTTAGACACAGATGCATGCTGGATGGCGGTCTGTGTACTTTGTCGTAATGCCCAAATAAATCTCATAGTGATCACCATGATATGTATGTGCATTGTTATGCCCTCTCTATTTGTCAATTGTCCAACTGTAATTTGTTCACCCAACATGTTTAGTATTTTATTATGGAGAGACACCACTAGTGAACTGTGGACCCCGGTCCATTCTTTTACATCTGAAATACAACCTACTGCAATCATTGTTCTTTTACATTCTCTGCAAACAAACATCATTTTCCACACTATACGCCTAATCCTTTGTTTTTAGCAAGCCGGTGAGATTGACAACCTCACTGTTTCGTTGGGACAAAGTAGTTTGATTGTGTTGTGTAGGTTCCACGTTGGCACCGGATTCTCTGGTGTTGCGCCGCACTACATTCCTCCACCAACACCTTCGGAGCAACGTTGACTTCCTACTGGATTGATAACCTTGGTTTCATACTGAGGGAAAACTTGCTGCTGCACTCATCATACCTTCCTCTTGGGGTCTCCAACGGACGTGTGACTTTACACGCACCAAGCATATTTTCTGGCGCCGTTGCCGGGGAAGTCAAGACGTTTCTGAGACAGAAGAACTCAACCTCCCCTTCGAAGCATATTTCCTGGCGCCGTTGTCGGGGAAGTCGAGTTGCTTTGGATTCAGAAGATTTCTGCCTCCACTAGGCACCAGTATTTTCTGACGTTCTTGCAAGGGGAGTCTCTCACACCCAATCTCTTTACTTTTTTTTGTCTTGCTTATTTTTATATTGTCTTGTTTGCTTTCTTTATATCAAAAACACAAAAAAATTAGTTACTTGTTTTTATCTTGTTATTTCGGTTTTGTTTTTATTTTTGCTATAATGAGTACTCCTGAGAACACCAAGTTGTGTGACTTCACTAGCACAAATAATAATGACTTCATATGCAATCCTATTGCTCCACCTGCTTCTAAAGCAGACTTTTATGAAATTAAACCTGCTCTATTAAATCTTGTTATGAAAGAGCAATTTTCTGGTGTTAGTACTGATGATGCTGCTGCCCATCTTAATAATTTTGTTGAACTTTGTGAGATGCAAAAGTATAAGGATATAGATGGGGATATTGTAAAACTGAAACTATTTCCTTTCTCCTTAAGAGGAAGAGCTAAAGAATGGTTGCTATCTTTGCCTAGAAATAGTATTGATTCATGGACAAAATGCAAAGGTACTTTCATTGGAAAATATTATCCTCCTGCTAAAATTATATCTTTGAGAAGTAGCATTATGAATTTCAAGCAATTTTATAATGAACATGTTGCTCAAGCATGGGAGAGAATGAAATCTTTGATAAAGAATTGCCCTACCCATGGACCGACTGCTTGGATGATCATCCAAACCTTTTATGCAGGATTAAATTTTTCCTCAAGGAACCTGCTGGATTCAGCTGCTGGAGGAACCTTTATGTCCATCACTTTAGGTGCAGCAACAAAACTTCTTGATGATATGATGATCAACTACTCCGAATGGCACGCTGAAAGGACTCCTCAAGGTAAGAAGGTAAATTCTGTTGAAGAAACCTCTTCTTTGAATGAAAATATTGATATCATTATGTCTATGCTTGTGAGTGGTAAATCTCATATTGATCCTAATAATGTTCCTTTAGCTTCATTGGTTGCTCAAGAAGAGCATGTTGATGTGAACTTCATTAAAAATAATAATTTCAACAACAATGTCTATAGGAATAATTTTGGTTATAACAACTATAAGCCATATCCTTCTAATAATGGTAGTAGTTATGGTAATTCTTACAACAATAGTAGGAGTGTACCCTCTGATCTTGAAGTCATGCTTAAATAATTTATTAATACACAAACTGCTTTTAACAAATCTGTTGAGGAAAAGTTTGGTAAAATTGATGTTCTTGCTTCTAAGGTTGATAGTCTTGCTCTAGATGTTGATCTTTTGAAACTGAAAGTTATGCCTAATGAGGTTAAAGATACTAAGTCTTTTGCTACAGCAAATGACATCCAAGTTAAAATTGACAACAATATTAGGATGTTAGCTGAGTTGCATGCTAGGTGGGAAAGAGAAGCTGAAATTGATAGAAAGAATAGTATAGCTCGAGTTTGTACTATTACCACCACTAGTAATGCTGAAGCTTCACATGTTGATAAACCTCCTATTATCAATGGTAATGTTATTGATGTTGGCAATGTTAGGGATGGCACCCGCAGGGTATGGGTAAGGGTGGAGCCACCCCATACCCTTACCCGTCCCTCCCAATTTTGCCCATCACCCGTACCCATACCCTTGTGCGGGTACAACTTTTTCCCATACCCTTCACCCGACAGGGTAAAAGGGTACCCGCGGGTAAAAATACCCACGTTTGCAACATAGCTGATTTAGTAGAAAATAATCATAAGCAACATCATATAATCATATAACTTTAATCAACAACACATTTAAAACCGATCACATACTTATAAATAGTAGCACATTGTCAACAAGAACACATTGTAAACAACAACACATGTACCTATAAACAGCAACACTTGCGCATAAGCAACGCGTGTAAACAGCAACACTTGCGCATAAACAGCAACACATCTATACTTCTTATAAAATAAAACCCCACTAAGTGCAATTAATATTTTTCTATCTCCACATGCAAGCTATCCACATCACTTGCTCTTTTATCCAATCAATTGTCCATGTCATCCCACTAATATTCATTAATTATTTTCCATCTCTACATGCATGCATCCACATCATCTTTGTTAGCCCATCAAATTTTCCCCTTTTTTTTTTGGCCATGCGAATGATAAGATACACCATGTCGTTACGTAGTTACTCAAGTAAATCATGTGTAAGTAGAACACCGAAATTAGTTTCGCCAGTAAACTTTTTGCTAATTATTTTCAATGATGAAATCATATGGCTATTATTCGAAATTATAGGTTATTCTATATGTATCCACTCAAAAAAATAGAAATATTATGCGACACCATCAACAACATCCGTGTTTTTCAACCCGTTGATATAATCTTATCTATATTAATCAGATACACCACTAAATCATAATGATCTTTAAACTATAAAATACACATACATTTCATGTCTACAAAATTTAGCCTCTTTACTGCCATGACTAACTAAATTTTACATATTAAGTCAAAATCAGGTTTCATATGTTTTATTAGATTTCTTAAAAGGTACCCGCTGCAACGCGCGGGGTGTCGTTCTAGTTTTAATGATAGACAACACCACATAGTCATAAAAATTAATAGGTACATTGGGTTATATCGGGAGACCCACTTGTCAGAGATTAGAAGGGTACGTGGGTACGCGGGTATGGGTTATACGAACCCATACCCGTACCCTCTCTGCCCGATGGGTACGAGATTTCCCCATTTATATACCCATGGGTATGTTTTCTTCCCAAACCCTTATCCTAATAGGGTTTTTACCCGCAGGGTACGCGGGTAAAAGGTACCCATTGCCATCCCTAGGCAATGTTTCTACTTCTATTATAAAGCATGCAAAATTGCCTAAAACTGCTGAAACTGTTTCTGATAAAGGTGCTGAAATTTTTCGAAGTATTGGAGGCAATGGTCCCATTACTTTTGATCATAATGATTTTGACTTTGATAGTTGTAACATCTCTGTTAAGTTCTTGCAAAAGCTAGCTAGAAGTCCTAATGCTAGTGCTATGAACATGGCTTTTACAAAACATATTACAAATGCCCTCATAAAAGCTAGGGAAGAGAAATTAAAACTTGAAGCTTCTATCCCTAGGAAGTTGGAAGATGGTTGGGAACCCATCATTAAAATGAAGGTGAATTATTTTGATTGTAATGCTTTATGTGACCTTGGTGCAAGTATTTCTGTTATGCCTAAGAAACTTTATGATATGCTTGACTTGCCACATTTGGAATGCTGTTATTTGGATGTTCATCTTGCTGATAACTCTATGAAAAAACCTTTGGGGAGAATTGACAATATTCATATTACGGTTAACAATAACCTTGTCCCCGTTGACTTTGTTGTTTTGGATATTGAATGCAATGCATCTTGTCCTATTGTTTTGGAAAGACCCTTTCTTCGAACTGTTGGTGCTGTTATTGATATGAAAGAGGGGAATATTAAGTATCATTTTCCTCTTAAGAAAGGTATGGAACACTTCCCTAGAAAGAGAATGAAGATGCCTTTTGATTCTATTATTAGAACAAATTATGATGTTTATGCATCTTCTCTTGATAACACTTGATTTTCACTTTCTGCGCCTAGCTGAAAGGCGTTAAAGAAAAGCGCTTGTGGGAGACAACCCATCTTTTTATTTTCTGTCATTTTATTTTATTTTGAGTCAAGGTGCTGTCTACTTCTGTAGCAACTCCTTTGAATCTTTATTTTATTGCATTGTTGTGCCAAGTAAAGTCTCTAGTTGAAAGTTGTTGCTAAAATTGGATTTCTGCACAGTGACCGATTTTTGCTGTCCACCGTTTTGAGCTGTATGCGATACAGAAAATTCGAAAAATTCTGAAAAAATCACGCATGATCCTTATATATGTACGCAACTTTCATTAGTTTGGGCTTCTTCCATCTGAGCAAGTTAAGTACCTCGAAAAAATTCGTCTTTCCAGACTGTTCTGTTTTTGACAGATTCTGCCTTTCGTTTTGCATTGCCTCTTTTACTATGTTTGATTGGATTTCTTTGCTCCATTAAACATCAGTGGCTGTACGTAATGTCCAGAAGCATTGGTAATGATTGTGTCACAGTAGAATATGAGAATTTTTGATTATGCACTAACCCTCTAACGAGTTACCTGAGTTTGGTGTGGCGGAAGTTTTCAAGGAGCAAGAGAGAAGGATGATATGATGTGATCAAGAAGAGTGAAAAGCCTAAGCTTGGGGATGCCCCCGTGGGTCATCCCTGCAATATTCAAGAAGACTCAAGCGTCTAAGCTTGGGGATGCCCAAGGCATCCCCTTCTTCATCAACAATTTATCAGGTCGTCTCTAGTGAAACTATATTTTAATTCTTCCACATTTTATGTATTTTACTTGGAGCGTCTGTTTGCTTTTATTTTTGTTTGTTGTTTTTATTTTTCTGAATAAAGTTGGATCCTAGCATTCTTGTGTGGGAGAGAGACACGCTCCTCTTTTTCATGTGAATACTCAGATTCTTCACTTATATCTTTTGAGTATTCTTATCTAGCTACTGCTATGCTTTTGGCTCCTGTTTTTCATGCATCTCTTTTAGAGCTGTTAATTCTTGAGGAGTAGTACTCTCTTGTTTCATTTGTAAATCATTTGGAGAGTTTTTGTTTAGTTGCTTGGTTGATGTGTTGGTTCAGAAAATGCTGCATGTGGTAGGGGTATAGTAATAACTTGCATAGTCTTGTTGATCATTAAACTTTGATGACTTGATTCTTTGCAAATGTTTTGAGGTATTTAGATGGTAAAGCTTGCTGGTTAATTAAGTTAAAATTATGAGTGGATAGTTGTCTTTAAGCTTGTACCGTACTACAAACTCTATTTAAATTGTTGAAGGTGTAGTTGGACTTGATAGCTTTCCATGTCTAAAAGTGTTTCGTAATAACTAAGGTGTGCTGAAGGTCGAGGGATCTAACGGGGTACTTGTACCGCCGTGAACGGCCCTTCTTGGAGTAAACTTTAATCATGTTATTAATGTTGAACCTGCTAGATGTTTGCAATAAGCTTGTGAGTTCTTTTTGACTAATGTTGAGCTACGGTTTTTGGCACTTCCACCATCCATATTTTGCTAGCCTCTTCGGTGCTGTGCATTGCCTTCTGCTCACATTGAGAGTTGTGCATACTTCGCCAGTACATCCAAACCCGTGAGAGAACTTTCTCTTGTTCTCCTACACATAAACCCATACATCTTCCTCAAAACAGCCACCATACCTACCTACTACATCATTTTCATAGCTGTTCCGAGATATATTGCCATGCAACTTCCATCTTACATTACATGACTTACTGTCATTCATCATATACATATTGCTTTGCATGATTCTATACAGCTGATGTGCGGTTTACCCATGTTAGGCTAGATCATTGCATATCCTGCTACACTGGTGATACGTCCAAAACGTATCTAATTTTCCGAACACTTTTGCTGTTGTTTTACCTCTAACTTGTATGATTTGGATGCAACTAACATGGACTAACGCTGTTTTCAGCAGAATTGCCCTGGTGTCTTCTTTTTGTGCAGAAAAGTCAACTTTCGAGAAAAACTCCGAAAACAATTGCGATCGTCATATTTCACCGGAAGACCCACGGAGCCAGAAGGGGAGTCGGAGAGGCCACACCAGGCAGCCACGCCATAGCTGGGCGCGGCTGGGGGTGGGGCCGCGCCCAAGTGTGGCGTGGCCACCTCGGTCGCCCCCCGACGCTCCCCTTTGGACTATATATTGCCCTTGACCTAAATATCGAGGGGGGTTCGACCATATTTCGCGAAACACATCCACGCTCCGCCGCCGCCGCGATCTCTATTCCGGGGATCAGAAGTTCCGTTCTGGCACCCTGCCGGGACGGGGATTCGGAGGAGATCATCACCATCGTCATCACCACCGCCTCTCCATCAACCATCAATGATTCCCCCATCCATGTGTGAGTAGTTCCCTGCTGTAGGCTGAGGGGATGGTAGGGATTGGATGAGATTGTTCATGTAATAAGTTGCCAGATTGTTAGGGCATGGTGCCTAGTATCCATTGTTAGTGCTATTTATCATTGTTGCAACTTGTTGTGCTTAATGCTTGCCACTAGGGCCCGAGTGCCATGATCTCAGATCTGAACATGTTGTTGATGCATGAGAATAATTATGTTTTAGATCATATCTGCAAGTTGTTTTCACCTGTTATTGTCCGGAACCCGAGGCCCCGGAGTGACAGCAACCGGGATAACTGGAGGGGATGGCTTTGACTTGAGGATTACGTGTGTTCACGGAGTGTTAATGCATTGCTCCGGTACTTTATTAAAAGGAGTACCTTAATTGCCAGTAGTTTCCCTTGAGGCCCCGCTGCAAACGGGCTGGCAGGACAGTAGATGTTGTGCAAGTTTCTCATTGCGAGCACGTACGACTATATACGGAACACATGCCTATGTTTGACTAGTACTAGGATGCTTTTATAATTGTTTACCTGCAAATGCCCTGAGTTATGATTATTACATGAGCGCTCTTATCCATGCAACGCCCGTACATCCGTCCCTATGCCTACAGTACTTTTAATCCTGCTGTTTACTGAAATTACTGCTGCTGTCTTTGTTACACTGTTGCTGCTATTACTTTGTTACTACTGCTGTTATATCACCGTTGCTACTGATAATCTGTGTCGAGGAAGTCTACTTTCAGGTGCAGCTGAACTGACAATTCATCTGTTAAGGCTTATATTTATTCTTTGGCTCCCCTTGTGTCGAATCAATAAATTTGGGTTTTACTTCCCTCGAAGACTGTTGCGATCCCCTATACTTGTGGGTCATCAAGACTATTTTCTGGCGCCGTTGCCGGGGAGCATAGCTTTATTTATAAGTTCATCTGGAAGTGATATCCTTTGCTGCAATCCATTTATCATGGGGAAAACTCATGACAAGAAGGTGGCTATTCTGCCATCCACTACAAGGAAAGGTACGGCTCTGAACTCCGCTGCTGCTCTTGATTCACCATCTGTTATTAATCAACTGGTTACACCGCCACACGCACCTGCTTCGCGTGTTGGCACTACTGAATCTGAAACTGTTTCTGATGAATTTGATGATGCTTCTACTGTGCTTAGTGAAACTGGTTCGTTAGGTCCTTTTCTAGATGCTACGATTGCTAGGTCTAGACTTATTGAAAATTCTGAAATGCCTAATGAAAATGTTGTCACACCTGTTGCTTCTCCTGAGTCGAGGGAATTCATCGATGATGATGACCCCGAGGAAGATTATATAGAAGTAGATGAAGCTTTTGCTGAAAAATGCAGGAATCTTGACTCTTCTGCTGATTCTGCCACTATAATGGATTTTCTGAAAAAACACACTGTTAGCTACAAATTGTCTGCTGATCCTGAGTTTGCAACATCTCCTATTCGTATAACTGATAAGGATTATGACTTTTCTGTGGATTTGTCCTTTATATCGTGGTAGAGAAAGATCCTTTTTGTGGTGCTGAAGATGAAAGTGCTATGGAACATATGAACAAGTTATCTACTTTAAGTAGTTTGTTCTCTGATGATATTAAATTGCGCACCTATTTTGTTACCAAAATTTTTCCTTTCTCTCTGAAAGGCGATGCTAAAGCTTGGTTTGGTAATTTGTCTCCCGGTTGTATTAAAAATCCTTTAGGATTGGTTGATGTTTTCTTCCATAAATATTATCCTGCTAGTGTTCAACATGTTGCTTTGCAGAGAATTTTTAACTTCAAGCAATTGCAGGAAGAAAATATTTCTGAAACTTGGTCAAGGTTTTGTTATTTGCTTAGAGTTCGACCTGGACATGATATACCTAAAAATGAACTTCTTGATATATTTTATAATGGACTAACCGATGAATCTAGGACATTCCTGGATAGTTGTGCTGGTTGTGTTTTCAGGAAACGAACTCCAGATGAAGCTGAGGAATTAATGGCTAAGATTAGCCAAAATTATGAAGATTGGGTTATAGCTGAACCCACTCCCACACCAGAGCCTGCGCCAGTGCCTACACCAAGAAAGAGAGGTGTTATTGAACTTGATAATGAAGGAATGAGAGAAGCCAAGAGGACTCTCAAGGAGAGGGGTATTAAATCTGAAGATGTTAAAAATTTACCTCCAATAGAAGACTTATGTAAGCCGACTCCTCCACCTTCAATTGAGGTACACTCTCTACAATATTTCGATGCTGGTGATATTCCTTATGGTAAGCCTCCTGATCAATGCTTAGATGAACTTGATAATTTTATTGTTAAGCAGGAGCATTTTAATATGAGAGTAGAAAATCATCTGTTAGAAAATTCTCGTATTATTAGTAATTTGCAAGATGTTTTGGTAAGAACTGTAAATGACATTAAAGGTCTAGTTAAACATCTTAGTATGGTTCAAACTCAAATGGAGCAAATTACTAAAGTACAAAAAGACTTGCTAGCTAAAAATTCTAATAGTAATGGAAAACATGCTTTTGGAATAGCAACTAGGAGTGGAGCTTCCACTCAAGATCCTTTGTATCCTGAGGGACATCCTAAAAGAATTGAACAAGATTCTCAATTAGCTGAAAGGCCCAGCTCTCCTTCTAAGAAAAAGAAGAAGAAACATAAACCTGCTGTAGAGTCTTCTGAAACTATTAAGGAAAAAGAACCTGCTAGTGATCCTAATAGTATATCTGTGTCTGATGCTGAAACTGAAAATGGTAATGAACCTGTTAATGATAATGATAGAAACAATGCTAATAATAATGAAGAGGTTGAGAGCGATTCTGATAGTGACACTGAAAATAAAAATTGCACTAAAGAGGATTTTGTAGCTAAGAAACATGGTAAAGAAAGAGAACCTTGGGTGCAAAAATCAATGCCTTTTCCTAATAAGAAACATAAATCCAAGGAAGAAGAACACTACAACAAGTTTTGTGAGTGGATGAAACCTTTGTTTTTGCAAATTCCTTTGACTGATGCTATTAAGCTGCCTCCTTATTCGAAATACATGAAGGATATTGTTTCTAACAAGAGGAAAATTCCTAATGAGGAGATTTCCACCATGCTTGCTAATTACTCTTTCAATGGTAAGGTTCCAAAGAAACTTGGAGATCCAGGTATACCAACTATTCCTTGCTCTATTAAAAATAATTATGTTAGAACTGCACTTTGTGATCTTGGAGCTGGAGTAAGTGTGATGCCTTTCTCTCTTTATAAGAGACTTTATTTAGATAAATTGATACCAACTGATATATCTTTGCAAATGGCTGATAAATCTACTGCTGTTCCTGTTGGTATATGTGAAAATGTTCCTGTTCAAGTTACTACCAACTGTTTGATTTTGACTGACTTTGTTGTGTTGGATATGCCTGAAGATGATAATATGTCCATTATTCTTGGTAGACCTTTTCTTAATACTGCAGGAGCTGTTATTGATTGCAATAAAGGGAAAGTTACTTTTAATGTCAATGACAAAGAGCATACTGTTTATTTTCCCAAGAAGCAAAATGTATTATGTGGAGTTAGCTCAATTGCAAGTTATAAAACTATCAAAGTTGGAAGTATTGATTGTCCTATTTATGACCACCATGAAGGATATGAAAGTATTATGGTTGGGACAATATCTATTCAATATAAGGTAACATAATGGTATCATGTAGTTTAATTCTTTTATGTCAAATAAAATATATTTGGTGGCAAGACTTGATCAACCTTGTTGACAAATACATTTTAGTTGCATAAAATTGTTAAACCACATTCTCTCTTTCTCATCTGTTATACCTTCTGTTATATTGCTGTCTTTATAAATTTTTAGAATGTGTTTAGTGTGGTTAAAATTTTGCTTAGCTGCTATTTAGAATTTTAAGTGCCCAGTTTTTGCTCGAAATTGAAAGTTGTCAGAAAAATCTGAAAATTTTACGTAAATTCCTATTTTGAAAAATGCAACGTGGTAGTACCTGGGGCTGACCAGGGGGACCCACCACGCTGCCACGCCATAGCTCGGCGCGGCAGGGGTGGAGGCGCGCCCCCCTGTGGCGTGGGTCCCACCTGAGCCTCCACAAGGTGAGATTCCTCCCCTTTCTTTCTCTCTCCCGACCAAACTCATATCCATTGTTCAAACTCGTGTTCCTGCTGCTCTTGAGCTCGAATTTTTCGATCTCCTTGCTCAGCCCATTTCAGTTGCTGAAACTTTGCTTGTTTACTCACCGGTATGTGACTCCTTCGATTATCCAAGTAGAATTTTGTTTAGTGTTGTATTTCTAGAGTATTTTGCTGCTGTATGTTGCTGGTTAAGTGAGCTTGCATGCTTGTTCTATGCTTAGATTAATTATCCTTGATGCATGTGTAGCCCTCTTGCAAGTTTCTATAGTAGTTGCCTTGATTTTATAGTTGCAAAATCATTTTTTATGAGACTTGTTGAAAAATTTCAGAGAAGGAAGATGGATGGAGATGTGGTTGGACCAGCTATTGACCCTAATGATTTAGTTGTGGGAGAAGTGATGGAGGTTAATCGTGAAGATTCCGTGCATTCTGCATATTATCCTTGCCAAACCTTCATGGCTGCTGCAGGAATCCTACAAGATTTCAACACACTAATTTCTAATGCAGGATTGGAGAATTTTACCATTGGGGAACCTGCCCAATTTGTTAAACTCACTATGTCTGTAGTACAGGATTTTAGATTTACCTACTCATCTGGAAAATTGGGCATTCTCGGAAGAAGACTTGGATGCATACATGAGGGAGCATGAACCCCGGGCCGAGCCGGAGGAGGAGCGGCCTGAGCCGCATGATGAGGGGGCGAGCTGCTCATACCAGTTTGACTATGCAAGCGGAACCTTCCCCGCTTTACAGAGTGGTTCTTACGAACACGCCAGGGACGATGCACCGTCCTGGAGCTATTATCAGCACCGATGATTGTCTCCCAATTAGGCCAAAAGCCTAAGCTTGGGGGGAGGTACGCGTATACTGACAGTTCGCACATTTCTATATTCGCTCCATGTCAGTTCTTTGTATATCCATATTTCGCTTTCTTTTATTTGTTCTTGCTTGTGGTGTTTATTTTCTCAAAACCCAAAAATACCAAAAATATTTTCGTTGTTTCTCTATGCTATTTTAGTAATTTGAGTTGTAGTTTTATTTTGTCTTTTTGATTTTCGAGTTGATATTCAAAAAACCCAAAAATATTTTCCTTTTTATTTGCTTCTTCCTTGCTTTGTTTTAAAATTCGAAAACACCAACAATATTTGTTGTTCTTCTTGGTTTTGTATAGTTCTTTTCAGATTCAACAGCCGTCTGTGACTCCACCTGGAGTTTGGTTTTCATTTTATATCATTCAAGTCATGCGAGCGAAGGGCAATAATGACGATATTCGACAACTTGATGTGGTGAGAGGCTGGTATGAACCGTATTTGTTTTCATTTTTGTACACATACCTGTCCATATGATTGCGCTTAGTAGTTATGGTATGGGCTATGTTACTTGATGAATGCTTGATAGCCATGTTTTCTCATGATTAATCCTAATCTCCTGAAGGTGCACCATATGTCATATAGTTATTTGCATGCATTGTTTTATTCGTAGAGTGGTATTGTAGTGTGGTATCCTCCTCTGAATGTTTTACTTGATTCGACTTGGCACATGCTTACACATGTTTATGACTCAAAACAAAAGTCAAGCCTCGACGATCTATTGTGACTCAGAGTTTCTGTATCGCTTTTATGCCACTGCTAATTTTATTTTGTCGCAAGTATGATTATGACAGTTGTGCTCTCTTGTTGTCGCTTCCCCGTCTATTGCTAGCATTCACCTGTACTAAGCGGGAATGCTGCTTGTGCATCCAAAATCCTGAAAACCAAGTTATTCCAAAGAGTCCACTATAAATTCCTATGCATGGTTTTAAACCATTCCAAGTAAATTTCTTCGTGTGCTATCTTTAACTATTCAAAATTGTACAATCCCTTTTTGTGGCACTGCGTGTAGCTCATAAGGATGTGGTAGTATAACTTGTCATCTTCCATGCTAAATGATTTCCAGGAACAAGTAGCTTCATCTGCTTGTCCACTTTTATTTTTGCAAAAGAGCTGGTTAGTCCACCTATCATTTAATATTAAAATAGACACTCCTCCACGGTGATTGTTGGTCGGCACCCGAGGATTCGGTTAGCCATGGTTTGTGGAAGAAAAGGTTGGGAGGAGTGTCAAAAATCTGTAAGCATGATATAATGCAAACTATATGAATTTTCGGAACCGCTCTAAAAGTTGGTTAGTTATGGAAGATGACAAGAACTCTATCGCGGATTTGTTGACACTTGCAACCACTTCTCAAATTATTATTTTTACACTCTTTATATGCCTTCGGGAACTAACAAGCTCTAGCACACGATTTAATCCCTGCTTCCCTCTGCGAAGGGCCTATCTTTTATTTTAATGTTGAGTCACCATCCTTCTTTAAAGCACTTCTTTGAGAGCATGACTGTCATTCTTAGTGAAATGTGCTTGTCCCAGAATAGGTTAGTAGTGACATAGCTTCATGCTTTTATCTTTGATAAGCTTTATATCTAGTCTACCTGTAAACTTCAAAGGTGTCTGGGCATTTATGTTTTGCTGCACACATTCGGGCAAGCGAGATACCACTTTGCCATACCCAATTACGAACATTGCAATCCTGCACTTAGTTTTATGCCATGTTGTTTACCTTTAGTATGTTAGAATCTTTTCATGGCTGCATATTTATCAAGCTTTTATCTTATGCATATCTCCTATCATGAGCTAGTAAGTATAATCATAATTCAAGTATGTATACATCATATGAAGCAATTGTGTTCGTAAAAGTTTCTTTATCGCGTTCAGTTTGTCAACTGAATTGCTTGAGGACAAGCAATAAGCTAAGCTTGGGGGGAGTTGATACGTCCAAAACGTATCTACTTTTCCGAACACTTTTGCTGTTGTTTTACCTGTAACTTGTATGATTTGGATGCAACTAACATGGACTAACGCTGTTTTCAGCAGAATTGCCCTGGTGTCTTCTTTTTGTGCAGAAAAGTCAACTTTCGAGAAAAACTCCGAAAACAATTGTGATCGTCATATTTCACCGGAAGACCCACGGAGCCAGAAGGGGAGTCGGAGAGGCCACACCAGGCAGCCACGCCATAGCTGGGGGTGGGGCCGTGCCCAAGTGTGGCGTGGCCACCTCGGTCGCCCCCCGACGCTCCCCTTTGGACTATATATTTCCCTTGACCTAAATATCGAGGGGGGTTCGACCATATTTCGCGAAACACATCCATGCTCCGCCACCGCCGCGATCTCTATTCCGGGGATCAGAAGTTCCGTTCTGGCACCCTACCGGGACGGGGATTTGGAGGAGATCATCACCATCGTCATCACCACCGCCTCTCCATCAACCATCAATGATTCCCCCATCCATGTGTGAGTAGTTCCCTGTTGTAGGCTGAGGGGATGGTAGGGATTGGATGAGATTGTTCATGTAATAAGTTGCCAGATTGTTAGGGCATGGTGCGTAGTATCCATTGTTAGTGCTATTTATCATTGTTGCAACTTGTTGTGCTTAATGTTTGCCACTAGGGCCCGAGTGCCATGATCTCATATCCGAACATGTTGTTGATGCATGAGAATAATTATGTTTTAGATCATATCTGCAAGTTGTTTTCACCTGTTATTGTCCGGAACCCGAGGCCCCGGAGTGACAGCAACCGGGATAACTGGAGGGGATGGCTTTGACTTGAGGATTACGTGTGTTCACAGAGTGTTAATGCATTGCTTCGGTACTTTATTAAAAGGAGTACCTTAATTGCCAGTAGTTTCCCTTGAGGCCCCGCTGCAAACGGGCTGACAGGACAGTAGATGTTGTGCAAGTTTCTCATTGCGAGCACGTACGACTATATACGGAACACATGCCTATGTTTGACTAGTACTAGGATGCTTTTATAATTGTTTACCTGCAAATGCCCTGAGTTATGATTATTACATGAGCGCTCTTATCCATGCAACGCCCGTACATCCGTCCCTATGCCTACAGTACTTTTAATCCTGCTATTTACTGAAATTACTGCTGTTGTCTTTGTTACACTGTTGCTGCTATTACTTTGTTACTACTGCTGTTATATCACCGTTGCTACTGATAATCTGTGTCAAGGAAGTCTACTTTCAGGTGCAGCTGAACTGACAATTCATCTGTTAAGGCTTATATTTATTCTTTGGCTCCCCTTGTGTCGAATCAATAAATTTGGGTTTTACTTCCCTCGAAGACTGTTGCGATCCCCTATACTTGTGGGCCATCAAGACTATTTTCTGGCGCCGTTGCCGGGGAGCATAGCTTTATTTATAAGTTCATCTGGAAGTGATATCCTTTGCTGCAATCCATTTATCATGGGGAAAACTCATGACAAGAAGGTGGCTATTCTGCCATCCACTACAAGGAAAGGTACGGCTCTGAACTCCGCTGCTGCTCTTGATTCACCATCTGTTATTAATCAACTGGTTACACCGCCACACGCACCTGCTTCGTGTGTTGGCACTACTGAATCTGAAACTGTTTCTGATGAATTTGATGATGCTTCTACTGTGCTTAGTGAAACTGGTTCGTTAGGTCCTTTTCTAGATGCTATGATTGCTAGGTCTAGACTTATTGAAAATTCTGAAATGCCTAATGAAAATGTTGTCACACCTGTTGCTTCTCCTGAGTCGAGGGAATTCATCGACGATGATGACCCCGAGGAAGATTATATAGAAGTAGATGAAGCTTTTGCTGAAAAATGCAGGAATCTTGACTCTTCTGCTGATTCTGCCACTATAATGGATTTTCTGAAAAAACACACTGTTAGCTACAAATTGTCTGCTGATCCTGAGTTTGCAACATCTCCTATTCGTATAACTGATAAGGATTATGACTTTTCTGTGGATTTGTCCTTTATATCGGTGGTAGAGAAAGATCCTTTTTGTGGTGCTGAAGATGAAAGTGCTATGGAACATATGAACAAGTTATCTACTTTAACTAGTTTGTTCTCTGATGATATGAAAAGGGGGCAACATTACTATCCTTTATCCACACTTGTGCTCATGTTTCAGCACCTGCATTATTCGTAGTCATCATTTGTGCTCATGTTTAGCATATGTACTCCATGTGAGAGAGTTTTCATGTTTACTAGTATAACTATGTGGGGAATTTACACTATAGAACTTGGGTTGTATATTCCAATGATGAGCTTCCTCAAAATGCTCTAGGTCTTCATGAGCAACCAAGTTGGATGCACCCCCACTAGTTCCATTGGAGAGCTTTCATATACATATAGCTCTATGTGCATCCGTTGCATGGCTATCACTACTCCTTACATAGCTTCGATTATAAGACTTCCTCTTGTCTAATGATCACTTATAGCTTTGTGAGACTTTCTTCCTTTGGCCTTCCAAACCTCCACTAATGATCTTTTAGCCATAACATCCTGGTGCCAAAACCAAATGCTTACGCTCACCGGTTGAGTAGACTTCGAAACAGTTGATTCATGATGTTCATGTTTATTTTTACTTGGCTGAAACCTTCTATGTTGTGAAAGATTACTTGATGCTTGGAATTGAAGGATAGAACTCCTACATTGGATACTTAACACATCTTTAATGAACCTTGTACGGTTTCATATCTTTAAAGCAATCATTCATGAAAACTTTTAGCTTGTTTAACTAACTTGTTTTGTTGTTTCTTATATCAAATATAAACTTTTGCTTTGAATGATTTGATCTCAGCTCATATGCTTTACAATATTATTGATCAAGATTATGTTGGTAGCATGTCACTTCAGAAATTATTGTTGTTATCGTTTACCTACTCGAGGACGAGTAGAACTAAGCTTGGGGATGCTTGATACGTCTCCAACGTATCTATAATTTCTTATGTTCCATGCTAGTTTTATACCAATAGCTACATGTTTTATTCACACTTCATAGCATTTTTATGCATTTTCTGGAACTAACCTATTAACAAGATGCCACAGTGCCAGTTCCTGTTTTCTGCTGTTTTTGGTTTCAGAAAAGTTGTTCTGGAAATATTCTCGGAATCGGACGAAACAAAATCCCAGATGCCTATTTTTCCCGACACGTTCCAGAAGTCCGAAGAGGAGACGAAGGGGGCAGCAGGGCGCCCTCACCCTATGGCGGCGCGGGTGGGCCCCCTGCCGCGCCACCCTATGGGGAGCGGGCCCCGCGCCTCCACTGACGTCGCCCCTTCGCCTATTTATTCCTCCAGACGCGAAAACCCTAAAACACCGAGCCATTATTCCAGAAAACATCCGCTGCCGCCGCCATCAACCCTAACTCGGGGGTTCAGAAGTTCTCCTCCGGCACCCTGTCGGAGAGGGGAATCATCACCGGAGGGCTCTACATCGCCATGCCTACCTCCGGAGTGATGCGCGAGTAGTTCATCCTTGGACTACGGGTCCATACAGTAGCTAGATGGTTGTCTTCTCTTTTTGTGCCATCATGTTTAGATCTTGTGAGCTGCCTATCATGATCAAGATCATCTTATTGTAATGCTACATATTGTGTTTGTTGGGATCCGATGGATATTGAATACTATGTCAAGTTGGTTATTGATCTATCATATATGTGTTGTTTATGATCTTGCATGCTCTCCGTTATTAGTGTAAGCTTTGGCCAAGTTTATGCTTGTAACTCCAAGATGGAGTATTTATGCTAGATAGTAGGTTCATGCCACCATTTAATCTGGGACAGTGCAATAAAGTTCTAAGGTTGTGGATGTGTTGTTGCTACTAGGGGTAAAACAGCAATGCTTTGTCTAAGGATATTAGTGTTGTTTACATTATGCACCATACTTAATGCAATTGTCTGTTGCTTGCAACTTAATACTGGAAGGGGTGCGGATGCTAACCTGAAGGTGGACTATTTAGACACAGATGCATGCTGGATGGCGGTCTGTGTACTTTGTAGTAATGCCCAAATAAATCTCATAGTGATCATCATGATATGTATGTGCATTGTTATGCCCTCTCTATTTGTCAATTGCCCAACTGTTAATTTGTTCACCCAACATGTTTAGTATTTTATTATGGAGAGACACCACTAGTGAACTGTGGACCCCGGTCCATTCTTTTACATCTGAAATACAACCTACTGCAATCATTGTTCTTTTACATTCTCTGCAAACAAACATCATTTTCCACACTATACGCCTAATCCTTTGTTTTCAGCAAGTCGGTGAGATTGACAACCTCACTGTTTCGTTGGGACAAAGTAGTTTGATTGTGTTGTGCAGGTTCCACGTTGGCACCGGAATCTCTGGTGTTGCGCCGCACTACATTCCTCCACCAACACCTTCGGAGCAACGTTGACTTCATACTGGATTGATAACCTTGATTTCATACTGAGGGAAAACTTGCTGCTGCACTCATCATACCTTCCTCTTGGGGTTTCCAACGTACGTGTGACTTTACACGCATCACCTGCCTCCACCACGACGGCGAAGGAACGCCGACGAGGCGCTGGGCCGCCGCCCAGATGCCATCTCAGGCCGCCATGGCCTCGCGCCATGCGACCTCCACCGACGGGCGCAGCGCCGGCGCGACACGCTGGGCGAAACGCCGGAGCCTGGCCGCCGCCGAGGACAGCCGACCCGCGCCGCCGGGAGAGCCTGGCCGCCGTCGAGGACAGCCACCTCGCGCGGCTGAGATCTTCCATCGCGTCCACCGCAAGCTCTCTCCCAACCTACCTTTTGGGGGCGGGAGCCGCCGCCACCGCGGCGAGGCCAGCGGCAGCGGCGGAGACAGGGCAGCAGGCAGGGGGCCGCCGGCGGCGGCGCGCTAGGGTTCCCCCCGAGTCGCCCGGTGCGGGCGACGCGAGGGGCGGGAGCGAGTCCCAATCGTTAGCCCAAGAAGAGTCTGTGGAGGGTCTCCAAATTGCGCGCGTTTAGGTGGACCTTTGGGGTGCGTCGCTGTGGAGGGTCTCTGAAAGGACAATGATGTCGCCTAGAGGGGGGGTGAATAGGCGATTAAAACTTTTCCGGTTTAGGCTTGCTAATTGCGGAATAAAACTAGGTGTTTAAATTAACAAGCCAACAACCTAAATAAACTAGGTTCACCTATGTGCACCAACAACTCATGCTAAGCAAGACAAGCAACAAGATGATAGCAATATAGAATACTTCAAGCACGAAGGCTATCACAATGTAAGTTGCATAAGTAAAGAGCTCGGGTATAGAAATAACCGAGTCGCGCGGAGACGAGGATGTATTCCCGAGTTCCTCCTTGAAAGGGAGTATGTCTCGTTGGAGAGGTGTGAACCGACACAACGGTTCAACAACCACAAAGGTTTCACCCTCTTCTCCGATGAACCGCACCACAAAGGTTTGGTTCACCTTCCACTATCGGTATTCCTTCAAGGCGGAAGCCGGAGCCTTTCAACAACAATCCGAGGCACAACCCACAAAGGGATTGGGGGCTCCCGAACGGCTTTCAACAACAATCTGAGGCACAACCCACAAAGGGCTTGGGGGCTCCCGAACGGCTTCAAGTGACCACACAAGGGTCCAACCACCACAAAGGCGTCTAGGACCCGAAGACCCAAGAGTAACAAGTTCACAAGATTTCAACTTCCACGAATCCTCGTGGAGAGCACACCGATGCACCAAATGAAAAAGGCAAGAGCACAAGTGCTCAAGTCCTCCACTCTCAAATTCCAACAAAGCAACAAATGCTTATGGGGGAATAAGAGAGGAAGAACAAAGAGGAGAACCACTCAAGAACTCCAAGAACTAGATCCACTATGTTCCCCTCACTTAGAGGAGATATTGATTGGTGGAAATGTAGATCTAGGTCTTCTCCTTCAATCCTCCAAAGATCAAAGAGTTTGGGTGGAGGGATTGGGAGATATCAATGAAATGAGCTTGCAACAATGGAGGAGAGAGAAAGCAAAGGTTGCTGGGCTCAGCTAGCTGGCTGGAGGAAGGTGGAGGGGTATTTATACCCCTCCCAGAAAAGTAGCCGTTGCAGCCAGATATCACACCGGAGTTTCCGGCCCTAGTGACCGGAAACTCCGGTCCGGGGCGGAAACTCCGGCCCCCACCAGGGGGTGAACCATTTCCAGACGAGAGAAGCACAGGCAGAAACTCCGGCCCCTGGGATCGGAAACTCCGGCCTAGGGCGGATACTCCGTCCCCTTGGGCCGGAAACTCCGGCCCCCACCAGGGGCTGAACAAGAAAAACACTCTCGAGGAAAACCAAGGACCGGAGACTCCGGTCCAGAAGACCGGAGACTCCGGCCTGAAAGCAGTGAAACTGTAAAACCTGAAATGCAATAACTTTCTCGTATGAACTCCAAAACAGGTGAATCCAATTGCGTTGGAAAGGTAACGACGAGTGTTATCACACAGAAATATTAAGGGTCACAAATATAGAGGGGATACCACACATGGGAAGGTGTGGACCCTAACTCGAAGGTGGACCGGTAATATTTCCAACACGAAAACGCAACAAGTTTTCAATAAGAAATCCGTTTTCGAAGAACTTGGACTTGTCATGAAGATCACGACAAGCACCAAAACCCAACAAGGAGAAAAGCCAAATAAGAATAAAGAAAGATGATATGCCAAGTATGCAAAGGTATGAGCTCTCCACAAAAGATGCGATCAAGTTACTCACTTGAGAACCCCTCTTGATAGTACGCCGTCTATCCTAAAACCCGGTCTCCCACTAACAACATGAGACCGGTAAAATAGAAAACCTATCAAGATCATACCTTTGCCTTGCGCATTCCACTTGAGCTCGATGATGACGATCTTGACTCTCTCAAGTTGGAACACCTTTCTTGATGTGCTTGCTAGCACATGCTTGATGAAGACTTCTCCAAATGCTCCCCCATACTCCATTATGGGAAAGCCTCGCTAAGCTCCGTCTTCATGTCTCCTTTGCACTTCATCATCTACACATGACCATTCTTCATATAAACCCTTAAATAGAGCATTGGTCATCATGCCATCTTTAAGAGTCCAACACATGAACTCCAATGGACAAGATTTATAAGAATATCTCAATGTAAACATTAGTCTATAAGGAGTGTCATTAATTACCAAAACCACACATGGGGGCAACCATGCACTTTCAGTCTCCAAATATTGGACGGACACATGTCCGACACTCTCCAAAGGAGGCCCGGTACCGGATACACAATTGGAAGCTCCGGTGGAGATGCTCTTAGGGGAAGTGCGTGATGTCGGAAGCACTTGAGTGGAACGAGTACACTAGGCTCATGCATTATTGTAGTAATTACGAGTACAGTACGTTTTAACTATGCATCGAGGGCTCGAGACCCACTAAATCTAGTCATAGCACGTGAAGCACTCCTGATCCCTATGACATCCTATGCATGCTCCCCCGCATCTCGGCAAAATCGACAAATCTGACTCTGACACGAAAGTTCAGCACAAAATGAACCAACTTTGAAAATTTAGCCGGATCTGACCCTTTTTCGTACCGCTCAACATATCGGCGATAGACTTCACGAGGTACCGCCATGGTCACTGGCGGTATGATTCCTGGTCCACGGTCCGCTTGTTCCGGTTGACTGCGCTGACGTGGCGATACCGCCTCTGACATCGGCGGTAGACTTTGAGGGGTACCGCCCATTGACCTGGCGGTAGAATCCCGCACTGTACCGCCGCGCGTGCTGGCGGTCAGCATTGGATACGGTTAAGTGGCTCGAGCGCCCTAACCCAGCCCCGCTTCTTCCCTTCCTCCTCTTCTCTTCTTCCACAGACGGCGGCGGCGCGACCTTGCCTGTCCCCTCTCCCCTTCGGCGCGACCATCCGGCAGAGGCTTGAACGGACGGCGGCGGCGCGAGCTCTCCCGTAATCCACCTTGCCCCCAAGAATAGACGGCGGCGGCGGCCCGAGCTTTCCCCTCTCCCCTCTCCGTTCGGCGGCGGCAGTGGCGGTGTGAACAGACGGCGGCGGCGCGACGCGAGGCCTCTCTCCCGTCAGGTAAGCCTCCCCTCCCTTAGCTCTCTCAATTTCGTCCATACATTAGGCCTAATCTAGATGATTATTGAAACCCTAGATTAATCTAGGAAAATGTAGATGATTTTTTCAAACCTTAGATGATATGTTTGTTGTAGATGGTATAAACTTGGCCGATTAGGTTAGATTCTAGATGATTAGGTTAGATTCTTTGTATTGGCCGAAACTAGATGCTAAATTTGTTCAAACGCTAGATGCTCTTGATGTTTGGTGTAGATGATGTGTAATGCTCAAGATGATATGCTTGTAGATGAAATGAAGCCAAATGTAGATGATTTTCTGTAGATGATGTTTTATTTGATCTAGTTTCTTGAGCAATTCTTTGTGGTCATTTACAAGAATGTTTTGCATTAGGATGGATCACCCACCGGAACATTATTACCCCGGGCTTGATTTGGTGTACGACAAGGAACATCGTGCCCGGCTTATCGAGAGGGGAGATATGGACTTAGCTGAGAAGGTATGGCTTAATGTTCTCCATTTTTGTTTGTTGCAATTACAAAGATAGTGAGCACATCATGTTTGTTTCTTTCGCAGCCTATCGGTCCTATGCGCATGAGGGGCCATAGTGCGGAGGACATGCCCTACGATGTTCGGTACGAGCCATACTTTGAGGCGGCTGGTCTTCTCCCATTTGTCCTTCAGTTCAGGTGTAAGCCGCCGGCGTTCAACCACATGGCCATTACCGCCCTTATTGATCGTTGGAGACCCGAGACCCACAGTTTCCATTTGCCGTGTGGAGAGATGACGGTCACTCTTGAGGATTTTGCCATGATCACGGCTCTTCCGATCGACGGAGCCGCTCTGACTGGGAGGGTGGATCTTGTCGGGTGGCGCCAGCGGGTTCTTGGTCTCACCGGCAGATTACCACCGGTGCCGCCGGAAGGAGTGAAAGATACTAGGTCAGCGGGTGTCTCGTATTCGTGGCTTCGACAGTTTGGGCCATGCCCGGAGGATGCCGAGGCACCGATGGTGCAGCAGTATGCCCGGGCATACATGTGGTATGTGTTAGCCCGGGTGATCTTTCCAGATGGGTCAGGGGACACGGCCTCGTGGATGTGGCTTGACGCATTACGTGATTGGAACGTCAAGTACAGCTGGGGGTCGGCGGTCTAGCCTTTCTTTACCGTCAGGTAGTTTATTTGCATAACTTTCTTGTGTATGTTACCTTCATCTGGCATTTGACATGATTGTTATCGTGCAGCTGGACCATGCATGTCGTAAGAAGGGAAAGGGAGCCTCGTTAAACGGCGCTGCTTGGCCCCTCACGATTTGGATGTGGGAGCGGATTCCGGTTGGACGTCCTCGCAAACTCCCACCAACTCCATGGGATTATGACCTTGATGGTGATGACGAATGGCGGCTGCCAACTGTCGCGCACACATGGGATAGAGTGGAGGCGTACAAAGACTTGTCCATGGGCCGTTACAAGAGCTATACCAACGAGCTTGACACGTTGTCTTTCAACTTGGTATGCTTTGGTAACGTTAAATTTGACACTTTTGTGACATCTAGCATTGAAACTAATGATTTTTGTTTTGTAGGTCATATGGAGGCCGTACCAACGGGATATGGGTTTCCGTCTCAACGCGATGTGTACGCGTGACGAGGACCTATGGCGCATTAAGTGTCCGATGATATGTTTCTACGCCGTCGAGTGGCACCTCCCACAACGAGTTGCATCACAATTTGGAATGAGGCAACGAACCCCGCCGGCAATCCAGAGCACAAGTGTTGCTCTTCATAGGTTTGTGTTGGAAAACCTGGGTTCATATTTAACTTGTCAATATCAATTCTTGCTGATATGTTTGGTATTTGTGCATAGGATTGATCGGAAGAAGTGCTCTAAAGAGAAGGAATGGGATCGTAAACACATCCAGTGGGTTGAGATGTGGAATGAGAGAGATAAGTACCGTGAGATGGACATGACAATTTGGCGGGAGAGTGATTATGTGGCGCACCTTGCTTGGCATGAAGAACAACACCGCCTTAAGCTAAAGCCCACATGGACCACACAAGATTGTTTGGATTTGGGCACCGAAGATGGTGATAATGAATAGCAACGGCGATAGAAGGTGTCACGGTCAATGCCATCCTCCTCGACTTGTGCCTCTACATCTCCAATATAAATGTCATGATACTCGTCCTCCCGCTCGGACACATCACCCTCCATGTCTCCTTCCTCCCTATCTTCATCGTCAATGCCAAAGCCATAACCATGATCCACATTGACATATTTTTCTTCTTCATCGACTTGGTCGTCATCATTCATCTTCAAGTCAATTTGTTGGCTCATATTATTCAACTCGACCGCATCATCAAGTGACACATTTCGAGTGGGGGTCATTGCATCATGTGTGGGGGAGGCACACCGGTTCAAGTCAAAATGCAACCGATCACCGCTAACCTTGGTAGCAAATAACTCGAGCGACTTGTCTTTGGAAGCCGCCACAACCTCTTTGTATGCCCCCCAATCTAACTCGCATGTCAAAGGTATTTTTTTTTCCGCGGACGGTGTCCCGATCCAACAAAATACCTTCCATCTAGTTCAACCTTCTCCCTAGGATCCATCCATTCGAAAACTTCCCGTACTCTTGCAACAACCTGGCATATGTCGGACTATTGGCAAATACCATAACTTTTTCTCCATTGTCAACAAACTCCTCTTCTTTGTTACTAAAAAATGCTTCTTTGTCAACATGATGGACATTCACGATTCTTGCCATCTATAATTAAATGACAAGAAACACAAATGTATCACATTCATGTGTAATAGTAAACACACCACAATTATCTAAATTATACATGTGTGCTAACCACTACCTCTAACCCTAGACTCAACCATAATTCTAGGTAAGAAAACACATGAATCTATCCAACCACAATGATTTCTACACGTCACAAACAACATATAACCCTCAATACACCAATTCATATAATATATTTAGGACAAATCAACAAATCTAGGGTTTGCCTCAAACTAAACAATGCCACAAAGTAACACAAATCCAACCAACAAAATGCGAGAGATCTGAGAGGAACTACCTCAGAGGATGGAGATGGCCCGATTCCACGAGCTATGCCCTCCGATTTGGAGGGATTTGAGAGGGATTTGAGTAGGGAGGAGAGAGGGGGAGAGGGCAGCAGCTCGGATCGAGCTTTGCGTGGGGAAGAATGAGAGGCTGGGGGCGCGGCGGCGTCACTTAACTCCCGGCCTCGTACCGCCAGGCCGTCAGGCGGTACGGTGGCTAACGGTACCGCCGCGGCTCGCGGCGGTATCCCACTAACCCTACCGCCGAGTCAACGGGCGGTATTGCCATGTCACCGCAGTCAACTGGAACGGACGGACCGTGGACCAGGATGGCTACCGCCAGTGACCTCGGCGGTACCCCTCTAAGTCTACCGCCAATATGTTGAGCGGTACGAAAAAGGGTTAGATCCGGCTGAACTTTCGAAAAGGGTTCATTTCGTGCTGAACTTTGACGTCAGGGTCAGATTTGTCGTTTTTGCCCCGCATCTCGTGCAATTGGCAGGATTTGTGTCCTTGTTGCTTCCCACACTGCCAGGCCTCTCTCTCTCTCTTTCTTTTCTCCTTCTTCTCTTTTATGTGTCTCAGAATGTCATGTTCAACATAAACAATGCTAGTTGCACCGACATCTACGGTATTTCATCTAACAGATTGTTTCATTTTCAACAACAAACATTATATGCTTATTAAGAGACTGGATTCACGGAGCCTCAGAATTGAGGATGTCACCATGCATTGACGCCTCACTATCATAACACGAGTACACCACCATGCATTGACATACATGGTGTCTAACCTATGTTTGGCCTCTAGTGAGATAGGAGTATAGCCATCGACCCGACCATCCCAACACAAGTTGGTACTTGAATAAACAATTTAAATTGCCTAATTGGTTTTTTAATCGTGTCATATGGCTTTGGTCAGGATTTCAAGTTGCCTGTTCTATCAGTTCCTTGGGTGAACAAATGAAGTCAGTTCGGCCCGGTTTTGGAAAAAAAAATGCTAAAAGAAATAACTTGGAAAGAAATGTTTTATGATTCAGGCTAGCACATAATACAACAATATTGTCCAAAATACACACACACAAAAATAGCATAGAGAAATTAAACTGAGAGGAGAAATAACTGTGTTATTTTAACTAGATAAATTTGCCAAAAGTCTAATAGACCTCAATGTCACCACATTTTGTTTTATAACAAAAATATATCAGTTGTTTCAAAAAGGTGAAAAACTCATAGAGTAGATGTTATGTTTGGTGCAACATTTTGCATTCTTTGTGGATTGTGAACAAAGTTAAACTTAAAGCATATATCATACATTTTTGTTCATCGCATTCCTTTTTATATGCACGTAACTTGAAGATGAATAGTTCATTCCATTATCTTTGATTATATTTTCATAAATAGATCATATGAAGTTGGAAATCGAAATCCGTATCCTTAGAAATTAGTAAGATTTGTTTCAAGGCTTTTCTAGGTAGGATTTTCCTTCGGTTACCAACTATTTTAGCTAGGTATGACAACCAATTTACGCATTATTACTTAGTAAAGAACGGTAATTGCTATGTAAGCATAAACCAAGCATGCTCACGGTGGATCTCATGAGAGCCACAGAGGCCTTGCATCACTCCACAAGCCATCCACAGCCCTACGCATTTCGACCGTTTCAAATGTTGTTGCACTAGTCTTATGTATGCAACATTTCTTTTTTACACATCTAATGTTGCTAAAACTAGTATTGTATCTCATAATTTATTGAAAAACTGCCTTTTTTTTCTCGCGGAAGTAAAGACCTCTATCTTGTTCTCCGCGTGTCCGAACAAACCCAACTCACACGACAAAAAGAAGAAGTGACGTGGCACAATATCTTTATGATATTATCTTTCTCCTAATTTGGAGATTAAGATAGATTAGAACCTAGAAGAAACTAATAGTTAGATATTTTTGTTGCTTTTTTGTAGTAGGAGGAGCGAAAAGGAGTAATAAGAAATAAAATGGGAAATAAAGTAATTAAGGAAGTGTAAGAGAAGAGCGAGTGACCCACACATAAATAGCGTCCAACCGCTCCTAAATAAGGCGCCGCGTCGCGTCCCCCCTCTCTCCCCTCGCCGTCGTCGAGCCGTCGACGATGACGCAGAGCAGCCACCACCACCACGCGCTCTGCTGCCTCTCCGCCGCGCCGCTGCAGCCAGACGCGCCGCCCACGCCCGCGCCGGAGCCCGCCGCGGCTACGGCTACGGCGGCGCCGGGGTCGGTGGCGGTGGCGGGGGTGCTGCACAAGTGGACCAACTACGGCCGCGGGTGGCGGGAGCGCTGGTTCTCGCTCCGCGACGGCGTCCTCTCCTACTCCAAGATTCGGAGCGATGCGGGGGGCGGGGCGGCGGAGGACGGGGAGGTCAGGCTGATCGGCGGCGCGTCCGCGAGGATCGCCGGGGACCGCCGCCCGGAGAAGCCCGTCGGAGTCGTCTGCCTCAAGGTCGGTGCCTTCTCTCGTCGTCGCCTCCTGGTTTCCGTGCCTCGTGGCGGCAGATTCCGTTTCCATCCTTTCGAGATTTCTCCCCCCACATTTCTGATCGATCGATCGTTTCAACCCCCTCTCTTTCTCGATGTGATTTCTTCTTCTCCTGGATTTGGCCGCGCCCTGATCCCTCGATCCAGTGCTTTGTTTGGGAAATTACATTGCGTCGCTGGATCACATATTCAGATTCCCGAATGTGTATATTTATTTTAATCCGTCCCGAGTCTTTGCATCGGCGGACGCGCGTTTCTTCTTGTTTATATGATGAAAAAAAAATGGTTGGTGGGAGGGCGCGTCGCATTGCTGGATCGAAGTGACGTGATATTCCTTGTCATTTTGCCATCGGCGCATCATCGTACCAAACTATTCATATGCTGGTGTCCTTTTTCTTTGGAGTGCCATTTATTTTATTTCCTACGATGTTTTTCTCATCGGAGCACAAAAATGATCTGGGAGATCAAAATGCTTCAAGTTCATTGTGTTTGTAGGCAAGTCTTGTAAACTGGTCTGTTGTTTGTTCATGATTTGAATCGACATTTCAAGTTTTAAATGCTTATTATGAACAGGTTGAATTAAATTAATCAATCCCTTTTTCTGTGGTCCAATGCCACACACAAACTCTTGTCCAAATTTAGCTCTATCTAGCTTAGCCAGAAATGAACAACAAGGCTTGCTGTTTTTTCCTCTCTCCTGGCATGCAATCTCCATTCTTCTCCCCCCGAAAAAGAGGCCACACCTTCGCTGTCATGCAGTCAAACACATCTTTGCACCTGAAGCCCTGTACTTTCCATAGTTTGGTCAAATTTCCAAGGTTTCTTGCAATTTCCGGGAAAGATCGATGAAGTTTATCCGCTAGTCCCGTCTCATTACTGTGCACATTTTTTAACCAAAAGAAAACACACTTTCTTGTAGTATTATTGGCCCAACTGACATGATTAATCTTTAACAAGGCGTTGAAGTTGAACAATCTGAGGAAGAGATGTGGCTACAGAATATGCTCACAAAATTCATGTTGCGAGTTTGCATTATTGATTTGTACGGCTCCTGAGGTTGCTTTTCCACAAGCCTTTTACTAGCTGCTGCACCCGCAAGTACTAGCACCGGGTCTTTTCAATACAATTGGGCATGGGTCCCAGGAATTAAGGATGTACAGTTGAATCAAGTGGTCACATAGAGAGGAAGAGGGACTGAAAACGGAGGGACCTGTGAGTTGGATTGAGTCAGGGGGGCCTCGTGGATCTTCAAGAACTACATATGTCGATTGCTTGAGGTAGAGGGGTTCTTCCATTTCTCGACCCCCTCCTCCCTCTCACCGCATCTTCTGTTGGCCTGTGAGATGCTCCTTTTGCTTGCCTTTACCCTTTAATTGAAGCTGAAGGATGCCGGGGAATTGAGTTGCGTGATTTCTCTTGAAATACCAATCCATTTTCCTGTTCTGTTTCTGTCTTTTCCCTTGTTTGCCTCTTGTTTGTTAATACTGAATAAACACGGAAGCACTCATCTACTAGTAGTGCAACGGATTCTAGTCTTGGCACATGATCAATTTTTTGCCCGATGAATAGCTTAGTGGTGCTAATCTGTTCTTATGTTTCTAGGTGTCAGCATTTCGGGAGAGCAAGTCCGACGACAGGAGATTCTACATATTTTCTCCCACAAAGACACTTCATCTGAAGACGGATTCGAAAGATGACCGTGTCGCTTGGATCGAGGCCTTGATCTTGGCGAGGAGTGTTTATTCGCTCAGGTCATTCAGTGGAAGAATATCTTTTGTGCAGAGTGATGTTTCAGTTTCAACCGCAAGGCTGCGGAATCGGATGCGTCAGGAAGGTTTAAACGAGAGTCTTATACAGGACTGCGAACAGATTATGCTTTCAGAGTTTTCAAGCTACCGAAAGCATCTGAAGCTACGCTATGAGGATCATCTAAGCTTGTTTGGATCCAGTCGACACCATTTTGAGGTAAGAACGAACACATACATTAATTAGTAGTGCATTTTTTCTTTGGGGCCAATGCAAATTCTAACCCAATATGCTTATACAATATTGGTAGATCTGCTTGTGCCTGAAACTAAATAGTAGAACTACATCATATGTGTATCTGCTTATCAGTAGACCTGATATGGAACCCGTTATTTAAGTTTGCAAAGGTTACTCTCCTTGAAAGGTTACTCTGCTCTTTTTTCCTGCAGGAATTTTACATACTGTATTACACACATATTTGTGCAGGAAGGTAAAGATGGAAATATAATACAGGGGGCGTTGACAAGAAATGAATTTTCTAGTTCTCGACATGGAAATTTCAGTGGTATGATTTCATACCCATACTAAGTAAATTAATGCACTATGTTTGCTGTGTGCATCTACTTCAGCGGTGCTTGCATCCTTCTTTTCACCGTCTCTGTTGGATGCTTTTAATCGTTCCCATTTGTTTATATATGAGTAATTTTAGCTGCATGCTTCTGTTTAACTGCTGCTGGAGTCCTTTTCATGGATGCTTTATAATCTCTATCTTTAGTTGTAGGAGCTACCTTATTTCCTAAGAAAGGAAATAAACTGTTGCAAGTTTACTAGCTGGTCTATAATTTGTATTCCTGAGTTGCCTCTTGCTGTTGCATAGCTTTTTAATGTTACAATGGTATTTTTCTTGGTCAGAATACAGCACAACAGAATCTGATGAATTTGAGAAGCAAGATGGCGGTGACTTGACTTGTGAAGAAGAGTCCTTCTTTGATGCTGCAGACTACTTCACTGAATCGAATAGCAGACCTTCGACAATGTCAAGCTCTACAGATTGTGGTGTACACAGTGCTACTAACATAGATAACTCAGGTGGCCAGGAAATTGTGGATATCCAAATACAAGATTCGGACAACATGCTACCTCAAATCAAACGACGGAGTAAATTACCAGAACCTAATGAGAAAGAGAAAGGAATCAGCCTTTGGTCCATTATTAAAGATAGTGTTGGCAAGGATTTGACACGAGTATGCCTTCCAGTTTACTTTAATGAACCACTGTCATCCCTCCAGAAGTGCTTTGAAGATTTAGAATATTCCTACCTTTTGGATCAGGCCTACGAATATGGAAAAGTGGTAAAGATCATTTCTATATATTTTTATTTTGCATCTCTAGGATATTTACTGTTTTATGATGAGATTCTTCAGATCAGTAAAATAGTCACCAGTTCGTTCTCTTGTTTGTGACCACATCCGTGTTTAACCTCAATGCCAATGTTCTAATGTGTTTGTCAAGAAGACTAAAACAGTAAGTGTTGACTGTTGAGGTTGATTGTATTCTGTCACAAAAAAAACTCCAATATCCGTGTGATATTGCCTAAGCGGTTACTCTTTTAACAAATGGGGCAGTTTATCTGCTAAAAAAAACCGGTGGGTATGTGTCTGTACAGTATTGTATGGTGTTGTCTGCTAGTTTTCTTCTGATATGAAATCTCCACTGTTGAGTTTGGTAAGTATTATAACATGTCTTACTCACATATCTGTTGAATGGAATTTAGGGGAACAGCCTCATGAGAATTCTTAAAGTGCTGCTTTTGCTGTCTCTGGCTATGCTTCATCTGTCGCGAGGCCTTGCAAACCGTTCAATCCGTTGTTAGGAGAGACCTATGAAGCTGATTTTCCTGATAGAAGAATCCGCTTTTTTGCCGAAAAGGTCAGTTACTATGCTTTCTTCTACTTATGCGGAAAAACTGTGTGCGAGTATAAGTAGAAAAAAGTATAGGCAAGAGCTGTTTAGGAAGAAAAGGAAGACATTTCTGTTTACTCCATCCGTATATTGAAAAGCTATTGGAGTATATTCTGTCCAAAACGATGCAATTTCTGCTATGTAATACATTATGCACCTTTGGTTAACTTGGAATTGAACATTAAATAGTGTGAACTGTGCTTGTGAGGCTTTTAATTGCAACATGTGCTGTTCATCATTTACATGGATAGGTTAGTCATCATCCCATGCTGATTGCCTGCCACTCTGAAGGCAAGGGTTGGAAATTCTGGGGCGACAGCAATTTAAAATCCAAGTTCTGGGGGCAGTCAATTCAAGTCGATCCAGTTGGCGTTTGACACTGGAATTTGATGATGGTGAAATTTTCCAATGGAGTAAGGTCGGTGGCATCGTAAGATGGGACACATTCGCAGAATTGGCCTATATGTTTTTCAAACTGAATAATATCTATCTTTTCAGGTAACAACAACTATTAATAACCTCATCCTTGGGAAGCTGTACTGCAACCATCATGGAACCATGCACATAAAAGGGAATCGACAGTATTCATGTAAATTCAAGTTCAAAGAGCCATCACTGCTTGACCGCAATCCTCACCTAGTATGTGTGGCTTATCTTCCTTTTCTTCTTTCTGGTTTATCTATTACGTGACAAAGTTTAGCTTGAGAAACGCGGATAGAACCATGTCTCACAGAGTTTCTGACCAATCTGTGTTGCTCATTATTTGGTCTAGTGTAGCATATTATACTTGCTGTGTTACTCAGTACTTGGTCTAGTGTAGCATATTATACTTGGACCATGAAGCATACCCATGGTAGTTAGTTAATTCATATTGTCATGGACCATGTAGCACGTTCTGTATCTATTATTTAAGACAAATAGGTAGTATCTAGTGCGAACTACTATTCCAATGCAAGGTTGCAAACCCCTGCCCTGAACTGTTGAATTAGTGAGGATATAATTATTCTTGATGAAACGTGTGTAGATCTGGTGAAACTTTTTCATTCTTGTGCTGATCGGGTTTAGCCTGTTTAGCCTCAGTACTGCAGCTTTCCTCTGTTTGAATTTGTGAATGCATAACTGTTTCTGGTTGTTCCTTGCATACACCTTCATTTCCACAGGTACAAGGTTTTGTAGAGGACAATGATGGAAAGAAGGCTTCCTTTTTAATAGGAAAATGGGACGAAAGTATGTATTGTAGTAATTTAGATACTTCCAAGGTCAAGAGTGCCGATCAATTGCAGGGTGCCTCCGTACTTTGGGAAAAGAACAAACCTTCTCCCAACCCAACTCGGTACAATCTATCTTCTTTTGCGATCACATTGAATGAGCTGACCCCAGAGCTTCAGGTATTGGTGTGGTTGTAATCTCTGTGTATAAATACTCCGCAATTCATAACTTTCTATCATGACATCTGAATGATCATACTTGTTTGACCATGGTCAAGGAGAAACTTCCTCCTACTGACTCACGTCTTAGGCCAGACCAGCGGCATTTAGAGAATGGTGAATATGAGAAGGCCAACACAGAGAAGTTGAGGTTGGAACGGCGGCAAAGAATGGTATGGTATCTTCCTCTCTCTTGCTCGTTGTATGTCTGAGAAAGTTGGTTTGGGTATAAACCATTTGCCACACAGTTTGAATGTATCTATTGCATCGCAGTCGACTAAACTTCAAGACAATGGTTGGAAGCCTCGATGGTTCGAGCAAGACGCTGAAGACGGGACATACCATTACAAAGGTGGGTACTGGGAAGCAAGGGACCAAGGAAGTTGGGATGGATGCCTCGACATATTCGGGGAGTTCTCAGAAACATGAACGACCAGCCCTTGCAGCAACAATCGGCTCAACCGCCCCAACGGTAATGCGGTAATTATCAGAACAGCGCGGCCCCTGATGCGTACCAAAGCATCTTATAGGAGAGGAATGAAATGGAGGAGTATAGAGTCATTGCAGAAGAAGGCCTTGCCGTCTTGAATGGTAGATATGGATGGATGGCTATGGTCGCCGGCCCTTTAGTTCCTGAATAAAATTTAACAATTCTTTCGTTCGTTTGTGTTGGATGCTTATTCTTCAGTAGCTAGAAATTCCATAGAATGTAGCCGAGTGAGCATCATTTTAGAAAGAAAATAGAGGGTAAATTTACCCAAAAAAAAGTACCATGAATAGACAGCAGTGACATAAAAACAACAAAGAAAATCCCTTTCTTTGCCTTCCTGAGATTCCGTTACATACTTTGTTCATAAACAATAGTACTATTTTAATGACCATATGAAAGTACTACTATATATACTGACAAATGACAATAGTGCTAGTTGAAATAATTATCAAGATTCAGGAGTAGGGAACCATTTTTCCTATATGATATTCTTGTTTTAGTTTTTATATATAATTATATGAACTGATGGTCGAAGTTTTTCCTTTGAGATACACCGCGACACGCACTCACACGGACACGGTGCCTGCTTAGTCAAAGTTTGTTAGTGTGGGAGCTATGTTTTGGCACCTTGACATGAGCCTGTCATAAAATGATCCAGCAAAATTGTAAACTTTCAAAAATATAAAATATAAATGATAGCTTTGTGACATCGTAGCACTTGCGATTTTTTTTATGTATTCTGCATTTTAATGGAAGTGTGGAAATTCTGGAGAGGTTATATAAGAATTCTGTTTGCCGGACCTTTTTTTTATTTGACTATTTTACCGTTTGACTAATGAACTTTTTGTGAGTTTGTGGCTATTATTTACAACAGAGTATAAATAAATTCAGGTGGAACTGCCCAACAACTACAAAATAGTGTCTTAGAAAACATTATTACATATCCTTCAACGACCACTAACCTAAATTTTACCTCCCTCATTGGCAAATAAGTGACGAATTGGACACTAGCACTGTTTCAAGCTGTGATTTGGATCAATAAATTGCATTGCAGTTAGAGACTATTTAGGACATGTTTGCTCTGAGGGATCACTCAAAATTGGTTGCACGATCTACTACTTTGTTTTATTAGTTGGTGAATGTTGATGGAGAAACCCATTCCACTTTTCAAACCAAACATGGTAGCTTTAGATTACAATATTCAATTCAGCATTTCAGATCCTAGAGCAGAACAACATTTGCCTCACATCCTTGATTAATTATGAGGTGCTTTATGGTGAGATTTCGGAAGAAAATGAGAAACACAAATCCACTCTCATGTAAACTGTATTTGAAGCATGCACATGGCTTACCATCTGCGAATAATTAGGAAAATGGCACAAATATGTACTTCCTGGCAGACAAAAGTAATAACATGCAGCTTCATTGCTTCTTCTCATGATTTAACCACCTCCCAGTCAAGTTAGCTAATTGAGCTTATATATTCACATATCATGGCAGTGCATTCTTCAAACTCATGGCATACACTTCAAGCCTTTTCAACCCTTCTTCTGGAGAAGCCGCTTCTCCCAACTGCTTCACCATTGCACTGCCAATGATCACTCCGTCTGCACCCCACTCTGCGATCTGCGCTCATGGGATAACAACACTCACTTATGGAGTTATGGTGAACCTTCCTATATGGTAGTAATATCTAGGTTGTTTACCTGCTTAACATGGTCAGGGGTCGATATTCCAAAGCCAACAGCCACTGCCTTGTTAGTGACCTGCAAGAAATGTCGGAAAAATGTTCAGGTATAAGACATCAACTGTAACCACCATTTAATTAATTGGAGAAATTCTGCAGACCTCCTTAATCTCCTTAAGAAGACTCTCGACGCGTGGGTTCACGTTTGCGCGGGCGCCTGTAACTCCATCGATACTTACCTGCGTAATGTGGTTGATTATGATATTGCAATTTCAATTGGCATGCCCGGGTAACAAACAGTTGTATGTGGTTCTGATATATAAGCCTCCATTTAATTAGAAGGCACTTACGAGGTAAATAAATCCCCCTGAAGCTTCAGCGATCTCCTTCATCCTCTCTGCCGGTGTAGATGGTGTTGTAAGTAGCACCTGTAGAGATTAATTCGATCTTTGATAAACAACAGTTGGTGCTTTTAAGCTTGTTTTGTTTCCACAAATCCTGCTTTGTTTCAGTGATATATATACTATTGGTCAATTGGTTGAATTAAGGAACTTGCAGTTACCAGCTCTAGGTCATTCTTAATGGCTTCATTCCTGAAAGCACTTGTCTCGGCGTAAGGAAGATCAGGTACTATAAGACCTGGATGGAACGCATATAATTAGTGTGATGAGTAGTTCATTTGCATTGTTACAAACTCACAGTAGTTAGAGGAGGTTAGTATAAAGTATTGATATGCAGATGAAAAGATGTACCTCACTAACACAAGTCCCCTCTAGGAGCCGTGTATGAAAATTATATCTCTTACGGCTCAAGTAGAAACACACAAAGTTTCAACGAATATTAGAAAAAAGTTTCAAATTTTCATCAGCCACTAGATTGGATAGATTCACCTTTAGGATTTAAGATATGACATTAAAAAATCGAGTATATTCTTTGTGACGAGAATGCCAAAAAATATCAAGTTGCCCCCCCATCTAACTTTATTCCTTTCCTTTATGCCGCTCATGAGAGCCTCTTGACTCTTATCTTCCCTATTTTGGATCTTTTTTTGTTTTGTGCGTAATCGTAATTATAGAAATTATCTCGTCGATATCACGATCAATGACCTAGTATATTTTACCTTTTGCTCCGGCTTCCTTGACCGCGGCGGCGAAGCTGGCCGTCCCTCGTTGCGTAATGGGGCTGAAGTAGGAGAAGATCACCACGGGGCAGGACAGATCGGGCGTCACCTCCTTCAGCATCGCCATGATGGCGTCGGCCGTGGCGCCGGCGGCCAGCGCCCGTGCCGCTGAGGCCTGGATAACGGGTCCGTCAGCGGAGGGGTCCGAAAACGGCATGCCGAGTTCGATGACATCGGCGCCCAGGGCGTCGAGGAGCCTCAGCGCCGCCGCCGTCGTCACGAGGTCGGGGTCGCCGGCGGTGATGTACGGGATGAACGCCGTCTGCATGCACGCGGGTGGAGTAAATGGTAGAAGCATCAAAGTAGCACTACTGTAATGTACGTTCGTACGTACCTTGCCCTTCTCCATGACCTTGGACATAGCCTGCGACACGGACAGGCCGCGCTCGCCGGCAGCGGCAGGTACGGGCGCGGGAGCCGGAGCCTCGGCGAGCGGCGCCGCCGGGCTCGTGGATGTTGGATTTGCAGACATTGAATCGTTTTGTGGACAGAAATGATGGACGGCTTAGGGCCAGTTTTTTTCACCTTATATCCTCTATCCCTCGACCTTTCCTTGGCGCCGATCAAAGCAACTCAAAGCAGTGAATGTGACCCTTATATGCATCTTGATTATTATTTTTGTGACAACAAGTATCTTGATTCTTTTAGATGTACGGGTTTAGTTTAACCCTTGTTGTTTATAATTAGGAATTAAGGGTCTCTTTGAATTGTAGGATTTCAAAACAAATAAAGAGAAAACAGAATACAAGATTGAAGTGTCTTCTATTTTACAATCATGTAGGGTTAGAAAATCATGGAAATTCATATTATATTATTTGACACCGAATAAATTGTAACAAGAGGTATGAGTAGAAAAAAAGGATTTTCTCCTTAGTATAATGTAAGGTTTCCTTACGCAAAAATATATAATGATTTGAATCCTATGAGTCAAGCCGCCTTCATAGAAATAAATCCTTCAGATTTGAATCCAAAAACAATTCTATAAAATTCCTATGGTCAAAGGAACGCTAAGGATTTCTAGATGTAGTCCAAAAATACGGGACTTCTGTTTTTCGGTCATGAAAACAATCACCTTATTTTCTATATAATTGTGAAAACTATGAGAAGTTCAAAGATATACTAGTTGAGATCAAGAATTGAGATGGTTATTCATGTTTCTTAAGATCCTTCTATCGAGTAGTGGGAAGACTCCAAATACTCGAAAGGTCCCGACTCAGAGTTTAGTTTAATAGGATTGATAAAATACTCATAAAAAAAGTTGCAACTTCTTTCTTAGAAGCTCATCCGCAAAGAACTCTTATGTTAAGCGTGTTTGTTTTTACAGCAATTTGAGGATGGGTGAGAAACCAGGAACGAGTGGGGACAAAGTGCTCTGAAAAGACTTTTCCTTATTTGTGGGGACAGTCTCGACATTCTAAAGAGCTAGCAAGAGGCGTCGGCCCGAGGGTGGGCCGGGGAGTTCCAGGACGCCTTTAGTTAACAATTGTCGCTCCAACAACAGTAAAAACCATTAAAAAGGACATTTTAGCAAAGAAAGCTGAGAGATCGTATTAGACACTTGGGTATTCTTTCTCGAGTACAAGGGAGGAACTTGCAATTGCTTCAAGAAAATTACCACTCACAACCCAAAACAATTTTGACTGCAAGATCAAGAAGGTGAGGAGTGACAATGGAAGGTGTTACAACATTCGTTAGTTAACAATTTTCGCTCTAACAATAGGGCAAATCCATTAAAAAGGATAATTTAGCAGAGAAAGTGGATACAGTTTAGGAGGGGGGTCTTTCTCGAGGACAATGGCATAACTTGCAATGTCTTCAAGAAATTTGCCACCCAGAGCCAAAATGATTTTGACTTCAAGATCAAGAATGTGAGGAGTAGGTAAGGAGTGACAATGGCACATAATTCAAGACGAGCGCATCAGTGAGTGTCTCGGTGATCAAAGCATTAAGTTGTTAAGCACAAGTTTTGCATGACCTGTAATCATCATCAACATGGTTTGGTTGAGAGGAAAAAAAGTACCCTAATCTTGAAGGAATACACAACACACAATGACAACGACATCAACACCACTTGCCAATCTAGCAACCGCTTACATAATTACAATATTCACAAAATCTTGACCAAAAGCATATTATGAATTGTTAACTAGTAAGAAACCCATTGTCTCATATTTCAACGGCATTGGTGCAAAATGCTTCATTCTTGACAAGGCACACACAATCCAAGTTCGCACCCAAGAAACATAAACATTTGTTTTCTCGAATATGCATCAAACTCTCACTCCTACAAAGACACCAACAATCACACCGAGAGATTTGAAGACTTTGTAGGTGTGAAATTTGAATCTAATTACTCCCATGTAGAGTAACTACTGTTTGATATCTTTGTACATTTCATGAGATTGTGGTCTGATCAATATGATTGCTCATTTTTGCTGGAGGATTTTATTGCCATGGAGCCACTCACTAAAGTTGTTCATATTGTGGTAGCTATTTCTAATGCCAAGATTGCGACCATTTGAAAGGACAAATATGCCTCCTAGAGGGGGGGGGGGTAAATAGGCGGTTTAAAACTTTTCCGCTTTAGACTTGATAATTGCGGAATAAAACTATGTGTTTAAATTAACAAGCCGACAACCTAAATAATCTAGGCTCACCTATGTGCACCAACAACTTATGCTAAGCAAGACAAACAACAAGATGATAGCAATGGAATACTTCAAGCACAAAGGCTATCACAAAGTAATGTGCATAAGTAAATAGCTCGGGTATAGAAATAACCGAGGCACGCAGAGACGAGAATGTATTCCCGAGTTCCTCCTTGTTAAGGGAGTACGTCTCGTTGGAGAGGTGTGAGGCACCACAAAGGTCGATCTCAACGCCACAAAGGGTCACCCTATTCTCCGATGAACCGCACCACAAAGCCTTGGTTCACCTTCCACTATCGGAATCCTTCGAGGCGGAATCCGGAGTCTTTCAACAACAATCCGGGGCACAACCCACAACGGGATCGGGGGCTCCCGAACGGCTTACAAGTGACCACAAAGGTCTCAACCACCACACGGGCGTCTAGGGTACCAAAGACCCAAGAGTAACAAGGTCACAAACTTCAACTTCCACGAATCCTCGTGGAGAGCACAAACCGATGCACAAAGCAAATGGCAAGAGCACAAGTGCTCAAATCCTTCACTCTCAAATTCCAACAAAGCAACAAATGCTTCTGGGGGAATAAGAGAGGAAGAACAAAGAGGATATGCACCAACAACTCCAAGATCAAGATCTACTAGGTTCCCCTCACTTATAACAGAGATGTATCGGTGAATATGTAGATCTAGATCTCCTCTCACTTTCCCTCAAAGATATGCAAGAATTGTGGGAGGGATTGAGAGGAAGGCAAGCTTTTCCAAAGGTCAACAATGGAGTAGAGAGAGGGGAAAAAGTTGCTCTAGAGATATGTCAAAACAATAGGGGAGAAAGCCCTTTAAAAAGTTCACTGAAAAATAGCCATTGGGCTGAAAATGGGGCCGGTCGAGCTGGCCAGGGAGCTGCCTCGGCCTCACAAGCAGCCGGGCTAGGCCGGCCAGGCAGCTGGCGGCCCACCCGTGGCGCCCGGCCCAGCTGCCAGCCAAGGCCGGCCCAGCGGCATGCACAGGGAAAAACTTCTAAAAATCATAATTAAATCTAGAAAAATCCAAATGTGATGAAACCAACTTTGTTGGAAAGATAACGACGAGAGCCATAAATAGAGTCAAGTTGACACACATGGGAATGTGTGGAACTCTCCTCAGGGATAAATCGATAATATTTCCAACACGAAAACGCAACTAGTTTTCCGTATGAAATTCGTTTTCGAAGAACTTGGGCTTGTTATCAAGATCACGACAAGCACCACAACCCAGCAAGGAGAAAAACCAAGTAAGAACCAAGAAAGATGAAATGCCAAGTATGCAAAGGTTTGAGCTCTGCACAAAGATGCGATCAAGTTACTCAATTGAGAGCCCATCTTGATAGTACGTCGTCTATCCTGTAACCCGGTCTCCCACTAACACCATTAGACCGGTAAAATAGAAAACCTATCAAGATCATACCTTTGCCTTGCACATTCCACTTGAGCTCGATGATGACAATCTTGACTCTCTCAAGTTGGAACACCTTTCTTGATTGTTCTTGCTAGCACATGCTTGTTGAAAACTTCTGCAAATGCTCCCCCATATTCCATTATGGGAGAGCCTCGCTAAGCTTCGTCTTCATGTCTCCTTTGCAAGCTTCATTCAAATGATATCTTCTGAGATGTATCATGGTGAACTTGAACTTCATCTTCTTCTCTTGATAGGTATGATGGCTTGGAGGTAAACATGATTGTTCACTCAATCTTCTTTTCCAAGCAATACTTGCAATAAGCTCAACTCTACACATGACCATTCTTCATATAAAACCTTGAATAGAGCATTGGTCATCATGTCATCTTCAAGAGTACAACACATGAACTCCTATCTTTTCCCATGGACATGATCTATAATATTATCTCAATGTAAACATTAGTCCATAAGGATTGTTATTAATTACCAAAACCACGCATGAGGGCAACATGCACTTTCAGCATTGTCATTCCTCCTCATGAGGAAGATCTTTAAATCATCACGCCCCTCGTTGAGTTCTCTCCAAATTTGTGAAGTATGATTACCCACAAATGCCACCTCCAACAATTTTCACAACCCTTGCACTCAACGTTGTTGGATTTTAAAGTATCTGATACGTCCATTTTGTATCACTATTTTATATCATAATTTACTACTATTCACGGTTATATTTCACATTTGGATGTGTTACTTATGTTATGTTATCTTATTTTGCATGTTTGATGATTATTGAAAAATTAACTGTCGGAGTCAGATTTCAGCTGGAAAAGCATCGTCAAGATACACTATTTCTCAAGATCAACAATTTATGAAAAACATCTGCAAGCTCCTATTTTGCAAGATGTCGGAGGCAGCCAAAAGGGGATGCTGGCGGCCCACCCCACGGCGCGGGTGCCCCCTGGGCCGCATCGTGCCCTAGCGTGGCCGCCCTGGCCCACTCCAGACGCTCCCCCTTCGCGTACTTCAACCTCTAGAAACCCTAAGGCACGGGGGCGATCGAGGAAATATTCCGCCGCCTCCACGAGGCGGAAAACACCAAAGAGAAAAAGGCCCTCCGGCAGGGAGAAATCTGCTGGGGAAATTCCCTCCCGGAGGGGGAAAATAATCGCCATCGTCGTCACCATCATGCCGGACTTCATCGAGATCATCATCACCTCCATCTCCACCGCTTCACCTCGTTCCGCTGTAACATCTAGGGTTATACTTTGTGTAGTTCATAGGGAAAATTTCCTGGTGTTGATTACTCCTTGTGGTTGATGATGTTGAGTTTTATCGTTGAATTAAAGTATATGTTCAGATTGTTATCCATCATTATATCACCTCTGATCATGATCCATATGATGTCTTGTGAGTAGTTCTAACATGGTGCCCTTCAACTTTGCACTTGAAGCAAACAATCTTGGCCGAGTCTTTGACTTGTTCTTGGCCCTTTTTCGTCTTGTTGATCTTGGACTTGTTCTTGTTATTGGAGTTGAATCCAAGTCTACTCTTGTCATTGGGGCGTCTTTGAACACTCAACATATTATCAAGTGTGGACTTCTCAACATGACGCTTTTCCAAGTCTTTCTTAAAAGAAGTGACTTGGGCCTTGAGCTCTTTTAATTCATCTCCACGGTTAGTATCAACACAAATACTAGAGGAAGTAGAACCTTCATTGTTAGAGCAACAAGGTAAGGAAAGTAATTCATCACAAGATGTAGCAACAATGTGAGTGGATGAATCACTAGGACTAGCACAAGACGATATAGCATTAAGAAAAGAAGTTGTGCCATTGTCCGCATGAGGCTCACAAGATGTTACCTTTGACATAATAGCCTCATGAGCTAACTTTAGCTTGGCATGGGATGCTAGAAGATCCTCATTAGAGTTAGAGAGCTTTTCATGAATTTCTTCCAATATCCCATACTTACTAGTTAGCAACTCAAGTTGAGACCTTAGCTCAACATTCTCCTTCAATATAGATGCTTCACAAGAAGTGGAGTTAGTAGCACAAACATCATTAATATTAGAAATGGAAGAAGACAATTTGGCAAGCTTATCATTCTTAGATAGTTCAGTTTGGAGTTGATCATGAGACTTGATAAGGTGAGAGTGTTCACTTTCTAAAGCCTTGTGAGCTTTGTCAAGTTTCTCTATGTCCTCACTTAGTCTAGCATTGCCAACACCAAATTCAACCTTTTCCTTTTTAAGAACTTTATATTTAGCAATATCATGATCTCTTTCCTCAATGATTTTAGCAATGATAAGATCATTTGATTGATCAAGAGATTCAATTTTCTCCTCAAGAGACACTCGAAGCTCTTGCTCTTCCTCAAGGGCATTCTCTAAGGATGCTTTTTCATCGGCATCTTCTCTCTCAATTTTACATTTTTCCTCTAATTGAGTATCCAAATCCTCAATGATTTCTATACATTTAATACCATAAGCAACGATTTCACATAGAGAAGAGATAGCTTCACTACCTTTGGGAAGAGCACCAAGAAAAATCTCACCCTTCTTGGTTAAGGTTTCAATGTCAAAATCTTCTCCATGAGGATGCTCAACCACATCATCACATATCTCAGGATTCGAGATAGAAGTTACCTTGGAATCATTCGCCATAAGGCAAAAATGATTAATGGGTGAGGAGGATGAAGAATTACTTGAAGTACCATTGAGGTCCATGTCTTGTTCCAACAAATGTTGAGATTCCTCTACATTGTTAGTTATGCAAGTACTAGAGGATATGGAAGCATTATATTCATGACAACAAGACATAGAGAGCATATCATCATTAGATTTAGTTAAGCAACTACTACATGATATGCAAGGACCATCAACTCTAGCATGTATGACATTTGGTGTTCTAGAAGAGTTTAAGTTCAAAGATAGAACATTGCAATGTGATAGAGAAGAAGTATAGTCAATAGTGAATTCACCATCAACAATGCAATTTCTATCACCACTCACCATATCATTACCTTGTGACAAATTGATGACATGAAAGTCACACGTTCGTTGGGAACCCCAAGAGGAATGTATGATCAGTGCAGCAACAAGTTTTCCCTCAGTATGAAACCGAGGTTATCGAACCAGTAGGAGATGAAGACACTTCTGAAGGTGTCAACGGCGCCAGAAAAAGTGGTGGTGCGCAGGGAGTGCTTCCTCTCCCCGGCTATGGTGCTAGAAAAAGTCTGCGTCGAAGGGGAGGTCCTGGCGGTTGACTTGGAACCTGCACACAACACAACCAAAATACTTTGCCCCAACTTAACAGTGAGGTTGTCAATCTCACCGGCTTGCTGAAAACAAAGGATTAGACGTATAGTGTGGAAAATGATGTTTGCTTGCAGAGAATGAAAGAAAACAGTAATTGCAGTAGGTTGTATTATTAGATGTAAAAGAATGGACCGGGGTCCACAGTTCACTAGTGGTGTCTCTCCATAATAAATAACTAACATGTTGGGTAAACAAATTATAGCTGGGCAATTGACAATATTGATAAGTGCATAACATGCATGTGCAAGTTGGGGTGTCTACTATGAGATTCATTTGGGCATTACGACAAAGTACACAGACCGCTATCCAGCATGCATCTGTGCCTAAATAGTCCACCTTCAGGTTAACATCCGTACCCCTTCCGGTATTAAGTTGCAAGCAACAGACAATTGCATTAAGTAAAGTGCATAATGTAAACAACACATTCATACTTAGACAAAGCATCATTAGGTTACCCCTAGTGGCAACAACACATCCACAACCTTAGGGGTTGCTGTCACTCCCCCAGATTAAATGGAGACTGAACCCACTATCTAGCATAAATACTCTCTCTTGGAGTCACAAGCATCCACTTGGCCAGAGTATCAACAAGTAACAGAGAGCATGCAAGATCATAAAAGACACAGACATAATATTTCAGTATTCAACTTGACATAGTATCAATATTCATCGGATCCCAGCAAACACAACATGTAGCATTACAATAAGATGATCTTGATCATGATAGGCAGCTCACAAGATCTAAACATGATGGCACCAGAGGAGAAGACAACCATCTAGCTACTGCTATGGACCCATAGTCCAAAGATGAACTACTCACACATCACTCAGGAGGCAGGCATGGCGATGTAGAGCCTTCCGGTGATGATTCCCCTCTCCGGCAGGGTGCCGGGAAGAGCTTCAGAACCCTCCCGATTTAGGGTTGACGGCGGCGGCGCTTCTGGAACTTTTCGTGGAATATGACTCGGGTACTTAGGGTTTTCCCGAGGAAGGCAATTTATAGGCGAAGGGGCAACGTCGGTGGATGCCTGTGGCCCCCTCACCACGTCACGGTGTGGCAGGAGGTGGGACCGCGCCACCACGTGGTGAGGACGGCCCACTGCCCCCCTTTGTCTCTCCTTCGGTCTTCGTGTACGTGTCAGGAAAATAGGAACTTTGGCTTTTGTTTCATCCAATTCCGAGAATATTTCCAGAACAACTTTTCTGAAACCAAAAACAGCAGAAAACAGGAACTGGCACTGTGGCATCTTGTTAATAGGTTAGTCCCACAAAATGCATAAAAACGATATAAAGTTGTGGAAGCAGGGATTAAATCATGTGCTAGAGCTTTTTAGGTTTTTGAAATCATATAGAGAGCATAAAGTAAGTTTTTGAGAGGTGTTTGTTGTTGTCAACGAATGGCAGTGGGCACTCTATCTCCCTTATCACCCAGACTTTCAAGAGCGGCTCCCATGAAGGACGTTATTTCTACCCAAGGGTAGATCATCCCTCTTCTCTTTTGTTTACACATGCATATCTTCTATATCTAAATAGGAATGACCCACTACAAGGAATTCTCTCAACATGCAAGGTGTCCACCTCATCAAGCATCATTGAGCAATCCTAACTTGCCACGTCTCATCAAATCTGCCACCTCAGCGGAAAAAAAATAAAGCCATATCATCCATTTTGTTATATATTTATTTGGCAATTTATTTCCCCAACAATGCACCGCATGTATCCCCTCCGCTCCCACCAGTTCCTCATTAATTAAGACTCGTGCTTTCTTTTACAGACGCATCCCTTCATCTCCCTCACAATTCTTCTTTTGGCTTTTTTTTTTACGACGGAGAAACTTCTCCACGGACCTGCACTGCAGTCTTCCACGCCATGTTCTTCTCTTTCCGTTCAACTCCCTGTTGGTCTCCCCCACTATCCTCCACCATAAACACATAAGAAACGGAAGAAAGTAATGGCACAGATCCAATCGAGGCAGCCAAGCAGTCGTACATGCCATTTTAAATAGATAAGTCATTTACGAGTTGATCCATTCCTAACATCCTCAACATCACAATAGGGCGGCCGGCGACCTCGAATCTGATGGCGGACGACCTATAATCTGATGAACGCCGAGTTATCCGTTGATAACCGCTTAGTTATCTCTTGCGTCTTCTCAGCCGTATGCTAATTTTTCATTCGATCTTCTCATATTTCGCGTGCCTTCGGCAATGGCCAACAGAGATACAGATGGGGGTTGTCAAGTCTTAGACTATTGTTTCTTGCGAGTGGACTGCTTTTCAGATAAGTCATCGCCTGGAATTTATTTGGTCTGTATCGATTCATTCCAATCAGATTCTCCAATTCTGGTACGTACTCTTATATGTGTTCTCCAATTCTAAACTATCATTTGTGCTGCCCGTCACTTCCTATCTAACGCTTTAATATACCCATATACATGCTGCTTCCGAGTGCATGCTCAAATCTACATTTCTTCCTTTAGATCGAACTCATACCACCACAGCTTATAGATGCAAATAGGAAAAAGAGGTTAGTAAAAGATTATCATGATGTATCTGTAGATATCTTTGCTGCAAATGTTATCCTCCTGTTCATATCCATCAATCAACAACATATACACAAATACACAGGGACATTAATTCTCTACATATGTGCGTGACCACGCATTCTGAAGTTCATCCTCCACGGTGGTAAAGAAGAAATCTTCATGCAGGCATACAAACTACCAACCATCCCTCCCAAACTAGGATTTATTGACTTTACCTACATTTTCAGTCATCTATTTTTGCTGCTATTAACGGTGACCACATTTGTATAAGAAGAAATCTCACTGTTTTCAGATTAATTTTATACCTAAGCAAGAGCGGTTTTGTAATCATAAGAGATACGTCTCTTGACTTCGATTATTTGTTATACGTGGATGGTGTGCACTGCAATTTTGATCAATATGATAATTCAAATTATCAATTTTCAAAATTGATAATTCATATTGTGCAGGTTCAGGCTCCCTTTGAGTGGTACATATGTGAGTCTAAACGTTTTGAGGAGGCCAACATGTATCACAGATTAAAAGAGATTTGATCAGTACAACCACAGAAAAAAAATCTTGCAGGTTTTCTTGTAATATTTTATTTGGATGTGAACTTAAATTAGCAACATGCACCAGACTATGTTTTAGAATTTTTTGTTTAATTCCAATGTCGCTTTATGACTTCCAAGTTCGTTATCCACATGAATGTTTTATTTAAAATTGAGTGTAACAGTCTATAAGTTGCATTATTTGCGTTGCATTTTGTGTTGGCATGGTCAATTATGTTCGACGCTTGGAGAATATACACCTTTATTGTAGTTCATGTTTCACAATTTTGTTATAAAATGGCATTCTTCTAACTAAAATCAGAAAGTTCCACAGATGTTGTACATCTTTTTGTTACATGCTATATTTTTTACTGTTTTAAAATGCAAACACATAACCCTCACATTTCTTTTGCATTAGCGAATTTGTTGGGCACATACATTACTTTAACACATTCCGCAGCAACGTACGGGGTATCATCTAGTTTATAAATTGGTATGACACTCCTCCCAACCTTTGCTTACACAAGCCATGGCTAACCGAATCCTCGGGTGCCTTCCAACAATCACATACCATGGAGGACTGCCTATTTGATAAAGTTTAACATTTTGGAATTTGCTTTGATAAATCATTGGCAAACATGTGAAGAGAATTAACAGTTATAGTTGTAATTAATTGGGACTGGGCACCCCATTTGCCAGCTCTTTTTGCAAGTTATTGGATAAGCGGATGTATATGCCACTAGTCCATTGGTGAAAGTCTGTCATGAGAAAATGACAAGGTGATAGAGTAAACGCCACAAACTTCCTCATGAGCTATAAAACATTGACACAAATAAGGAGTAATAAAGTTTTGAATAGTTTAGAGGTAGCACATGAAGTATTTACTTGGAATGGCAGGAAATACCACATAATAGGTAGTTATGGTGGACACAAATGGCATGGATTTTGGCTCAAGATTTGGATGCACGAGAAGCATTCCCTCTCAGTACAGAGTTTAGGCTAGCAAGGTTGTTTGAAGCAAACACATGATATCAACCGGTACAGCAAGACTTACATAAAAACATATTACAAGCATTATAAGACTCTACACTGTCTCCCTTGTTGTTCAAACACTTTGCCAGAAAATATCTAGACCTTAGAGATATCAAACATGCAAACCAAGTCTCAACAAGTTCTACGGTAGTTCTCCACTAATAGTCTTTAACTACATGATGCAAGAGCTTAAACATGACCTACTTGAGAGCTCAAAACAATTGCAAAGTATCAAATTATCCAAGACAATGATCTACAAGAATGAGTATGTCTTTTCAATATACCATCTACCACATGTAGTATTTTCTGTTTCCAACCAAACACCAATGAACTTATTCCAACATAAAACTCTCTGAAATACTACATCAATGAAACAAGAGAGTACTTCTCTACAAGAACTAACAGCTCTGAACAAGAGATGCATGAAAAACAGGAGCTAAAAGCATTGCAGTAGCTAGTTAAGAATACTCAACAAATATAAGTGAAGAACATGAGTATTCACATGAAAAAGCGGAGCGTGTCTCTCTCCCACGCAAGAATGCTAGGATCCAATTTATTCAGAAAACAAAGCAAAAATAAAAGCACACAGACGCTCCAAGTAAAGCACATAAGATGTGAAAGAATTAAAATATAGTTTCACTAGAGATGACCTGATAAGTTATTGATGAAGAAGGGGATGCCTTGGGCATCCCCAAGCTTAGACGCTTGAGTCTTCTTGAAATATGCTTGGATGCACCACGGGGGCATCCCCAAGCTTAAGCTTTTCACTCTTCTTGATCATATCATATCATCCTTCTCTCTTGATCCTTGAAAACTTCCTTCACACCAAACTTAGAGTAATTCTCATTAGAGGGTTAGTGCATAATCAAAAATTCACATGTTCTGTGATGACACAATCATCTCCAACACTTCTGGACATTAGCTACAGCCACTGATATTTTGTGGAGCAAAAAAATCCACTCAAACACAGTAAAAGAGAGAATGCAAATCAAAAGGCAGAATCTGTCAAAAACAGAACAGTCTGGAAAGACGAATTTTTTCGAGGCACTTAAGTTGCTTAGATGCGAAAAGTCAAAACTAATGAAAGTTGCGTACATATATGAGGATCACTCCTGATAATCCCTGCTTCCGTCTGCGAAGGGCCAATCTTTTACTTTTATGTTGAGTCACCATCCTTTCTTTAAGCACCTTCTCGAGAGCATAACTGTCATTCTTAGTGTAATGTGCTTATCCCAGAATACGGTTAACTGTGGTATAACTTTGATGATTTTATCTTTGATAATCTTTACTTCTAGTCTTCCCATGAACTTCAGAGGTGCCTGGGCATTTATGTTTTGATGTACAAATACGGGCAAGCGAGATACCACCTTATCATATCTTTTTATGAGCATTGCAATCCTGCTAATAGATATGTTTCATGTTGCTTATTATTAGTGTGTTGGTATCTTTTCATGATTGACATAACTATTAGGTGGCATTATTTGCATGTATCTTATTATGAATTGTCTAAGCACTTGTCCATATAATGAGAATATTTACATCACATGAAGCAAATGTGTTCATGAAAGTTCTTTTATCGCACTCAGTTGTTAACTTAATTGCTTGAGGACAAGCAATAAGCAAAGCTTGGGGGGAGTTGATACGTCCAAAACGTATCTACTTTCCCGAACACTTTAGCTGTTGTTTTGCCTCTAATTTGTGTGTTTTGAATACAACTAACGCGGACTAACGCTGTTTTCAGCAGAATTGCCCTGGTGTCTTGTTTAGTGCAGAAAAGTCAACTTTCGAGAAAATCCGTGGAAATAATTGCAAAGCCCCTATTTTACGAAGAAACCCACGGAGCCAGAAGAGGAGACGGAGGGGGAGCGAGCCGCCCTCCCCATAGGGCGGCGCGGTGGGCCCTGGGCCGCGCCACCCTATGGGGAGGCCGACTCGGCCACGTCCCCGAGTCCCCCTCTGGAGTACTTAATCCCTTCACCTAAAAACGCCAGGGGTTCGACCATAATTCCAGAAAACCTCCAGAGCGCCGCCGCCATCGAAAACCCTATTTCGGGACCAGAAACTCCGTTCTGGCACTTCGCCGGGACGGGGAATTGGAGGAGATCATCGCCATCATCATCACCGACGCCTCTCCATCGACCATCCATGATTCCCCCATCCATGTGTGAGTAATTCCCGCTGTAGGCTGAAGGGGATGGAAGGGATTGGATGAGATCATTCATGTAATAGCTATAAGATTGTTAGGGCATGGTGCCTAGTATCCGTTGTTAGTACTTTATGACATTGTTGCAACTTGTTATGCTTAATGCTTGTCACTAGGGCCCGAGTGCCATGATTTCAGATCTGAACATGTTATTGATTCATGATGATATTCATTGTTTTAAGATCTTACCTGCAAGTTGTTTACACATATTGTTGTCCGGAACCCGAGGCCCCAAAGTGACAGAAATTGGGACAACCGGAGGGGATGGCTGTGATGTGAGGATCACATGTGTTCACGGAGTGTTAATGCTTTGCTCCGGTACTCTATTAAAAGGAGTACCTTAATTACCAGTAGTTTCCCTAGAGGCCCCGCTGCAACGGGCTGGTAGGACAAAAATGTTGTGCAAGTTTCTCATTGCGAGCACGTACGACTATATACGGAACACATGCCTATGGTTACTTAGTACTTGGATACTGTTTTATTATTTATCTGCAAATGCCTTGTCTTGATTATTACATGAATCATCTTATCCATGCAGCGCCCGTTCATCCATCCCTATGCCTACAGTATTTTAATCCTGCTGTCTACTATAATCGTCACTGCTGTTTTTACTTTACTGCTGCTGTTATTTCACTACTGCTACTGCTATAAAACTGTTGCTACTGATAATCTGTGTCGAGCAAGTCTATTTCCAGGTGCAGCTGAATTGACAACTCCGCTGTTAAGGCTTATAAATATTCTTTGGCTCCCCTTGTGTCGAATCAATAAATTTGGGTTTTACTTCCCTCGAAGACTGTTGCGATCCCCTATACTTGTGGGTCATCAAGACTATTTTCTGGCGCCGTTGCCGGGGAGCATAGCTTTATTTATAAGCTCACCTGATATTGATATTGTTCGCTGCAACTACTCCATCATGGGCAAGGCTCCTATTGAGAGAGTCCGTGTATTGCCATCCACTACAAGGAAAGGTACGACTCTTAGTACCGCCGCTGCTCTTGATTCACCATCTGTGATGAGTCAACTTGTTACACCACCACAAGCTTCACGTGTTGGTACTTCTGCTGAATCTGAAATTACTTCTGAAAATTTTGATGATGCTTCAACTGTGCTTGATGAGAGTATTCCATTAGGTCCTCTTTTAGATGCTGCTATTGCTAAGTCTAAACAACTTGAAAATGATGAAACACCTAATGAAAATCTTTTACACCTATTGGTTCACCTGAGTCTGTAGAACACTCTAGTGATGATCTTGATGATACTTATGTGGAACTTGATGATGACTTTATTGATAAATGTCATGCTACTACTAGTGCAAGCGGTATGAAAAGCCTTCTTGCACAACATGCTGTTAGATATAAACTGTCTCCTGATCCTAAATTTGCCACATCTCCCATAAACATTAAGGATAAGGATTATGATTTCTCTCTTGATTTATCTCATATATCTATTGTTGAGAAAACACCTTTTCGAGGTACTGAAAAAGAAAGTGCTGTAGAGCACATGAATGAGCTCTCTACTTTGAGTAGCTTGTTTTCTGATGATATCAAGAAGCGTAGTTACTTTGTTGCTAAATTTTTTCCTTTCTCATTAAAGGATGATGCTAAAACTTGGTATAATAATTTGCCTCCTGATTCTATTGATAGTCCTACTGGTTTGCTTAATGTTTTCTTTCAGAAATATTTTCCTGCTAGTGCTCAACATATTGCTTTGCAGAAAATCTATAATTTTGATCAGGAAGATGGAGAGAAATTGCCTGAAGCTTGGGCAAGGTTTTGCTCTCTTATTAGGGCTCGGCCTGGACATGATTTGGAAAAGCATGACCTTCTTGATATATTTTATAGTGGACTAACCATTGAATCTAGGGCATACCTGGATAGTTGTGCTGGTTGTGTTTTCAGGAAAAGAACTCCAGACGAAGCTGAAGAATTAATGGCTAGAATAAGCCAAAATCATGATGATTGGACTACACCTGAACCGACTCCAACACCAATATTGAAGAAGAGGGGTATGATTGAATTAAATGATGAAGAGATGAGGGAAGCCAAGAAATCTCTTAAAGAGAAGGGTATTAAATCTGAAGATGTGAAGAATCTACCACCCATAGAAGATTTATGTAAGCCAATTCCCCATTCATCTACAATTGAGGTACACTCTCTTCAACGCTTTAATGAGGGAGATATTCCTTACTCAAAACCTCCTGATCAATGCTTAGATGAATTTGATAATTATGTTGTTAAGCAAGATAACTTTAATATGAGAGTGGAGAATCATTTAATGGAAAATTCTCAAGCTATTAGTAAATTGCATGATATTGTGGAGAGAACCTCCAATGATGTTAAGATGCTTGTTAAACATTTTCATATGGTTCAAACTCAAATTGATCAACTCACTAAAGTGCAAAATGACATGTTAGTTAATACTTCTAAAGAAAAAGAGAAACATGCTTATGAAGTAACAACTAGAGGTGGTGTTTCTACTCAGGATCCTTTATATCCTGAGGGGCATCCCAAAAGAGTTGAACAAGATTCTCAACGAACTAAAGAAACTAGTGCTCCTTCTAAGAAAAAGAAGAAGAAACATAAAACTGTTGTAGAATCTCTGAACCTGCTAATGATCCTAATAGTATATCTATTTCTGATGCTGAAACTGAAAGTGGTAATGAACATGACAATGATAGTGATAAGAATGATGCTTCTGATAAAGAAGAGGTTGAAGAGGAACCTGAAAAGCATGCTAAAAATAAAAAGTACACTAAAGAAGATTTCATTGCTAAGAAACATGGTAATGAAAGAGAACCTTGGGTTCAAAAGCAAATGCCTTTTCCTGTTAAGAAGCTCAAATCAAAGGAAGAAGAACACTATAATAAATTTTGTGATTGGATGAAACCTTTGTTCTTGCAAATCCCTTTGACTGATGCTATTAAATTGCCTCCTTATTCAAAGTATATGAAAGATATTGTTTCTAACAAAAGGAAAATTCCCAATGAGGAGATTTCCACTATGCTTGCTAATTACTCTTTCAATGGCAAGGTTCCAAAGAAGCTGGGAGATCCAGGTATACCAACTATTCCTTGTTCCATCAAGAATAATTATGTTAGAACTGCTCTATGTGATTTGGGAGCAGGAGTTAGTGTTATGCCTTTTCTCTTTACAAGAGACTTTATTTGGATAAATTGATACCAACTGATATATCTTTGCAAATGGCTGATAAATCTACTGCTGTTCCTGTTGGCATTTGTGAGGATGTTCCTGTTCAAGTTGCTAATAACTGCTTAATCTTGACTGATTTTGTTGTTCTTGAAATGCCTGAAGATGATAATATGTCTATTATTCTTGGGAGACCTTTTCTTAATACTGCAGGTGCTGTTATTGATTGCAACAAAGGAAAAGTAACTTTTAATGTGAATGACAAAGAGCATACTGTTTATTTCCCCAAGAAGATGATAAAGTGTTTGGAGTTAATACAATTTCTAATTTGAGAGCTATCAAAGTGGGAAGTATTGATTGTCCTATATATGATCATCAAGAGGGATATCAAAATATTATGATTGGATCCATATCAATACAATTCAAGGTAACATGATTGTTTTGTGAGGTTTAATTCTTCTTATGTCATATAAAATTTATTTGGTGGCAAGACTTGATCAACCTTGTTAACAAATACATTTTAAATGCATGAAGGAACTAAACAACATTTCTTTCTCCACCTTTGTTTTACCTTCTGTAGTATAACTTGTTTTGCAAGAAGTTTAGTTGTGTTTAAATCTTTGAAAACCTTTTTCTGCCCTGAAACTATTACTTTAACACCCAGAAAATGTGCGTTTTAAAAGTTTTCAAAAATTTATAAAAATTATACCACTGGTCCTATTTTTCAAAATGCAACCTGGGAGTGCCTGGAGCTGACCAGTGGGGCCCACCATGCCAGCTCCCCACCTGGTGGCGCGGCCAGGCAGGTGGGCGCGCCACTGTATGGGGAGGGCCCCACCTGGCCCTCCACTCACTCATCCACCTACCACCTCACTCACTCTCACGAAAAAACACTCCACCATTGTTCAAACCCGAGTTCTTGCTGTTCTTGCTCGCGATTTTCGATCTCTTTGCTCAGCCCATCTTTGCTGCTCAGATTTGGGGCTTTTGTTCTCCGGTATGTGACTCCTCCGTTTATCCAAGTAGAATTTTATTTAGTTGAGTATATCTTGAGTATTTTGCTACTGTAGGTGACATGTTAAGTGAGTTTGCATGCTTGTTCTAAGTTGTAAAAACTAGTTTTGATGCATGTTTAGTACTCTAGCAAGTTCCTATAGTAGTTCCCCTCATTTATATGTCTCAAAATCAACTTTTATAACGTTTGTTGAAAAATTTCAGAAAAGGAAAATGCATAACCACACCTTTGGAGAAGTGTTTGAGAGGGATTCGCAAAGGGTGGCAAGGCCTTCAAGGGCAGCTACTCGAGTTAGGCGATCCTACGATGAAGATCTCATTGCACCTAGCATTGGCGATGAGGGATAATGGAATCCAAATGCTTCATCTTTCCCATGCACTGACTTTTTGCGTAATGCAGGGCTCCTTGATGACTTCTTGTTCCTCATCCAGAGGGTTGGCTTGTCTACCTATATGGGAGATGAAAGCCATCAGTATTATATGCTGACCAAAACTTTTGTTGAGAGCTTTAAATTTGGCAACACATCTTTCACGCCATCTGTTAAATTTAAGATTTATGATAGGCCTGTTACTATGACTTTGAGTGATTTTTGTGCTGCATTAGGTATTGCTCCCTCAGGTACAGCGAAGAGGATTGAGGGACGCCCAATGATTTGTTGGAACTTACCGAGGGTGACCAACGATGATGACCGCACCGCTCAGCGCGGCAAGATAAGGAACATTCAGCTCCCTGCCATTAGATTTTACTTACTATCTTGCCACTAGCATTCTTGGTAGGGAGAACACCAGCAACATTTCTAATTATCATCTTGCTTTTCTGGCTGCTGCACTTACTGGTAACACATCTCTGCTGCTAAAGGACCTATCTATGGAGGAATTGTTGCTTCACGTGTTATTGCATATCTAGGCCTTTCTGTTGATCCTAGTGATAAGAAGCTAACCCCTGTCAGGCTTGATCTTGCTGCTATGAGAGACATTATTTTGTCACACTGACTCTCGTATAGGAAATATCGTTTATAGAGTTTTATTTACTGACGGGGATGAAAGGGAAGTCCCTTTGCCGCAGGCCGATTTGTTCAGTGTTCGCAGGAGGCCGTGGTCGCGCTCCAAGGAGGAGTTGGACGAGCAGCTGAGGCTGCTTGGCTTTCACCAGCAGCACGACTCCGAGGACACCGAGCCCTCTGACGGCTACACCGTCACGTATCCCGTGCGTCCTCCAGCTCGTACCAGGACGAGGATCCTTCTTCGTCATACTACGGAGGCGCCACCTCATGGGCGCCGTGGGGTTGATCTCCACTTAGGCCAAAAGCCTAAGCTTGGGGGAGGTATACCGACATCACACTCATTTACATATCATATCTTGTCGGTACTTTGTATATCCATGTTTCGATTTTCTTCTTTCTTTTTGTTGTTTGTTGTTTATTTCCGTTTTCCAAAACACAAAAAGACCAAAAATATTTCTGTTGTTTCTCTTTATTTCTTTCTTTAGTATTTAGTATTAGTTTGCTTAGTTTTTAATTTCGGTTTGATATTCAAAAATCCAAAAATATTTTGCTTTGTTTGCTTGTTTCCTTTTGTTCTATTTAAATTCGAAAACACCAAAAATATTTGTCGTTCTTCTTCGGTTTTGTAAAGTTTGCTGTAGAGTTCAGCGGTCTCCGGTGGTTGGAGCTTGGTTTTCATTTCATATTATTCGAGCCACACAAGTGAAAAGCAATAATGACGATCTACGACAATTCGAGTTGGGTGAGAGGCTGGTATGAACTCTATTTGTTTTCATTTTTGTACATATACTCATCCATGTGAGCATGCTTAGTTGGTTCATGTGAGGTATATGTCATTTAATGGATGCTTAGTAGTTCATGTTCTCTTATGATTAGTTCCAATTCATTAATAGTGAGTAGCATGTCATAAATATTTGCTTGTATTGTTCTATTCATAAATAGGTATGACATTGTGGTATCCTCCTCTGAATAATTCATTTGAATTGACTTGGCACATGCTCATGCATGCATACGACTGAAAAACAAAAAGTCGATAAGCCTCGATGATTTACTTTGCTTCAGAGTACTTGTATCACTTTTATGCCCCTGTTAATTTTGTTTTGTCGCAAGCATGATTATGACGGTTATTGCTCTCTTGATTGTCGCTTCCCAGTCTATTGCTAGCTCCACTTGTACTGAGCGGGAATGCTGCTCGTGCTTCCAAATCCCTGAAAACCAAGTTATTCCAAAGTGTCCACCATAAATACCTATGCATGGCATTTCAAACCATTCAAGTAAATTTTCATGTGCTACCTTTAAAACCTTCAAAATTACTTCTCATTTTGTGACACTGTTTTTAGCTCATGAGGAAGTAGTAGTTGGGTTTGTTATCTTCCATACTAAATTAAGTACCCCGACTTGCATGCTTCATCTGCTTGTCACTAATTTTGCAAAGAGCTGGTTAGTCCATTATAACATCAAAAAGCTAAAAACAATTAAATAGACACTCCTCCATGGTATGTGATTGTTGGAAGGCACCCGAGGATTCGGTTAGCCATGGCTTGTGTAAGCAAAGGTTGGGGGAGTGTCAAACTATATACAAAGTGCATTATATAAATGCTTAATATCAACATTTCGGAACCGCTCTCAACTTGTTTAGTATGGAAGATAACAAGAACTCTATTGCCATTCGTTGACAGGAACAACCACCTCCCAAAGCAATTTTACTTCTGTTTAAAAATGAAAAGCTCTAGCACATGATAATCCCTGCTTCCCTCTGCGAAGGGCCAATCTTTTACTTTTATGTTGAGTCACCATCCTTTCTTTAAGCACCTTCTCGAGAGCATAACTGTCATTCTTAGTGTAATGTGCTTGTCCCAGAATACGGTTAACTGTGGTATAACTTTGATGCTTTTATCTTTGATAATCTTTACTTCTAGTCTTCCCATGAACTTCAGAGGTGCCTGGGCATTTATGTTTTGCTGTACAAATACGGGCAAGCGAGATACCACCTTATCATATCTTTTTATGAGCATTGCAATCCTGCTAATAGATATGTTTCATGTTGCTTATTATTAGTGTGTTGGTATCTTTTCATGATTGACATAACTATTAGGTGGAATTATTTGCATGTATCTTATTATGAATTGTCTAAGCACTTGTCCATATAATGAGAATATTTACATCACATGAAGCAAATGTGTTCGTGAAAGTTCTTTTATCGCACTCAGTTGTTAACTGAATTGCTTGAGGACAAGCAATAAGCTAAGCTTGGGGGGAGTTGATACGTCCAAAACGTATCTACTTTCCCGAACACTTTTGCTGTTGTTTTGCCTCTAATTTGTGTGTTTTGAATACAACTAACGCGGACTAACGCTGTTTTCAGCAGAATTGCCCTGGTGTCTTGTTTTTGTGCAGAAAAGTCAACTTTCGAGAAAATCCGTGGAAATAATTGCAAAGCCCCTATTTTACGAAGAAACCCACGGAGCCAGAAGAGGAGACGGAGGGGGCAGCGAGCCGCCCTCCCCATAGGGCGGCGCGGTGGGCCCTGGGCCGCGCCACCCTATGGGGAGGCCGACTCGGCCACGTCCCCGAGTCCCCCTCTGGAGTACTTAATCCCTTCGACCTAAAAACGCAGGGGTTCGACCATAATTCCAGAAAACCTCCAGAGCGCCGCCGCCATCGAAAACCCTATTTCGGGACCAGAAACTCCGTTCTGGCACTTCGCCGGGACGGGGAATTGGAGGAGATCATCACCATCATCATCACCGACGCCTATCCATCGACCATCCATGATTCCCCCATCCATGTGTGAGTAATTCCCGCTGTAGGCTGAAGGGGATGGAAGGGATTGGATGAGATCATTCATGTAATAGCTATAAGATTGTTAGGGCATGGTGCCTAGTATCCGTTGTTAGTACTTTATGACATTGTTGCAACTTGTTATGCTTAATGCTTGTCACTAGGGCCCGAGTGCCATGATTTCAGATCTGAACATGTTATTGATTCATGATGATATTCATTGTTTTAAGATCTTACCTGCAAGTTGTTTACACATATTGTTGTCCGGAACCCGAGGCCCCAAAGTGACAGAAATTGGGACAACCGGAGGGGATGGCTGTGATGTGAGGATCACATGTGTTCACGGAGTGTTAATGCTTTGCTCCGGTACTCTATTAAAAGGAGTACCTTAATTACCAGTAGTTTCCCTAGAGGCCCCGCTGCAACGGGCTGGTAGGACAAAAATGTTGTGCAAGTTTCTCATTGCGAGCACGTACGACTATATACGGAACACATGCCTATGGTTACTTAGTACTTGGATACTGTTTTATTATTTATCTGCAAATGCCTTGTCTTGATTATTACATGAATCATCTTATCCATGCAGCGCCCGTTCATCCATCCCTATGCCTACAGTATTTTAATCATGCGTCTACTATAATCGTCACTGCTGTTTTTACTTTACTGCTGCTGTTATTTCACTACTGCTACTACTATAAAACTGTTGCTACTGATAATCTGTGTCGAGCAAGTCTATTTCCAGGTGCAGCTGAATTGATAACTCCGCTGTTAAGGCTTATAAATATTCTTTGACTCCCCTTGTGTCGAATCAATAAATTTGGGTTTTACTTCCCTCGAAGACTGTTGCGATCCCCTATACTTGTGGGTCATCGGGCACAGCCCACAATGGGATTGGGGCTCCCGAACGGCTTTCAACAACAATCCGGGGCACAACCCACAACGGGATTGGGGGCTCCCGAACGGCTACAAGTGACCACCAAGGGTCTCAACCACCACGTGGGCGTCTAGGGTCCAAAGACCCAAGAGTAACAAGTTCACAAGCTTTCAACTTCCACGAATCCTCGTGGAGAGCACACCGATGCACCAAATGCAAAAGGCAAGAGCACAAGTGATCAAATCCTCCACTCTCAAATTCCAACAAAGCAACAAATGCTTATGGGGCAATAAGAGAGGAAGAACAAAGAGGAGAACCACACAAGAACTCCAAGAATTAGATCCACTAGGTTCCCCTCACTTAGAGGAGAGATTGATTGGTGGAAATGTAGATCTAGATCTCCTCTCTCAAATCCCTCAAAGATATGCAAGAATCATGGGAGGAATTGGGAGAGGGGCAAGCTTTCCAAGGTCAACAATGGAGGTGAAAGAGGGGGAAATTTTGTGCTTGGAAGAACTGGTCTCTTTGGGGAAGAAGGGGGCCTTTTATAGGTCCCACAAAAAAAGAGCTGTTGCAGGAAAAAATAGCACCGGAGACTCCGGACTGCAGAGACCGAAGACTCCGCCCCCCCCAGAGACTCCGGGGTCATTTCGGACCTACTCCGGACCCCTATACAGAGAGTGACGTCCGCTGGAACAAAAAACAAAACGCGAGGACCGGAGACTCCGGCCTAGGAAAAAACTGCAGCAATACCAAACACGAAAACAAAGATATCTTGATCATCCGGACTCCGTTTTCGATGTTCTCAGGCTCGTTGGAATCACAACAAAGAGCTTTACAAGATCATGCAGATAAACATCATAGTCCAACAATGGAAGATAAAACCAAATGGAGAAAGGTAAACCTCTCTAAAAAGGAATAAACGACAAACCTCCAAAACCGAAAACGCAACAAGTTTTCCATACAAAATCCGTTTTCGGTGAACTTGGGCTTGTAATGAAGATCACAACAAGCAAAAAAACCCAACAAGAAGAAAACCAAGTAAGAACCAAGAAAGATGAAATGCAAAGTACGCAAAGGTTTGAGCTCTCCACAAGGATGCGATCAAGTTACTCACTTGAGAGCCCCTCTTGATAGTACGCCATCTATCCTATAACCCGGTCTCCCACTAAACACCATGAGACCGGTAAAATAGAAAACCTATCAAGATCATACCTTTGCCTTACGCATTCCACTTGAGCTCGATGATGACGATCTTGACTCTCTCAAGTTGAAACACCTTTCTTGATTGTGCTTGCTAGCACATGCTAGATGAAGACTTCTCCAGATGCTCCCCCATACTCCATTATGGGAGGGCCTCGCTAAGCTCCGTCTTCATGTCTCCTTTGCAAGCTTACTCTCTCAAGTTGAAACACCTTTCTTGATTGTGCTTGCTAGCACATGCTAGATGAAGACTTCTCCAAATGCTCCCCCATACTCCATTATGGGAGGGGCTCGCTAAGCTCCGTCTTCATGTCTCCTTTGCAAGATTCAATCAAATGATATCTTCCGAGATGCATCATATTGAGCTTGCACTTCATCTTCTTCTCTTAATATGTATGATGGCTTGGAGGTAAACATGATTGTTCACTCAATCTTCTTTTCCAAGCCACACTTGCAACATGCTCCACTCTACACATGGACCATTCTTCATATGAACCCTTGAATAGAGCAATGGTCATCATGTCATCTTCAAGGGTTCAACACATGAACTCCAATCTTTTCCCATGGACAAGATCTATAGGAATATCTCAATGTAAACATTAGTCCATAAGGATTGTCATTAATTACCAAAATCACGCATGGGGGCAACATGCACTTTCAGGAATGCATTGTGTATTTGGTTGCTAATTGATGGGTTGCCCGAGTGACAGAAACCTAAACCCCTGTTAGTATACCGATGCATGAGGGATTGTAGGATCTCAGAGTTTATGGCTGTGGTTAGATTTATCTTAATTACCTTCTTGTTATGCGGATGCTTGTAGGGGGGTTTAATCACAAGTATGTATTAGTCCAAGTTAGGGCGGTGCATTAGCATAGGTTCACCACACAACACTTATTAAAACAATAAAGATTAATCGACTAAATGAAGCGAAAGCACTTGACGAAATTCCCATGTTTCCTCAAGAACATTTTGCCATCATAAGTAAACAAAACCGGCTTGTCCTTTGTGCTAAAAGGGATTGGGCCACTTGCTGCAATTATTATTACTGTCTTTTATTTACTCGTATTTTATTTATCTGCAATATCAAAAACCCCTAAAAACTTGTCTACTAGTATTTACAGTGATTCCTTCATCGAAACTACTTGTCAACACCTTCGGCTCCTCGTTGGGTTCGACACCCTTATTTATCGAAAGTACTACGATACACTCCCTATACTTGTGGGTCATCCGTATCCATCAAGTTGGCTCAAATAGGGCAAGGTCAAAAAGCTCGATATCCCTAAAACAAGGTCCACCAACATAGTATGGCTGGTTTATCCTCTCCCAACAGACCCAGTTTATTCTTATGTATCCTTATTTGCTTTTCCACTAGAAAAACGAAGTAGGGAAATAATAAACTCACACAGTCCTCGAGTAATTTAAAACATTGTATTGAATATTTCGAACAACCTAGGCCATTAATTCTAATCAATATTTTTTACCACCCTCATAAAGTAATTGTAATTGTTCATCCATCCCAAGACTTTTTCCAGATTTTGTATTGGATGAACGCACCACTCTTTGATATACCCACACCAGAGGGTAGCTCAAGATATATTTCTCATTGATTGTCTGCCTATGAACTGCAATCTCATCTTTTATTCAGTTCTCATAGCTTCTTGACATCCCTTATTAAAGAAAATAGAAGATTTTGTCTATATTTATTTTTTGTCCTCAAAGATTTAGCCAAGATTTTTTTACCTATGAAGCTCCCTCAATACTTGTAAAGAAGAGGTGGTTCACTACTGGTAGCGAGGGCCACCATTCTACCATTGAGTTCTGGTGATTGTTCTCTATTTTGTTGTAGAGACACGAAAGACTCTCCACTACCAACAAAAACGTGAGAACATAGAGATGAGACCGCCCTAACAAATCCCGAGATCCCTCGGGATGTATGGACAGGGCCGGCTCTATGTTTTTCAGGGCCGTAGTGTAAGGTTAAAAAATTGGCCCCTATAGATACTATATATGTACGCATCTGACGTAAAATGTTAGAAGTTTATATCCAATCACACATTTTAATTCCAATACGTCTATAAATAACTGATATAAGTGATTAAGCAATTTAATATTACGACAGAAAGTTTAAAAGAGTTGCAAAATATAACAAATAATATTTCCTTTTAATTTAATTAGCTCAAATAAGAACCAAATTCCAATGAGTCCATCATCAATAATGCTTCAGTAATTCACAAAAAAAAACTTCTTTGGGCATTTTTGGATGCAAAATCATTGAGTAATCAAGATCGATGTTGTTCAAAATATTCTTCTCGGTACAACTCGTAGCCAAGCATCAGATCAAATAAAATAGGGCAATATCCAATATATATGGACGATTACACCTACGGACGCGTACCTACATGCAGAAGGACGATCTGCAGCTGCACAGGGCGCTTCCACGCTTGGTAGCCTGGCCGTCGGGCGATCTAGTTTCTCTCCAGCAGAAGCGGAAGGCGGCAGCGAGAACACGAACAGACGAACAACCGATAACATGAACAGACAGCTGAAAGCAGATCGATCGGTCAATCGATCGTACGAGCGATTGCGCGTAGCTAGCGACTAGCGCCTATTCCTCTCCCTGATGGGCTGATGTTTCGCTCGGGCCTTCTACCTTTAATTTTTTCAGCACCATAGAACTCAACGTATCTTTACTATTAAAACTGAGTTGGTGAATGTCTGGTGTCACACATCTAACAAATTATGACGAAAATGCCACCACCGGTGATCATGTCCCTCCGAATCGCTCGTTAGTTTCAGAGCGTCGTGCACATCTTCCATCTCATGCGGAGTAACAAACCCAAAGTCGTTCTAATCTTCCGGTTGCCCCAACAAACTTATCCCTTAATAAAATCAAAGGCATCTCCAAGTCAACAACTGCCATCTGCCGTGGCCAGCGCCATGCTCTCCCTCTCATCGACCGGTGAAAGTTACACTTGGATCAACATGCCATCTTGCCGCCCTACACATTTTCACCGCCAGGCGGTGGCGTGGCCGCGCAGGGCATCACGGCGACCGGACGTTGTGGTCGGCCTCACGGGCATGTGGTCCACGCCTTCTGCTTATTCGGATGCGGCCCTGGAGGGGAGTGGTAGTGGGCGGCACGATGAGCTTCCTGGAGGAGAGCGGCAGCGAGGACGGCGACGGGGCGCGCTCTTCATCGGCGTCGGACTTCGTGCACAAGGGGAGCTGGTACCGGATGTCCGTGGCGGGCGGCAACGGCGTTATGGACAGCCTCTGCTCATCCGCCTACGCCCTCCGCCGTGCTCTACACTGTGGCCAGTGCCGGGCGAATAGCTCAGATGCGACATTTTTTTGAGTAATTGGACAGGCAGCGACGTCGTTGCACGTAATAGCTCACATGCGGCATCTATTCGAGCCATAATTGCTCTGAGGCGACATGGCCGTCAAGTCATGTTTCCCACGCTGTAAACCAGGTTTGACCGGTGTTTTTCTCGAGTGGGACACATGCGTCAGCGAAACCGGCCTCTGTTCGTGGGGGAACCCTGTCTGCCACGCGCCGGCGTCCCGCGGAGCTCACTCTGTCGCGTCGTCTCGGTTTCTCTGGGCTGGGGAAATTTTTTTCCTGGCGACGGCGAGTCGGCGGCAATGGAGCGGGCGACTCGAGCTGTGGCAAAGAAGCGGGCGATTCGAGCTGCAAGAATGGAGCGGGCAAGTAAAGCTGCGGCGAGGGGGCGGGCGACTGGAGCACCGGCAATGGAGTCGAGCAAGCTGGCGGCGAGTTCTGCGGCGGAGGGAAGAGCGGCCGCGCGAGTCCAGCAGCGGCACCCGGAGTCGAGCAAGCTGGCGGCGACGCAAATCTTGGGGTGCTGCGTCGAGGGAGCGGTGAGGGAGGATGGAGGATGGGGGGGCGGTGCGGGTACACGGTCGCAGAGGCGACCGGCGGCCCGATTTGTGTCTCGTGCAGCGGCGAGGGGCTCCATCTATCTCGACGGCAAGTGACCCTACCGGATTTCAGTCCAGCAGGTACTGAAGAAGGCGTGGAAGCGTCACGGCTACTACAGCTCCAAGGGTTTTCCGCTCGGCGGTGATTCGCCGCCGATGGCGAGGCAGAGGTTTGCCGCGATGCGCAAAATTGCTGCGTTCGACGACAGCAACTCGGGCGGTGCTGCGGGCGACGAGAGCAGCTCGGGCGGTGCTGCGGGCGATGAGAGCAGCAGTTCAGCAAGCTCATCCCCGAGCGTGGACTTCGATGTCGCGTTGAGCCTAGAGGCTTTCAGCCTAGTTGCCGGGATGGCGGCGGATAGATTGTTCTGCTCCGATATCCTCTGCGAGATGAAATCGAGCTAGAAGATTGTGCTGCAGAGCCATGGCAGAGGGAAGATCGTGCTGCATTCTGTAGATAACTAGTGTAGTGAATTTTGTTAGGTGTCTGAAACCATTTCAGGTAGTGTTTGCCCAGCAATGGGAGCGTGTGTGGGAGTTCTTTTGTGAAATGGCCGTGCTCTGGACGTGCCCTGGACGTGCTCTGGACGTGCCGTGGCACGTTCCGGTAGGTGAAACCTTGTTTTTGTAGGTGAAACCTTGTAAACAAAATGTAAATTATTGTGTTCCTTATTTTTGTGTTCCTTGTGGCATTCGCACGCCGTCAGATTGTGGCATGTACACTGTCGAACACCTTTGGGAGCGCGCTCTGGACACGCCCGATTGTGGCATTCGCACGCCGTCGGATTGAAAACAAGTTGAAAGAGTTGAAACATTGTCAACTAGGTAGAGGCTTATGTCATCTATAGACAAAATTCTTTAATTTTTTATTTAACTTACCAAAATGTAAATATTGCTAGTGTTACCAAAATGTAAACATTTGTAACTATTACCAAAATCAAAATGTACAAGTTATTTGTGCTAGGCTTGGATGTTGCAATGATTTCATACTAATTTTTGAATTCAAATTTGAACTACAATTCAAATGTACATGTTATTTGTGCTAGGCTTGGATGTTGCAATGAGGAGGATTTCATTTGTAAATATTAACCTTCTAATGGTGGTAGATTTGTCGCAAACAGAGGCATAGCCTAGTGGCAAAGGGTTGATGCTCCCTTTGCCCACCTAAGTTCGAGTCCCCTTGCTCGCAATTTAGGTGTTGCACATTATATATCATAATCCAGTAGCTAGTGGGTCGGGCATCTCACTATTATAGAAAGATTTCTATAATAGTGAGTTGTCCCATCTATTAAAATATTGCACTTGTACAAATTCTTTTGAATTTTTTAATTTTTTTATATTTTGATTCTTTTGTGCTAATTTATGAATATTTGAATTCAACTATGAACCAAAATTGAAATGTACATGTTATTTGTGCTAGACTTGGATGTTGCAATGATTTCGATCTAACTTGGTCATCCCCATTTCTAATCCTGTCATTTTTCTAATCGGTTCTCCAAAATGAGCTACAAAAGAGCCCCAAAGGTAAGCCCAAACAGCCCCATTTCTAATCCTGTCATTTTTTCGACATTCTCCAAATGATCTCAAACTCTAGGGTTAACATCTATTGCACTAATATAGTGTCCTAGACCAATTTTTAACTCAAAACTTGTTTAAAAGTTGGTTTGATAAACTTGTTTAAAATATTCAAAAAACATAAAAAAATGCAAATCCAGTGCACATGGTCTTATTTTGACATGTACTAACAGCTCCAACTGATAAACAACGTCTACATACATATTAAACAAGGTCTACATACATATTAAACAAACTAGGACTATAGTTTGAGATGTGAGATTTCACACCATATTGAAGCATTTCTTGTTTAATTATATCTAGACCTTGTCTATCAGTTGGAGATGTTAGTACATGACAAAATAAGACCATGTGCACTGGATTTGCATTTTTTTGATGTTTTTTGAATATTTCATGAATATTTCAAATTCGGCCAAACTCAAGCCAAATCAGCATTTAAACAAGTTTTAAACATGAAAATGAAAAACCAAGCTTGGATCCTTCTTAGTCAATCCAAAATGAACCTTTGGTGAGTTTTTTTTGTAAATTTCATGTTGCAAATCCCAAACCACCTCTCTTCGCACATGAGAGTTCATTGTTTGAGATGTGAGATTTCATACCATATTGAAGCATTTCTTGTTTAATTATATCTAGACCTTGTTTATCAGTTGGAGATGTTAGTACATGACAAAATAAGACCATGTGCACTGGATTTGCATTTTTTTGATGTTTTTTTTGAATATTTCATGAATATTTCAAATTCGGCCAAACTCAAGCCAAATCAGCATTTAAACAAGTTTTAAACATGAAAATGAAAAACCAAGCTTGAATCCTTCTTAGTCAATCCAAAATGAAGCTTTGGTGAGTTTTTTGTAAATTTCATGTTGCAAATCCCAAACCACCTCTCTTCGCACATGAGAGTTCATTGTTTGAGATGTGAGATTTCATACCATATTGAAACATTTCTTGTTTAATTATATCTAGACCTTGTTTATCAGTTGGAGATATTAGTACATGACAAAATAAGACCATGTGCACTGGATTTGCATTTTTTTTTATGTTTTTTTTGAATATTTCAAATTCAGCCAAACTCAAGCCAAATCAGCATTTAAACAAGTTTTAGACATGAAAATGAAAAACCAAGCTTGGATCCTTCTTAGTCAATCCAAAATGAAGCTTTGGTGAGTTTTTTTTGTAAATTTCATGTTGCAAATCCCAAACCACCTCTCTTCGCACATGAGAGTTCATTGTTTGAAATGTGTGATTTCACACCATATTGAAGCATTTCTTGTTTAATATGTGTCTAGACCTTGTTTATCAGTTGGAGATGTTAGTACATGACAAAATAAGACCATGTGCACTGGATTTGCATTTTTTTGATGTTTTTTGAATATTTCATGAATATTTCAAATTCGGCCAAACTCAAGCCAAATCAGCATTTAAACAAGTTTTACACACCAAAATGGAAAACTAAGCCTGGATCATTCTTAGTCACACCAAAATGAAGGTTTGGTGAGGTTTTGGACAATTTCATGTTGCAAATCTCAAACCACCTCTCTTCACACATGAGAGTTCAAATGAGCTCTAAAGGTAGTGTAAACGGCTCCATTTCTAAGCAAGATTTTTTCCACCTTCTCTAAATCAGCCAAATAACTATCCTACACATCTACTCTATATATAAAAACCATGTGCACTGGAATTTCTTTTTTTTGATGGTTTTTTTGAATATTTTATGATTATTTCAAATTCGGCCAAACTGAAGTCAAACCAACATTTAAACAAGTTTTAAACATGAAAATGAAAAAATAAGTCTGGATCATTCTAAGTCCCACCAAAATGAAGGTTATGTGATTATTTTAATTTTTTCTGAATTAGTTGGTCAACCCACACAAAATCCTACGAATCTTCTGTGATTTAACCCTGGCCGTCCGATCATGCCTTCTAGAAGGAAACCGCCCGATCCGCGCCAGTCCCAGTTCTGCGCTCTGATTGGCTGTTGATTCTTTTTTTTTGAGAGGAGGCTGTTGAATTTTTTTAGCTGCAGTGTTTGGAACGCGCATAGGCTACGGCCCAACAAACTCCACGGCCCAACAATTTTTTTAGCTGCAGTGTTTTATTAATTTCAAACGCGCATAGGCTACGGCCCAGAAAACTCGACGGCCCACGGCCCAAATCCTGTCGTGCCCTAGCTATTGCTCTTCTTATCCACTAACCCTGTCGTGCCCTAGCTATTTCCCTACCCTGTCGTGCCCGAGCTATTTCCCCACCCTCGCCGCCGCTCGCATTAGCTCGCCACCGGTGATCAAATCGAGCTACGCCTGTAGATCCAGCCCCGCCGCCCGCTGATGTTTAGGAGGGGAGGTCGAATCGCCGGCCGCGGTGGCCATTCCGGCGGTGGCAACGACGACGAGGAGCGGAAGGGGAAGATGCGGGTTCCGGCTGACCCCGCTAGGAAGGCCGTGGCCACTTCCGACGGCGCTCGTAAGCGAGGCGCGCGTGCGTGGACGAACCTCGGAATGCGGCCTCCGCCTGCGTATGAGCGCCGCGAGCTGCCTGAGTACGACCGCCACATGGCGGCCCGCATGGCGATGCTGGAAGCTCTTCCGGTGCGGGGAGCTCCTCCATTGCTCGGGGTCGGGCACCGCTGCCGCCGCCGAAGAGGGAGGAGGAGGAGCAGCTGGAGCGCCCACCGCGCAACGGCCGCCCCCTCCTGCCCGGGGACTTCGTCTCCGAGGAGGACCTGCCCTGGGTCACCTTGGAGGTGTTCCAGCGCAGCACAGAGGAGGAGATGCGCCGTCAGATGGAGATTGAGCTCGACCAACGCCGCCTCGAGGTCGGGATTTACAGTTCCCTCCACGACGTCATCGACATCAGCTCGGACTCCGACGGGGCCGGGCTATTCGACTCCGACGAGGACTAGGACTGAGCGGCGCCGCCGCCTCGTTGCCGCTGCCGCACCCCCGGGGCTCCGGTGTGAGCCCAATTTTGGGTCGTAGCTAGGGGTAGGAGCAGCAGCGAATCGTCCCCCTTGTATTTTCAGTTCATCTCTGTGTGGCTTTTGATCCGATGAGCCACGAGCTTCTGTAATGCAGTCTATGTCGAATATATAGTTTGTCTACTATATGCGCCCCACTTGTTTATTTTATCTGCATTTATTTATGTTTTGTCTCGCCGGCGTTGCCGCGCTGCGTCGATGTCGCCGAAGAAGAAGAAGAAGAAGAAGCAGAGAAAGCGCGCACAGGGGAAGAGATGAAACGGTCGTCGTTGCTGACGTGGACAATTGTGGGTCCCACCCGCCTCCCCTTAATCCTAACAGACACCGGGGTAGGAACTGATTAAGAGCAATGAGTTAGGGAAGTTATTTGAGCTCAATGAGATGTCGCACTGGAGCTATTACAAGCAACGACGTTGTTCCCCAGTGAATAGGGTGAAAAAACATCGCATGTGAGCTATTTGCCCGTGGCCAGTGCAAGCTCATCGTTGCACTCGGCCCATCCAGTTCGGCACTTCGGCTTCACCTGCGGCTACTCCTGGCCGACCCAGGATGCCATCATCACCGACCTCGGCCTCTCCCTCTCCAATGTGAGCCTTGTTTCTCGACAGCACTTCCTTCGCAATGTTCTCCTCGCGCTGCAGTTCTCTCTATTCGGATCCCTGTCCAACGTCGGGGCCATGGTGGGCGCCATTGCCAGCGTCCTGACTCCTGAGTACATCTTACTTAAATATTCAGTGCATGTAATGTGAGAGGAGGAACCCGGATAATTAATGGTTTGTTAGTAAGAGACTGTTAATTGAGCTTTGGTCGTGAGAGACTAGATTGATCTATTGTGGATTTGTGGTCGATTTCGAACAGAAACGAGATTCGGTCGTGCATGACTGATGTTCTGTGTTTTTCCTGCTCGTCGAGTGGCTTGCGATATCGTTGGCAAGTGTAAGATTGTTTCACCATGTTATACTTGTATGCTCGCCCATTTAGTCTTGTTTTGTTGATTGTGATATCCTGCGTTAATTTGCTTCTGAATTCTTTTACTTGCAGGATTCCTCCTTTTTGTTCATGCATGGGTCAGTTGCTGGAAGGATTTGGCGTCGGTGTAATTTCCTACGTGGTCTGTATACCTCAGCTCCTATTATTGTAAGCAATTCACTCCAAACACACTGATAATCATTCACTGTCTTCGTCCAGCATTTGTTAACCATACTCGAATCTACTCCTTTAAGGAATGAAGTAGGTTGTTCCTGCCCTTCTCTTTGGTTCAGATTGCAGAAAGCATATTTAATTAAGACATATGTACTTGCAGTTGTTAGTTCTCCAATACCTATGCTAAACCTTTGTCTCTGTTCAATCGTTTTATTCCGGAGGTGCAGAAAACCATGGAGCCTTTGAGAACCCTATAATGACACTCAAATACAAAAGTCTAGCCATGTCAAGTAATAGTTGTGCCCCATCATCATGATTCATGACTTTCTGAAGATCTTATGCACAGGTAATTACATAGGCTCATATTCTTTGCTGATTTAGACAACTGCTATTTTTCTTGGTCGTTGGATCAATTCACATACTGCATGTGCAAGTGTGTGCAATTATATGCTTAAATGTTAAAAAAAATTCCATGCACACCTCTTGCAAAATGTCCCTTTGTTCCATTATTGCTCTATATCTTCATAATTAATCAAGGCTTTACACTTTCATCATGCATTGTTTAAGCACCCTACCCGTCTCATTTTTTGATCCCCCATCGTTCTTCTCTGTTCTCTCTACATACTGGATTAATCAAGGCTTTACACTTTCATCATGTATTGTTTACACACCATACCCGACTCATTATTTGATCCCCATCATTCTTCTCAGTTCTCTCTACACACTGGAGGTTCGTTCAAATTTTCTTTTCTGGGCATTGAAATAGTTTCGCCCTGTACATAACTAAATATTGAATAGAACATAATTTCCAATGTTCTGGTGAGAAAATGTTGTACTCCCTCGGTCTCAAAATATAACACACCCTTAAATTTCGTTGATCAACGATGTACAAGTTTGACCATGATTTGTATTTACAATATGTCCACAAAATTAGTATAATGATATATGAAATGAAGAATTTTTCAAGACGAATCCAGCGATAGCATTTGTACATTCTTAGCCATATATTTTACTCCCTCCATATCAAAGTGTAAGATGTTTTAGCATTTTTGTGCATACATGTGTCTAGACATGTTGTATTACAAGATTCATATGAATCTTGTACTCCCTACGTCCGAAAAAGGATGTGACAAACTGGATGTCCACGCATATTTTAGTGCTAGATACATCCATTTTAGCGACATCATTTTCCGGACGGAGGGAGTACTAAAACATTTCTAGATAAATGTGGGCCAAAAAATGCTAAAACATCTTACATTTTGATATGAAGGGAGTAGTATATATGAGTGATCAAAGTCGAGCATCGAAGACCAGTATAAAATAACGCGCCTTATAATTTGGGACGGAGGGAGTACATTATGAATTCTTGTACGCATATTTAATGTGTTCAGTCTACTATCGAGAGTTTAGGTTATCATCTGAGTGGTCACTTGACCTTCAGTGATCATGTACTTCTTTTGTATCGAATTATGAAATGTTTTGGATATTTCCATGTGGACTATGTACATATCAAAGTGAGTGAACCAGGCACTAAACACGATATATATACATGTGATCAAGAAAAAGTTAAAACATCTTATAATTCAAATAGAGGGAGTACAATTTATGAATCAATGTGCTATGCGATTTCCAAAAAGATAAAAAACAACAACATAGTGCTTATTGCGCAATCGTCTTCCTATTTTAAAGATTGTGTACTTTGATATCCAACACCCAAAAAATAGAACGAAGATAATATATATAAGGAATTCTTGTTTGTTGGCTGAGGTGAAGAACAAGATACTCTATTAGGAGAAATAAATTGGAAAGACAATTGCCAGGGAGGGTGGAAGTGCAAGGATATGACAATGGCATCGATCATGGTGTTGTGAAAACTATACTTGAGTCGCAATAAAATTTGCATTCGAGAAATAGTTTGGCGCTATATACACTTTAATGTTGTTATGTGAACTTATCAGTCTTTACTATTAAGGTCGGGTTGGTGGTTGTGTCACAAATTGGATGGTGCCACACTTCTAGCTAATTACAGAGTATATATATGCCACCGCCCTCATTTTTTTCCAACTAACCTATGCCGCCCATAATTCTCTCGTCCCAATTAATTCTTGTGTCTGCTTATTGTCTAAACCATCCTACTGGCATATTTAATGTATTAAATCTATTGTTGATGGTTAAGGTTTTAACTGATCACATAAACTGTTTCTCCGTCTATTTTAATGCTCAGATGTGTTCTCAACTGCATATGTATGATTGAGAAGAGCATGATATACAACCTGGCTTCCATGAATATGCATGTTGTTATTCCGTCAGGATACCTAGCATAATCCATCACTAAACCAATATATATTCTCCTAATTTATTCGCATCAGTGTGGAATTTACAGACTACAAGACCATTCGACCTCATTTGACGGCTTCATCAACTCCAACTTATTGGTGGACTACAAGGGGTATTAGGTGGAGTATGGATGTCAGGAGCGGCGACAAAGGGGGGTCAAGGAATTGTTAGAGCGTAGGTTTCAAGCCGAGTGGTTAGAGGGGTTCAGGGTGGGGGCTTACATTCATCGAAGAAGAATTGTTCCACGGTGACCGCTAGAGGGGAAGGACATCGGATTGGCAAGTGCGATTGTTGTCAAACCAAGGTAGCGTGACTGTCATGGGCTTATCATGTTGGCCAAAAGTAAAACCTGTCGCAAAGTAAAGCAAAACCAACACGAAAGTCGTAAAATAAACTGGTCACTGGAGCTACCCATTGACACTATTCATTATTTTATTAAGTTGATGTGCCTATCAGGATGCCATCTTGCTGATGGGAGCCGATCCTTTCTTCTAAATATATAGGGCAGTGTGCTAACTTATAATTTTCACATTTCCAATATCATCTATCGTTGGTCACAAAGCAAAAACACAGATGAATTTTATCAATCGTCCAACAAAAATCAACAACCATAGGCTCCCACGCGATGATGTTGGAAGGAACATGGATGGATTATGTTAATGATCTGACAAAATGAACTGAGATAGACCCCGATGCTATCATGTTGGAAGGGCGGAAGATTCATCAAATTCTACACAACCAAGGAGGTGCATTCATATTTTTTTATTAATGTTGCATATGACCATATATAATTTTATTTTCATATATTATATTTCACTTTAGCGGATCATGGGCAGGACATGAATGGATTATATCGACCTTGAAAACACAACCAAATGAGCGGCACATATAGATTTTTTTTGTATATGAATATTTAACTTCATTTTATGTTTACATGTCTGATATTTATATTTACGAAGACGAAAAAATTTAAAAGACCGTTGCAACGCACGGGCATTCAACTAGTATAGACATATGTAGAGATGGCCCCCTCCAGCCATGGGCCCTTGTGCGCCGCACAAGGTCGCCTAGGGTCAGAGCCGGGCCTGTGTTTGGATCTCCTCCTTAGACACACCATTGAAGAGCAAAGCGAAGAATACTGTCTAAGTGCATAATACCTAGGGCTAGCAAATAAAAACCTTATTAAGCTAATCAATTAAGGACTGCCTTGGTTACTTGTACTAGACTAGATGGCAGATGCCTGCCGGTATTGTTCTCCCTGCCTACTTAACACAGATATGTATAAATGTGAATGGACGTTTATAGTAAAATACGTGCAATTACATTCGTATTTAGATGAATCTGCGTGAAATAATTCACAACGGACAGAGTAATTCAGAATCGAGGAGAAATGTACTGTCCAGAATCACAAACCACATCGTGTTTCTCAGCCGCATAGCTCTCACTCCTTCCGCGTTGACCGGACAGAAATCCCAACTAAACTCCCATCCACACCGTCCCCTGCGCATCCAACGCTTCACCCCGCCCGTAGCATGGGCGGTTCCCTCTTACTCCCCTCCTCACTTCTCCCCACACCGGGTCCACCTGCACCGCCCTCCCTACCGCGTTGACGAACCGACAAACCGCCTTCACGAATCCGTAAACCACCTTCACGCGTCCATGCGCCTCACGGCTCACGATAGCCCGCCCGGCGCACGCTACGTCTATAAATACGACCCTACCCCCCTCCCCTTTCGCCTCTTTCTCAGACGCACCCTCGCCCGATCCCCTTTCCCCCCTCCCCTTCCAGCGGAGGCGGCGAACTCGGATCGATACCGTTGGAGGTCGATTTCAGCCGCCCAAAAAGTGGGCGCCGCTCCTCCCGACAGGGAGTGGCAGCCGTAGCTCAGGCGCGCTCGCGGTGGGCGCCGGGGGCGGCGGCCCGATCTGATACCCAAACCCTAGGCGGCGGCGGCGCCGTGGGGGCGGGATGGACGCGAGGTTCCCGTACTCGCCGGCCGAGGTGGCCAAGGTGCAGCTCGTGCAGTTCGGCATCCTCAGCCCGGATGAAATCGTAATACCTCGCCTCCCCCACCCCCACCCCACCGCCGCTTCTGTTTGGTTTCTCTTCTCTCCGCCTGGAGTTGGGACTCTCGAGCGGGTTTGGGTGGACTGGCTAGTTCGGAACTGAGACGGGATCGATAGATGAACTGTGTGTCATTGTGCGGTGGTTTTGTTTAGCTAGAATTTGTGTTGGTTGGGTAGCATCGAACTGGCTGAGGACAAATAGATGTTTGAAAATGATGCCATTGTAACTTGCCAAAGAGTTTTGTCCCAGTGAACGAACCTTTATATATGATTGTTGTTTGGTTGCTAACTCGGGCCATTAGTTAGTGTGTTGACAAGAAAATAGGCTCTGTGTACATCATTAATCGAGCAGAATGTACTTGGTTGTAATTTGTGAAGTCTACGGTTCTGTTTGAATCACAAATTGTACTCCCTGTACTGTTTTGAATTTGGATAATTGGCCAAGTCGAACTCTGCACTTGTATTGCTTGTACGTCAAAAGTTATAACCGATCTATAAAATGCTAATGCTCTTAATTACTGATTTGTTTGAATAATTTTGACCTTAGCAGTTCTGGTGTCGTGATTACCAGTTTGTGCACTTCTTCGTGTATTTTTTCACATGATTTTACAGTAATGCTTTTGAACTGAATGTACACACACCTGGATCTTGTCTTGTGCTGTTAACTTGTAGAGTGAATATCTAAATGATGTCAGTCAATACAAGGTCGATTTGATATTGTTTGATAGTTTGATTTACTTGGTTCAAATGACCGTTGTAATAATATGCCCGGTGGAGTGCCTCATTAACTGGTCCATATGGAGTGCCTTGTAACATTTTAGAATCAACCTTGATAGACTTGGCGTGTCGCTTTGCTTCTTTGCAGAGACAAATGTCAGTGGTGGTGATAGAACATGCAGAGACTATGGAGAGAGGGAAGGCGAAGCCTGGGGGTTTGAGTGACCCTCGTCTGGGTACTATTGACCGGAAGACCAAGTGTGATACTTGTATGGCTGGCATGGCCGAGTGCCCAGGCCATTTTGGTCACCTTGAGCTCGCAAAGCCAATGTTCCACATCGGATTCATCAAGACTGTACTCTCCATAATGCGCTGTGTGTGCTTCAACTGTTCCAAGATCCTGGCGGAGGAGGTATATGTCTCTTCTCTTGGTTTGGTATCTTATTAATGTCTAGCTAAATTGGTAGGAGCCTCTGACGTGCCAGACAAACTGAATTGAAATCGTGACAATCTTAGTTCTCACCATTCACTATGTTTAGGTTTCTCCTGTTCTGTACCTATTCTCACTTGACATCATAGTTTAAAAACCGGACCTGCGACCAAACCTGTCAGCCTCTCGGTTCGTGGTTCCCTGGTCCAACCGCCGGTTCAACTGGTTCGATTGCTGAACCGGTGTTTAACGAAAATAATTATTTTTAGCAGTAAAATAGCTAAATAAAGTGGTCAAGTAAGCTAACTTCCCAGCAGAAAGCACAACCAACTCGTTGGAAAGTTGGCTAGTACGTTACGTAGCATGCGAGGAGACCTGTGTTCGATCCTCCGCAGCGCGCGCGCACATGAGCGCTGAATATTTTTACGCCCGTGTGGTGCCTGGCGGTTCAGAGACCGATCAAAGCACCCGGTTCATCACCGGTTTAGATACAAACCGGCGGTTTGACCGTGATTTGCCCGGTTCGCTTCCTTGTCCGGTCCCGTGCGCTTAACAGACCGGCTGAGGCTCTGGTTACAGTTTATTCCGGTCGAACCGGCGGTCCGGTCCAATTGTTTCAACTATGCTTGACATGTTAAACTCAAACTCTGTAGAATTTTTGGGTTAGATGTGAAGAACCAGTGGATGTAATTGCTTTATTTTCTTTGATAGAATCTGCAATTGATTTGCCGTGTGTGTCGCTTCTTTCAGATAATCAGAAACCATGGAGCCTAATTACGAATTAGCTCTAGAGTTTTCTCATGAACTCTGAAAAGGTTGTTCTTGCATGTTAGCTATGCACATCATCCTACTGAGAACCATTTACGGCTGTGTTCCTTGATTTTGGCATGTTATTTATCAATGATCTCTTGCAGGACGAAGCCAAGTTCAAGCAGGCTTTGAAAGTTAGGAACCCAAAACATAGATTAAGACGAATATATGAAGCTTGCAAGAGCAAAAAGACTTGCGCTGGGGGTGATGAGCTTGATGTCCAGGAGCAGGACACTGATGAGCCGGTAAAGAAAAGAGGTGGTTGTGGTGCTCAGCAGCCAAATATCACAGTTGATGGTATGAAGATGGTTGCAGAGTTTAAAGCAACGAAGAAGAAAAATGATGATCAAGATCAACTCCCTGAACCAGTGGAGCGAAAGCAAATTCTCTCTGCCGAGAGGGTATTCACATTATCTTTACTCACTTCAGTAGGTTCTGAGAATATTCATTTAACGATATGGTTTGCATCATGGTTTGTTTGTGCAGGTCCTGAATGTTCTCAAGCGTATCAGTGACGAGGACTGTATTTTATTGGGCCTGAACCCTAAATATGCTCGTCCTGACTGGATGATACTGCAAGTACTTCCGATTCCTCCACCACCTGTGAGACCATCTGTCATGATGGATACTTCCTCCAGAAGCGAGGTTAGCCCTACTAAAATTGTTACAAATCCATTGGTTGGTACATAGGGGGCCATTTCACTCACTGTGCATCTTTCTGTTTCTTTTGTTTCTACAGGATGATTTGACTCATCAATTAGCGATGATAATTCGACATAACGAGAATTTGAGGAGGCAAGAGAGAAATGGAGCCCCAGCTCATATTATAACAGAGTTTGCTCAGTTGTTGCAGTTTCACATTGCAACATACTTTGACAATGATCTTCCTGGACAACCAAGGGTGAGTAGTCTATAAGCGTACTATCCATACTAATCACTATGGATAAGTTGTCCTTATTATTTTGTTGCAATATTCAGGCAACTCAGCGTTCTGGAAGGCCTATTAAGTCAATTTGCAGCAGGCTGAAAGCAAAAGAAGGTCGGATTAGAGGAAACTTGATGGGGAAGCGTGTTGATTTCTCAGCTCGTACTGTCATTACACCAGATCCTAATATCAACATTGATCAATTGGGGGTGCCATGGAGTATTGCTTTGAATCTGACATACCCAGAAACTGTAACTCCATATAACATTGAGAGGTAAACTAATTTGCTTTTTATTGGCATCTTATGTAATCATTGATTCTTGTATTGATGTTTGACAAGTTATGTTTAATCTGATCATATCAGGTTGAAAGAACTAGTAGATATGGGCCTCACCCTCCCCCTGGAAAGACAGGTGCCAAGTACATCATCAGGGAAGATGGTCAGAGGCTGGATCTTCGTTATGTGAAGAAAAGTAGTGATCAACATTTGGAGCTGGGCTACAAGGTTAGTGCCAACATTGTGCATAGCTATTATTTTAATGCGGACATCACAAATCGCCTTTTGCTCTAGCTCACCCATTTTTACTTGATTTCTCAGGTGGAAAGGCACCTCAATGATGGAGATTTTGTTCTTTTCAATCGGCAACCCAGTCTTCACAAAATGTCTATCATGGGGCATCGCATTAAAATTATGCCCTACTCAACTTTCCGCCTAAACTTGTCTGTCACATCACCATACAATGCAGATTTTGACGGGGATGAAATGAATATGCATGTTCCTCAGTCGTTTGAGACAGGGCTGAAGTTCTAGAGTTGATGATGGTGCCAAAATGTATTGTGTCACCTCAAGCGAATAGACCTGTAATGGGAATTGTCCAGGACACCCTTCTTGGGTGTCGGAAAATCACCAAAAGGGATACTCTTATTGAAAAGGTTAACAATACTCTCCTTAAACATCTTCAATAATATTCTGTGTGTTTTTAATAGCTTAATAAATGTTCTGAAATTTCCCCAGGATGTATTTATGAACATCTTAATGTGGTGGGAAGATTTTGATGGGAAGGTCCCTGCCCCTGCCATTTTGAAACCAAGGCCAATTTGGACTGGCAAACAAGTTTTCAACTTGATTATCCCCAAGCTAATCAATTTGATTAGGTTTTCAGCCTGGCATTCTGAAACAGAAAGCGGATTTATTACTCCTGGTGATACCATGGTCCGGATAGAGAAGGGAGAGCTTCTGTCTGGTACACTTTGCAAAAAAACTCTTGGGACAGGAACTGGAAGTCTTATTCATGTTATTTGGTAAGTTTGTTGTAAAGTTGCATTGTGTATTTTAGTACTGATTTGTTCTGCTCAATAATTTTGGTTTAAATGTTTGCAGGGAAGAGGTAGGGCCAGATGCTGCACGGAAGTTCTTGGGTCACACACAGTGGCTGGTCAACTATTGGCTCCTGCAGAATGGTTTTAGTATTGGAATAGGGGATACAATTGCAGATGCAAGTACCATGGAAACGATTAATCAGACAATCTCACAAGCTAAGAATGAAGTGAAGAAGCTTATTAAACAAGCACAAGACAAAAATTTGGAACCTGAGCCAGGACGCACAATGATGGAATCATTTGAAAACAGAGTAAATCAGGTACTGCTGAATGTCCTCTTTTGGTTCTTTTATCTAGGAAGGAGTAAGCCATCAGCATTTTGGTTGACTTGTTTTGACATATCCTTTTTCCATGCTAGGTTCTTAACAAGGCTCGTGATGATGCTGGGAGTAGTGCTCAGAAGAGTTTGTCTGAGAGTAACAATTTGAAAGCTATGGTCACTGCAGGCTCAAAAGGCAGTTTCATTAATATTTCACAAATGACTGCCTGTGTCGGACAACAAAATGTTGAGGGCAAGCGGATCCCATTTGGTTTTGTTGATCGTACATTGCCCCACTTCACAAAAGATGACTACGGTCCCGAAAGTCGTGGATTTGTGGAGAACTCTTACCTTCGAGGTCTGACACCACAGGAATTTTTCTTCCACGCTATGGGTGGTAGAGAAGGTCTGATTGATACTGCTGTGAAAACTTCTGAGACCGGCTACATTCAGCGCCGTCTCGTGAAGGCTATGGAGGACATCATGGTGAAGTATGATGGAACTGTCAGAAATTCACTTGGGGATGTCATTCAGTTCTTGTATGGGGAAGATGGCATGGATGCTGTGTGGATTGAATCACAGAAATTGGACTCCCTGAAGATGAAAAAGACCGAGTTTGATAATGTATATCGGTATGAACTGGATGATGAGAACTGGAGGCCTACTTACATGCTGCCTGAACATGTTGATGATTTGAAGACCATTCGTGAATTCAGAAATGTGTTTGAGGCAGAGGTTCAGAAATTAGAAGCTGACCGATTACAGCTTGGGACTGAGATTACCACAACTGGCGACAACACATGGCCATGCCTGTGAACCTCAAGCGGCTGATCTGGAATGCTCAAAAGACATTCAAGATTGATTTAAGAAGACCTTCTGACATGCACCCAATGGAAATTGTTGAAGCAATAGATAAGCTGCAAGAAAGACTTAAGGTTGTCCCTGGTGATGATGCAATGAGCATTGAAGCTCAGAAGAATGCTACTTTGTTCTTCAATATCCTGCTTCGTAGCACATTTGCTAGCAAGAGGGTCTTGAAAGAATACAGGCTTACAAAGGAATCTTTTGAATGGGTCATTGGTGAGATTGAATCGAGATTCCTTCAGTCTTTGGTAGCTCCTGGGGAAATGATTGGATGTGTGGCTGCACAGTCCATTGGAGAACCAGCAACTCAGATGACGCTGAATACTTTCCATTATGCTGGTGTCAGTGCAAAGAATGTTACCCTTGGTGTTCCCAGGTTGAGAGAGATCATTAACGTCGCCAAGAAGATAAAGACTCCATCACTGTCTGTTTTCCTAAAGCCTGAGGTGAGCAAGAAGAAAGAATTGGCTAAGAATGTCCAATGTGCATTGGAGTACACTACACTACGTAGTGTGACCCATGCCACCGAGATATGGTATGATCCTGATCCTCTAGGAACCATCATTGAAGAGGATGTGGAATTTGTCAGATCATATTATGAAATGCCTGATGAGGATATCGACCCGGATAAGATCTCTCCTTGGCTGCTGCGTATTGAACTGAACCGTGAGATGATGGTTGATAAAAGTTGAGCATGGCTGATATTGCAGAGAAGATCAATCATGAATTTGATGATGACTTGTCATGCATATTCAATGATGATAACGCAGATAAGCTCATCCTTCGTGTCCGTATAACAAATGATGAAGCTCCAAAGGGAGAAATACAGGATGAATCTGCCGAGGATGACGTCTTTCTCAAGAAGATTGAGGGTAACATGTTGACGAGATGGCCCTTCGTGGCATTCCAGACATTAACAAGGTCTTCATCAAATACGGGAAGGTTAATAAATTTGACGAAAATGAGGGTTTCAAACCCGATAACGAGTGGATGCTTGATACAGAAGGTGTCAACCTCTTGGCTGTGATGTGTCATGAGGATGTTGATGCTACAAGGACAACAAGTAATCATTTAATTGAAGTGATTGAGGTTCTTGGGATTGAGGCTGTCCGCAGGTCTCTTTGGATGAGCTGAGGGTGGTCATATCTTTTGATGGATCTTATGTGAACTACAGACATCTGGCCATTCTCTGTGATACGATGACATACAGAGGTCACCTGATGGCTATTACTAGGCATGGTATAAATCGTAATGACACAGGGCCCTTATGAGATGTTCCTTTGAAGAAACTGTGGATATCTTGCTTGATGCTGCTGTATATGCCGAATCCGACCACCTGAGAGGTGTCACTGAGAACATTATGCTTGGCCAGCTTGCTCCTATTGGTACAGGAGGCTGTGGATTGTATCTGAATGACAAGATGCTGCAGCAGGCCATTGAGCTTCAGCTCCCGAGCTATGGTGAAGGTGGTCTTCTTGACTATGGCATGACACCAGCGCGTTCACCCATGTCCGGGACACCTTACCATGAAGGAATGATGTCACCAATGCTGAGTCCAAATTTCAGGGCTTCCCCCATCTCAGATGCTCAATTCTCTCCATATGTTAATGGCATGGCGTTCTCGCCTATTCCGTCAAGCTACAGCCCATCCTCTGGGGGTGGTTACAGCCCATCTTCTCCAGTGTTCAGCCCAGGGCCAGGACAAGGTTACAGCCCCACTTCTCCATCATACAGCCCTGCATCACCCAGCTACAGTCCCACCTCTCCATCATATACGCCTGGCTCTCCTTCCTACAGTCCTACTAGCCCATCATACTCCCCGACCAGTCCATCATACTCGCCAACATCTCCAAGCTACAGCCCTACATCTCCCAGCTACAGCCCCACATCTCCCAGCTACAGCCCCACATCGCCGAGCTACAGTCCCACTTCACCGAGCTATAGTCCAACATCGCCAGTTTATAGTCCGACCTCTCCAGCATATAGCCCAACATCTCCTGCATACAGCCCGACATCGCCATCTTACAGCCCGACGTCGCCATCTTACAGCCCGACGTCGCCATCTTACAGCCCGACGTCGCCATCATACAGCCCTACGTCTCCATCATACAGCCCTACATCTCCATCATACAGCCCTACATCTCCCTCATACAGCCCTACATCACCGCATACAGCCCTACATCACCTGGTTACAGCCCTACATCACCCTCATACAGCCCAACTTCGCCGAACTACAGTCCAACTTCACCGAGCTACAATCCTTCTTCGGCCAAGTACAGTCCGTCACATGCTTACTCTCCAAGTAGCCCAAGGATGATGAGCCCTTATAGTCAGACTTCTCCAAATTACAGGTATTGGTAATTTCTAGCAGGAGCTTGCCTTTCAGAACAATAGCCTTCCCTCTGGTATTCTGTTCACTCTATATATATGCTAATTTTGCTTACATCTCTGTTTACACAGCCCGACATCACCGACTTACTCGCCCACCTCACCGTCGTATGCACAACCAAGCCCATCATACAGCCCAACCAGGTGAGCCCATCGCTATTCATCATCCTTGTTTTACCTTCAAGATGATCAGGTTGATGTGGCATTCGTGGGTTTCCTAACAACGTTGCCTGAGTTTTGCAGCCCGCGTACTACCTCTGGAGGACCTAGCCCAGATTACAGCCCAACTTCCCCAAATTACAGGTAATGCGTCAAGTTTATCTCTCATCTGCCCGTTGTGAAAGCACACCATTAGCTCTTGTGACAATTATACAATTTTGACCGTGCAGCCCCAGCGCTAGCTACTCCCCCACTGCCCCGGGCTACTCCCCGTCATCCACCGGGCCGCAAACTACCGACAAGGACGACGAGACTGCTCCTTGAAAGCTGCTGAGCCCAGAAAATAGTGGCAGGCTGATGCACAACCGTGTTACACTACCTATTCTTCTTTTCTTGTGTATCTGGAACTGGCTCTGTTTTTCCCGTGCTGCTCTCTATAGTTGTAATGTATGATACGATCCACCCCATAGAGACTGAACTTGTTCGCCTGTGATAATGAGTGGCGTGCCTGTTGGTGGCCGCCTTAGCTGGTCTGCTCAGAACAATCAGGCCTGACATTATGTCTAAATCTTATAAATTCTTTCGCTAATTGCTGTGTATTTCTGTTTGAGCTCGAGGGTTCTACGTAAGTTCGTTTGGTAGATGGATGGGAAATTCTGTTGTTTTTCTTCGTCCTAAATGAATTCGGACACGATTGTATTGTGCTATGACGTGTACAAAGCCAACACAGGTGTGCCACATATTATATGTGTGGCTGCAGCCTGCAGATGACCCAGCAGCTATTCTGGTCCGCGGCTTGACGCGGGCGTCAGGGATTGCGATTTCCTGGCATACTGATCAAGGAAGGAAGGGGCAGGATAGGAGCACGAGGCTCAGATATGCAGATACAAGGAAGAACAGTAAATTGCAGGAAAGGAAAACTGATAAGGAAATTTAGGTTTCTATTATGCGTGCCTCCCATCCTCCCTCTCCTACTATTTTATATTGAAAGAGTAGGACCACGCTAATAGTAGCTTAAGTCTTATTACAATGATAATTGCACTTAAGGTGCTAAACAACCACTTAATGATAACTTGTCTTCTGGACCGTCGGATGTGCTCCACTGCTCAGGACCGTCGGGTGTGTCGAGCTCACGAGACGCAGCTGTCTTCAGATGCAGAGGAAGGTCCTGACAGTGCTCCCCCCTTGAGACAATACCTCAGGGATTGAAGGCTGGAAACGTTGTTTGAACGAACGCAGCGTCTTCCCAGGTGGCTTCGTCAGCTGTCATGCTGTCCCAGTGCACCAGCCATTGGGCAATTGGTATGTCATACGTTCCAGCAGCACGGGGTACCTGGCGACGTTGCAGAACAGCAATTGGAAGAGTTTTGATTTTACCTTCAGGTGTTAGCATAGGTAATGAGGCATTAGGCACTCCTTAGGTCCGATGTGTTTCTTCAGTTGATTGACGTGAAATACATTGTGCAATTGAACACCCTCAGGTAGCTGCAGCTGATAAGCTCGATGGCCCACCGATTTCATGACACGGAAGGGACCATACCATTTAGATGCCTCAACAGATTACCAGTACCCAATGCATGCTCTCTGTGATTCTGCATCTTTAAGTATACCATATCACCTGGAGTGAATACACGTTCAGTGCGGTGTTGTCAGCAAACTTTTTCATTGAGCGCTGAGCTTTTGCCAAGTTCTGTTGCAGAGCAGTGATCATGTGTTCCCTATTAGCCAGAGTTTCCTGTGCCTCATCCGACAATAGTGCCTGGCTAGGGATATCTGTCAACTGAGGAGGTGGATACTGATATAAGGCTTCAAAAGGAGACATTTTGATCGCCGTATGATAACTACTGTTGTACCACCACTCGGCTGCTAGAATCCAATCTATCCATTTCTTTGGTTCTGCGAAGGCCATGCATCTGAGGTATTGTTCCAGACATTGGTTTACACGTTCCGTCTGACCGTCTGATTCAGGGTGGTAAGCAGTAGAGAAGTTCAGAGATATTTTCATTGCCGAGAACAGTTCTTTCCATAGCTTGCTTGTAAATACTCTGTCTCTTGTCACTGACGATTACAGTTGGAGGTCCATGAAGCTTGAAGATATTATCCAACAATAGATTTGCAATCTTCTGTACTGTGTAAGGGTGAGACAGTGTCAAGAAATGAGAGTATTTTGTCAATCTGTCCACGACTACCAGGATTACATCCTTGCCTTTAGCCTTGGGAAGGCCCTCTATGAAATCCATGCTAATTTCCGACCACTTGCTTTTTGGAATAGGTAATGGATTTAGGAGTCCAGGATATGGAAGCTTCTCAGTTTTTGAGATCTGACATACTGGGCATGCTGCGACTTTGCCTCAATGAAAGATTTGAGTTTTGGCCAGTAAAAACTCTGTTTAATTCTGTGATAAGTCACTCTATTTCCTGAGTGTCCTCCAAAAACTGAACCATGGAAACTGTCAAAGATTTTATCCCTCAGTGTTGTAGAAGCTCCAACATACACTCTCCCCTTGTATCGTATTACTCCTGCCTGCAAGGTGAAATTGGTATGGCCGGCAGGAACAACAGCCAACTCCTGAATTAGCTTTATACAAGCTTCATCACCCATATAAGAAGCAGTGATTTCCTCAGTCCATTGTGGAACCACCATTGATGTAGCAAAACATGCTGGCGGATTGTCAACACAGTTTGTGCTTTCAGTCACTTGATATTTCCGAGATAAGGCATCGGCAACAGTATTCTCTACTCCTTTCTTGTACTGTATGGTGTACTCAAACTCCAGCAACTTGACCATTAATTTGTGTTGGATTCCTTCGAGTAACCTCTGGCTTGAGAGATATTTCAAGCTGCATTGATCTGTTTTAATGATCAGTTTATTTCCAAGGAAATAATGGCGCCACTTTTTCAAAGCTGCTAACATTGCCATAGCCTCTTTTTCATATATTGAAGCAGTGCTGGCTTTTGGTCCGAGACATTTGCTGAAATAGGCCAGTGGTTTGCCTTTTTGCATGAGAACTGCACCCAGGCCTGAAGCACATGCATCAGTTTCAAGTGTAAATGGAACTGTGAAATCGGGCAGAGCAAGTAATGGTGGTTGTGACATCACTTGAATTAGTTTCTGGAAGGCTATCTCCTGCTCTTCTTCCCACTTAAATGCATTCTTCTTCAATACTGCATGCAGTGGTTGACAGAATAGTGCATAGAAGGGAATGAACCGTCTATAGTAACCGGTCATGCCCAAGATTCTCCTTAATTTCTTCACTGAATCAGGTGATTTCCAATTAACGATTTCCTTGATCTTTGCTGGATCAGTTTGGACTCCCTGACCCGAGATGATATGACCCAAGTACTCCACATGTGGTTGTTCAAACTTGCATTTTGACATCTTTGCTTTTAGCTCATGTTGCCTAAAAATCTCAAGGACTAGTTGCAAATGCTGCTTGTGTTCCTCCTCTGATTTGCTATAGACCAAGATGTCGTCGAAGAAGACAAGAACAAACTTTCTCAAGTATTTGGCAAATATGGTGTTCATTAATCCTTGGAATGTGGTCGGAGCGTTGCATAAGCCAAAGGGCATCACTAAATATTCATAGTGTCCCAAGTGTGTGGAGAATGCTGTTTTTGGAATGTCTTCTTCTTGCATTCTTATTTGATGGTAACCGGACCGCAAGTCAAACTTGGAGAAATGGGTACCTCCATGTAGCTCATCCAATAGATCTTCAATAACCGGAATTGGAAATTTGTTCTTAACTGTCATTTCATTTAGCCCTCTGAAGTCCACACATAATCTCCAGGACGTCCTTTTTTCTGACTAGAATTGCTGGTGAGGAAAAAGTACTTTTGCTCGGTCTGATTTCTTCATTTTCAGCATCTGTTGGATTATTGTTTCAATTGAATCCTTTTGGCTGTGAGACATTCTGTATGGCCTAATGTTTGGTGGTTTGGAGCCCGGTATGAGAGGAATTTGATGGTTACAATCTCTGTTCGGAGGTAACCCAGAAGGAGGTTGAAAAATGTCCTGAAATTGATGCAGGAGATTGCTCACATCATCAGATATTGGAGGGTGCTCTTCTTCTGTTTGGTTGTCACTGTCAGATGTGTTCCACATCATATAACCTTCAGCTCCATGAGCAATTAACTTTTTGCATTTATCAGAGTTTATCAACAAGTGCTTCTTTGGTAACAGATGGTCTTGGAAGGTGTGGATTGAACCATTGATGTTCATGGTCAGGTTTCTTTCTAGGAAATCAAAGGTTACTGGATTGTACTTTTTGAACCAGTCAACTCCTAAGATAATGTCTGCACCTTGTAATTTCAGGATCCTAAAATCCTGTGTGAATTTGTGGCCTCGAATAGCAAATGAACAGTCGAGAGCAATTTCATCTGAATCTAAAGTACCTCCTCCTGCTACCTTAACTTTTCTCGGTTGTGTTTTGGTCAAGGGAATCCTCAACTTCTTTGCTAACTCGACATCCATGAAGGTACTCGTACTGCCAGTATCCACGAGAGCAGTAGCTTGTGATTTGACCAGATGAAGCAGCAACGAAATTGTTGATTCACTAGGGTGTCCTGCATAAGCAGCTGCAGATATGTTCAGAAAATTACATGCATCATTTGCAGCTGGCTCTGCTACTTGAGGTTGCACATGAGCTTGCTCTTCTGGAGCTACAGGCTGTGCTTCTGCTTCTGGTTCGTCATCATCGACAACATAGCCTTGCATTTCAATCATATTCAGCGTACGTTGCAAAGGAGCACACTTATGACCCAGAAACCAATTCTCAGGGCAGTACCAGCATTTCCGGGGTTCTCTAGGCCTAGCTGGTGCTTCTCTGGCCCTGTTATCTCTAATAGGATTTGGTCTTGGTTGTTGTTGTGGAGGTACTCTTGCTTGTGGTCCAGGAACCGAAGTCCTTTTTGTGTTTGCCAAGTAAGCCTTCTCATACTGTCTAGCATACCAATATACTGAAACAAGAGTTGTTGGTTTCTGGCAATGAACCGAGTATTTCATTCCCTCCTTCAAACCACTGATGAAGCGATCCACAAAGAAATCCACTTGTAAGTAAGGTTTGTCTCTTTTCATCTGTTGCATCCAAGACTCATAATTATCAATATACGAATTCACTGTTGTTTGCTGTCTCAACTGCTGCAGTTGATCCATTGGATCAGCCATGTTATTGTCAGGAAAACGTTCCACCAAAACATTGCACAATTCAGACCAGGACATGTTGTGCATTGCAAAACCAGAGCTGTTTAACCATGTTTTAGCTTGCCCTCTGATATGTGCAATTCCCCACTTTACTCTGCTGTGCACTGGAATATTGACCAGATTGAATATATCTTCACACTCCAATATCCATGCTCGAGGGTTCTCGCCGTGGAAGGTAGGGATTTCCACATGTGGTGTTCTCAATTGTGGGTCTGACTGGTGATGCTGATAATGGTGAGTGTGATCTTGTTGTGGTGGGCCTGTATGTGTGAACTGTTGGGGAGCAAAATTGTGTTGCTGATTTGGCTGGAATGGGTAAGCAGTCGAATTTTGTGGGTAGTGTGGTGGTTGTGGAGGATAGTAGGATGTGTTTGGAGGTGGAAGGGAGTAGAAAGGTTGTTGCTGTTGTGGTATAGTGTAAAAAGGCTGACTTTGTGGAGCGGAATAGGGGCAAATGGAATTGGTTGATGATGGAATGGTGGATGAAAACGGCTGGCTTTGTGGTAGGGAGATGGGTGTGTAGTATTGTGGGTGGGAGTGTGGGTTTGTGTTCTGAATATAGTGCGTGGTGGCTACAAGTGGAGGAGTAGTGGTGAAAATTGGTTTGGTAGCGGCCATACAACAAACAACTGGTGTGCCGGCTGTTGCTGCTTGGTGGAGTAATCGATCTGGCGTCGACGTACCAAGGTTTGGGCGAAGGGGTGGTGATGGAAGGGATGCGGAAGGTGTAGGCTTTTCGAGGATTGGCGACAAGGAAGTATTGGGTAGGGGTGGTGGGTTGCAAACCTTGCCGACTGAGGTGATCTCGTCGGATCCAGCGGTGACGGCATGGCTGGTAGGCGCGCGTCGAGGTCTGCTGAGAGCTTGGACACCTTCTCGGAGAGCTGGAACATCGCATCTTGAATCGCGTTGAACGCGTCAGCAGAGCTCGCTTGGTGCTGATCGAAGCGAATCCCCATGTCCCGGACCACGCGCGGCAGCCGTGCACGGAGTTGCTCGTCTTCCGCCAACTCAAGTTCTTCCTGGCGGCGCGCTGCTTCTTCTGCCGATGCCGCATCCTCAACGGCGACGGAATTCGCCTCCGTCACGGCCGGACTTTCTGCCATCTTCTCTGTCACCCCTGGAGGCTCGCGAGATCGAGACCTTGGGCGACGAGATCCAGTCATGGTGAACGATAGGGCTCGTCGAGAGGGATTTTACAGCCAGACCAGAGCGGTCCAGAAACCTCGTGTTCGTCGATGGAGAAATCGAAGATTTGACAGCGAATTGGGAGGGAAGGGTGGGAATTTGGTCCGGGGTCGACTGCTCTGATACCACCATGTCAGGGATTGCGATTTCCTGGCATACTGATCAAGGAAGGAAGGGGCAGGATAGGAGCACGAGGCTCAGATATGCAGATACAAGGAAGAACAGTAAATTGCAGGAAAGGAAAACTGATAAGGAAATTTAGGTTTCTATTATGCGTGCCTCCCATCCTCCCTCTCCTACTCTTTTATATTGAAAGAGTAGGACCACGCTAATAGTAGCTTAAGTCTTATTACAATGATAATTGCACTTAAGGTGCTAAACAACCACTTAATGATAACTTGTCTTTTGGACCGTCGGATGTGCTCCACTGCTCAGGACCATCGGTGTGTCGAGCTCGCGAGACGCAGCTGTCTTCAGATGCAGAGGAAGGTCCTGACAGAGGCTAGCTTTTGCGCGCGCGAGCCGTCGCTCGGTCGGTTTCGGACAGGCGCACGTGGCCGGTCCGACCAGCGCACGTGCACGCCGTTCCGGTGCAGCCACGGCGGCCGCTGCCCCCGAAGACGAACTCGCCCCCGCCGTTGAAGACGATCTCGACCCTGTCGCCGAAGACGAGCTCATGCCCGCCGTTCCGGCGCCGCCATGGCCGCAGCCGCCGTCAAAGACGAGCTCCCCCACCGCCAACGCCGGCCGGACCGCCTGCCTCCGCCGCCCGCGGCCGGCGGCGCTTCCGCGCACGCCTTGCCGCCCCGCCCTGCTCGAAGCTTCTCCTCCGCCGGCCTGCCGCCGCCCGGACCATCCCTCTAACCCCACCCATCTTCTCCGGCGACCCACACCCCCCAAGATAAGTTTTCTCCTCGCCTCCGCCGCGGCCGGCCACGGCTCCGGCTCGGCCTGGCCCTGAATCGTGGACGATTTTGTTCACATGTGAGAGAAAGAAAGCAGAAGGAAGAAAGGAAGGAGAATGAAGAAGATGGGCACATGGGTGGGCCCCACCCACGCGTTTTGCTGCGTCCACCAACCGCGCGTTGCGCACTCGACAGGGAGCCGTCTCGGCTGGACACAGCTGCCCCCCAAGCTTTGACTTGCACATGTGGTGATATTGCTGATTACGCAGGATATGACGTGGCGCACCGGAACTAGCGTCGCTTGTTGGTTCTGTAGCGTAATTGCCTCACAATATAAAGATGTGTTATGATTTTTCCACATTCAATTGTATACATGTATCTAGACATTTTTCAATGTCTATGTCCACTCATTTCTACTCCAGATCTAAACAATACGGGAAACAGTAATGAAGGGAGTAGGTACTGCCACAGTTTATTGTACATGCATCTTCTTTTTTGAGTAGCAAGGTAATAACCCCAAAGTTTAACCTAAACAATGGTAGATCACCTTTTTGAAGCTGTTCAAACATCACCATGAACTTATTCTTGATCACCGCCCAAAACTTTTTGTAGAATTCCGCAGGAAACACATATGGGCGGGAGCCTTATTATGCTCCATTTGTGAAATTGCCTCTAACACCTCCTTCTCATTAAAGTGAGATGTTAGGATCACATTCTCGTCATTTGATATATGTGGAATTGTGAGTCATAGAGACTCGTCAAGCGAGATATCATTTTGTTCCAGAGCCTCGAATAATTTCTTATAATACCCCGTTATGAAAGTTTTAAGGTTAGATTCACCTAAAATCATTTCTTCACCTTGCTGGAGCTGGAAAATACTTTTTTTCCTATGCTTTCCATTGGCAATTAAATGAAAAAAAGTGTATTAGCCCCACCTTCTTTAATGTACTTCACTTTGCACGTTGGGCCCCTTTGGCCTCCTCATCACGTCGCAGCCTAGCAATACATGCATCAACTTCTTTCTTAGCAGCCCTCTCCACTATAGAATGCGGCGTGAATTCTGCTTTAATATCCAACTCGTCAATGAGTAAAAGAAGATTTTCTTTTGTTTCTCATATTGGCCTCTTAGATATTGTGCCCATAATCTAAGAAATTGGCGCATATGGCGAATTTTGTTCTGCCATCTCTCAACCGGAGAGCCACCACCAACGAATGCATGATGACCATTCTCGAGCGACCAACTTATATAATCCCGTCTTACGAAGACATGATAATTCGAAAAAGTGGGACATGTTGCGCTTGGTTACCGGAATCAATTAACGGTGGTGTATGATCAGAACCCGTACGGGTCATCGCTTGCACAATTACTACTTACTAGAGGCTAGAAATAATTTTTTTGACATTCCACGAAGCTAAGATTTTGTTCCCTAACTTTTTCCTGAATCATATGCACAAAACTTATGGCCCTCCAATCGTAGCCGCCGTGACATTCTCCGGCACTACCAACACCATGAAAGTCGAGGCAAAGTCAATGTGGAAGACTGCTACATAAACCTCTCTGGGGCAAAGTATCCAAATGTTCTCTTCTCAACAAACCGAAGAGGTGAGAGGGAGAAGGTGTGTACCATGCCCAAAAGAGACTTTGCAAAGTGGTTCTAGTCCTGTACGCCAGGAGGTGAGAAGAAGGTGTCTACCATAAACCAAAGGAGACTTTGGGATGTGTATTCGTCTAGTATATGTGCATCTGCTATGCTGCTCACATGCGGTGAAAGGGAGATGCAGCTTTATCACCAGCACCAAGTCACTAACCATTTAGTGTGCGTCCGTGCACATCACATACTGCTGACCAACCGCCAATCAGCTGCTAGCCACAAGCTCTTTCCTAACTCCACGGCTCTCACACGTGTCAGCACCCTGCTGGACCGAACTCCACCAGGCAGACATGTGGCAGGCCACGTCAGACACGGCATCGACACGTCACCCGTGTCGGCCAGTCCGCTATTGACAAGTCAGCGGCTTATTGCGGCATGTGATGAAGAGTTTAATCACCCTGAAGATGAGAGTGGAAAGGGGTTAATCATCCTTGTCATGGTGGGATTAGTGGATCAGGCCTCATGCTGTCTGGGATCGTGAGCTGAGAGGTGGGATCTGCCCCAAAGTGGGTATGATCGTGAGCTGTGGTTGTGGTGTTGGTGCCGGGCACTCTGTCCTGTAACTAACGTGTAGCTCTCCTGTACTCTTCTTCTTAAGCTTAATATAACGAGCGCAGATCTCCTGCGGTTCTCGAAAAAAATGCTGTCTGGGATCTTTGGGATGTTAGCTGGATCAGGTGGTGTGGTGCTCTGCATGAACACTGATGTATATGCTCTGGCTGGTTTGCCCCTCTTGTGATATGTCGGCCTGGCTGAGCATCTCCCATTGGCTGCTAAGCTGGAGCAACATTTCCTCTTCTATGCTCCACTACTCGATCTAGTCTTTCAATTCACAGGCTATCTATGGAGAAAATGGCAACTTTTTGCAGATGCAAATGTTTTTGCGATTGACGGGATGTGTTGAGTTGATATGCTCACTTGTCGTGTACTAATGATACTGTTTAGAATAACTACAGTTCACTAATCCCCTGACGCGATTTCAGGTGCAGGATTTTCACCGGAACTTCACATGAATTTTGTAGGAAATGTTGCAATCTCATAGGTTTTGTATGAAAATTTTGTATTCTATATGAGGCATGTTCCATATGAAAGGTTGGTAAAATGCATTTACAATACCCGACACCCTAGGATCAACAACAATATATATCATGGACTTAAGATTGTGGGGTCTATCTACTTTAGCATGTTGACCTTCCCCATCAGACCACTTAATAATCACAGTTTTTTTAAATAAGATTTCATCTTCTAGATCTTCAACTCCTGACCTCTAACCCTTTGCATTATTACGTGAGTTCAGTGCCACCAACCATTTTAAATGAAAATGTGGGGAATCTGTTATCAATTCAACGCACTGTTATGTTCCTTTCGGTGAGGATGATATATCATCTATCCTTTCCCAGCTGTTCTATTCAGTGTTGCGGCGCATGCATTTCTCTTATTATTATTATTATTATTATTATTATTTGTTGCAAAAAGGCTAGCCATTCATCTTCAAACCACTGAGGGAGCCCACATAATCTCCTAAGCACATTCCATTTCATGCTTTGACCCCATCGCTATCATAATATCTGTATTATTTCCTTGAAGAGAAGAACCTAGTAACATGCATTTGCCGCACCCCACTACTTTTGAAAGTAATAAAACCTTTTTGGGTTTGACTTATCCCCATCATTTAGTCACTCTATTATTGGGATCATAAATGTACTATACATATGCGCCGAACATCATCACAGGCTATAATATGATAATTAAAATTTGTGCAGAATTAATAAGGTTTGGATACTGGCTCTGTGACTGAAAATAATTAGTAACCATGTACTTGCAAACCTCATTCGGCAAACATAACCGACACATGAAAATGTCAATTTCTTTTGACATGGGATCTTACAATTAATAACTTTGACATGGAAGAAATTATAATCAGTGTTTGTGCACCTTTTAAGAAAGTCTACAATTTGTTTATATATATATTCGATAAACATATGCGAGGCAACAAGATTGCATGTTAAATTCAGAAGTGTTGATAACTTTTTTTCAGATAGCATGCAGATCATAAGAGCAAATACACCAATTTATCCATTAAACAAATATAACGGGAAAAAGATCTGCAAACACAACATACAAAAATAGTCTACATCAATCTAAAATGAATTTTTGAGGAATTTATTGAAGGTCATCAGGATCCGAGAAGCATAAATGAGTGATTAAAGTGGTTTAAATGTCTTCAACCATTGGAAGAATTATAATGAAAAATTGCTTAAAGATTTCGGATGGCCCAGATCAATATTATTTAAACTATTAAACTGGTATATATCTAGAATTCATCTAAATAAATAGGACCATCTTAAATATTTAACAATAAATAAAATTTATCCCAAGCTTCAGTAAACAACAAGAGTTAACTTTTTAAGTGTACTGTCATGTCCTGTGTCACATTGTATTTATTTTTATGTCAAACCACATAACAGCTTCAGATCGCAAACCGAATCTCTTTATCCTTTCATGCATGCGCATTGTCCCGTCTCCCATGTTCCAACTATCTGAAGGAAAACCAAACAAGATGAGCCATCCAAGCACAACCGTCTTATTAGCCGAAATAATTCATCTAGAGACAGTCTTACCGACAAGCAAGCATATTTGATAATTACTGCGTGTAAGAGAATTCCATCCAAGTTTGTCTGTGATAAAGCATGATAAAAAAAACATGACTGAATTGACACCGCTGTAAAGTAGTCAAATGTGGAAGTGCAATAGTTTGGGCTTGAATTTATCCGAGTTTTGACTGCAGCAATGTGACCTGCCGTGTTGCAGTTTCTCTACGGAAAACTTGTGATTTAGCTCAAGTGTTTGCTTTGGCAGCAAGATCCAGTAGAATTCGAACAGCTTTCTCATGCTGGGAAAATCTTTCTGGCGGATCACTTCATTTACCTGTCAAAGTTTGTCGACTGGTATGTCCTGATCTCCATATGAAAAATGAGCGAGAAACAAAAGTATTACAGAACAATGTGTATGAGGACAACTCCATATTACAAGTTTGCAAGCACTAGCGTTTTTTTAAATGCGTGTGGAATTTCCCATTGATGTAGTTCAGAAAACGCGCTTCAACCTTCGGAGTTGTTTTTGTGAAAAATCTCAAGAAGTTTCATGCACCTGGCCAGATATATACAATACATCCATGTAGTCTTCTCTGGACATTATTAAAAGTGTTGCAATCAATCCTTGTAGGAACAGAAGACAAAGTTTGGCATTATTGTGTGGGGAAACCCCAGATAGCAAATCTGGGCAACAGAAATGCTCCACTTCATATGAGCTCACGCTTTCTCCACTAGTGAAAACAGGGCACTGGTTCCGGGTCGTAAGGGTCTCTAATACCGGGTGCCCACCCGGGACTACAAAGGCGACACTAGAGCCCCCTTTAGTCTCGGGTCAGTTACGACCCGGAACAACAGACTCCCACGTGGCCGCGGAGGCGCGAGCGTGGTGGAGGACCTCTAGTCCCGATTGGTCATACGACCTGGGACGAAGGATCTCACACGTGGTAGCCTGTGATTTTTTTGTTTTTCCTCCTAATTTAATATTGAAATGGTTCAAAAAATATGCGGTTAATTAACTAGAAAAACAGAAAACTACATATAACATATCAAAATGTTCATAAATAAAAATATGTTCACGTCTATCTGGTTACATGGAGATCATAACCGGGACTAGAGCCCGTCTATTCGATTACACGTATGGAGATCATAACCGGGACTAGAGCCCGTCTATTCAATTACACGTACGGAGACCATAGCCGGGACTAGAGTCCGTCTATTCGGTTACACGGAGATCATAACTGGGACTTCACCGCCCTTCTCCATTGTATGTTCCCTTTGGATGTATGATACCGCTGATCAGAAACCCCGCAAGTTACTCTTTAGTGCTTGAAAGCGCTGTTTTAGTGGCAGTTTCCTCCGCAATGAATCCGCCTATAAAAGAATGAGATCAATATGAATATCAATCATGAGTAACAAAAATTATGAATGACACTGAAGACAATTGATGGTAATAAAATAAAATTATGAATATATTAGGTCACGTACGTCTATAAATTTCTTTGCGTCCCGCTCAGTGGACGACCGACGAATACACTCGCAAATGAAATATCCACACAGATTGGTCTCGGTATACTTTACGAGAACAAAATTCAGTCAAATAATAATCAAGATATAGTGGTATTGAAAACTGCAAATAAAAAGATGCGCGAACCTAGCTAGCTCGTACTACTTACCTTGGGGCGAATAATAGTCAGCTCATCTGCAAAATGACCGGTTGTCTTCTCTTTGAATAGTATCCAAACCCTGCCCGGCCAAAAAAAATGAATAATGAGTTATTAGTTACTTGATATCTCTGAAAATGAACAAGAGAGACTGATATAGTGCGATAATGATTGAAATTACCTTTGGAGCGCATCTAGAATATCTTTGTACCTCTCCTTAGGCCAGTCGAATGAGTCGTAGACTAGAACTTTTGATCTATCAACTTCAATGATTAGCAGAATGTAATGGTCACTGTCAGGAACTCATCAGCTACACTTAATTTGTATAAGCGAGTAACACTCTCATAGCTGAAGAAGTAAGGAAACATTATCTGCGCCTTGAAATGTTGCTTTTTTAGGGCCCTTAGCAAGTTTTTCTCCGTGTCCTTATTGTGGTCCCGTAGTGTGACTGCATTAACTCATACTGGGTTAATGAACCCAAAGCCATAGATGTCCTTTATGTCATATTCATTACTCTTCATTCTGCATAATACCGTAGTGAGCATAGTTAGCGAAGGCAATGACCGAGCTGAGAGCTAAAGACTTCATCTATTTTGGAAATAAATGAATTTAATCCCTTACAGACAGTAGGCACCGACGAGATCCAAATCGAGGGAGTCAAGGTTGTATAAGTACCATAGTTCTTCAAGTTGAATTGTATACACGTCTTCACCCGTGAAATGATTATTTGTAACTCTCACAAAAATCAAATATTCCTTAAATTGCTTTGCGATTTTCATGTACCACATCACCTTGGCAGAAACCCTCTTCCCGGGGGACTGGCCCTCAACATCACCAGGGTCATCTCGTCTGATCTTATACCGCAATGCACCGCATACCGGGCATTCATTCACATTCTCGTACTGCTCACCACGGTAGAGGATGCAGTCATTAATGCATGCATGTATCTTCTGCATATCTAATCCTAGAGGGCAGATAATCTTCTTTGCTTCATACGCACTGTCAGGCAATTCGTTATCCTTTGGAAGCTTTTGCTTCACTATTTTCAGTAAATTGCCAAATTCCTTGTCAGATAACCATTCTCTGCCTTCCATTGCAGTAATTCCAGTGTGGTAATCCTTCTCATTCCGACAGTGACGGCATGGATAACACATAAAACCATTCCGCTTGTTTGCGTTAGCCACTTTGAGAAAAGATTCCACGCCTTGCATGTACTCGTTAGATCGTCGTTCAGCGTACATCCATGGATGACTCATGTGCAATCACCGCTAAAACCTATTACGGTAAACGAACATAATAGGGAACTGACCATATTCATTAATACAAGTTCATCACATTAAAACCAAATTAGAGTAGTGACCAAATGTAATACATAGTTCTCATAAAACATAAATTAATTGAAACTAGAATACAACTATTTAAAGAATTTAAATCCAACAACAAATGCGATCGAAATCGCAACTAAGGTAATTATTGAACCAACAGCATAATGATACCAAGCCTCTTGACTAATTGCATATTTTCTAATCTTTTTAATCTTCAAGCGCATTGCATCCATCTTGATCTCGTGAGCATGGGTGACGTCGGAAAGCTTGCACTCGTGTTCATCGACGATGTCGGCAAGCTTGAAGTCCAATACCATCTTCTCTTCTAGGCATTGGAGACGAAGATCGTCGCTTATCTTCAATTTTGCTTTCAAATCGTTGTTTTCTTTTTTTTAAAGTCGACAATAGGGTCGGCTGGAATTTCTGGTTCAACTACCTCCTAAATAAAAATATATCTATGTCAAGTTGGTCGGCATGATTGTTATAAACACGAAATGAAATAAATAGTTATAAAAATATACCACATCCGAATCATAGACCGGACGAGGGCCGACGGGGTCAGATATCAAAACCATGACACTATACATATAAAAAACATAAGAAAATTATACAAGAAATAATTATGCATTTGAATCATACAAGTAATTTTTTAAAAATAAAAGATAAAAAAAGAGGCTCACCGAGGTGGTTCCGGTCACAGGACGGCGGGGGCTATCTACGGCGGTGAGGACCATGACAACACTAAAATCCATAAATCATAAATTAATTTGAGCTCAAAATGCATATAAAAAATGAACAACCTAACTTAGGCATTTCATCAAACACCTAGGTAGCATTACAAAAATGAAATGAGCTAAACTAGTATGGAAATGAGCTAAAATGAGCGACGCCGGATGAAAGGATCAAATTGCTAACACTTGGAGAGATGGGTGCCGCCTATCTTGACAAATCGTGGAAAAAACTGGGGCTAAACTTGAGCTTGAGAGAGGAAACAATGGAGATGAACTTGAGTTCAAAAAAGGTGGCTGCTCCCGGGGTGGAAGATGATATAGCAGGACCTCTAGTCCCGGGTTGTACCACGGCCCGGGACGAAAGGTCCACTCTCCTGTCCCCACTCTGCGGCTGCCTGCCGCGGTCCCGGATGGTATCATGACCCGGAACTAGAGGTGCTCTACGACCCGGGACCGGAGCTGCGCGGCGTCAGAGCCGTTGGCCTGGTACTAGTTCCCTCCTCTAGTCTGGGTTCAAACCACACCCGGGACTAGAGCCCAATTCAGCTCTCGACCAAAGGCCTTGTTTCCACTAGTGTCTCGCACGCACGCGCACGCACACAACACTCGCACAACAACAACAACAAAAATGAACAAATCCTTGCAGAACTTTGTTCTTCTATCATTTTGGTTGATCATCTTGTACAGAAAAACAGATATATAAATGATACTCCCTCCGATCCGTTAAAAGAGGCGTGGGAAATCAATGTAACGTGTAAAAACGTGCGTACAAGGTGCGACCCTTTTTTCGGATCAGAGGGAGTAGTTTAATTTTGAGGACTGCAGCTACTTTTATAAATATATACACATGATGTGGATTATCTGGAGAAAGATGCTATGCCTTCAAGTTCCAGATAATATGACTCTGTTCATAAATAAGATTGTAGAACTAGGCAAAAATTATGTTATGCTCTAGACAGTTACTCGCCCCTATTTTGGCAGAATCTGTTCATGCTTATCCGGCTATTGCATAGCATACTCGTACAATTATAGCCAATTTAATTTGCATCAAGTTTACAGAACTAGTCCATTGCCCGGTGAAAGTTATACAATTGGCTTTTAAATTAGGTTTTATTTAATAAAAAAAGAAAAATCAGTGTTTTTTTTCTATGATCAGCCGACTGTAGAACTACTATTTCTAAGTAATCGCTAATAGCCATCCGATCTGAGCATCGAGATTCATGCAAGCACAAGAGGGACGAGAGATCTTGATCGGACGGCTATCAAAATTGAGTGAGAAATAACCATTTCTAAGTCATGTATATGGTCAATCCCAAATCTTTTTGCGGGTAATAGTCACTCCCACATCTAAATGCATATATTTGGATAAATGAAAAAATTGTTAACAGTTAGAAATACAAATCAAGTACTAGAGAGTAGAAGTGATGATTCCACCTAGGTATACCCTTGGAATAAAATGGAAAAGATCCTACCTATTACTCATTCCTTTCATAAAAGAATGTCTCAACGTATTCCAAATTTGTATATTTCTACATACTAAATTATGTGTATTAGTGTGTAGATACATGTAAATTTAGTCTAGGTTGAGACATCCTTTTGTGTATGGAGGGAGTAGGAAATATGTCATGATCTCAAAAAGACTACAACTATGATATCCTAAAGCTATAAAGTTCATGCATGCTAGCTACTTCGTGGAGGTGAGAACTAAGAAGTATCTTTCTTAAAGAAAAAAAAATCGTGTACCTTTATTAATCAGACTGTAGAGCATTAGGATTTGATATAGACCCTAAGCTTGGACTTCCGAAGCAAGTATACTTTTTAAATTGCCATGCAATAATACAAGGACCAATAATGCAGTAGGAAAATCACATAGCTAGTCAGCAACTCAGCATCCTACCTAGAAGAGGTTCTTGATAGCTTGGGAGTTGCAACTCAACAAACTAAAATTATACAATAGAACACCACAACATTCACAAAACTATGACCTACAATATAGTCTTTTTATTTCAGAACTTGGGAGTTGCTGCTGGATGACACACAATCTTTTTTTCATGCATACACATCTTCCAAAATCGCCAATTGCATCTCCGCTTGCCACATATTCAAGGTTTTCAGGAGTCTCTACAAGAGAAAAATGAGCCAAGCAAGTCCTCTGACAGTTTTGGGTGCCAGCCACTATTAGTCTATGGCCTGAAATTCTTGACAAGAAGCGTAATCTTGCACATATACTCATCCTATCCAACAACATCATGTGAGCAGTAGAGATGGATGACTTGTCACTTGATCCTACAGTGACACAATTGACCAGCTATCCGACTCCTTGAACCTTGCGAAGAAGCCTAATCTTATGCTGTCAGTCATGCATGCATGACTGACCTGTTATGACCAGATAAGGAAAATAAAGATGCATATGTTGATCACAAAGGTAGTCATAAGAAGATCACTGGAACTAACAGTGCTCAGCATTCACAACAGTTGCTACAAAAATAATGTCAAAGTGCTTGTGCCTTTCATTCGAGGTATGTAGCAACAGGATCAGTTCAATAATGCAGTACCCAATTAGCATTGTCTGGGATCTAGGTTTTCTAACCAGTGATTGGATTCAACTGTTACACAGGTCTATCCACACCATATCAAATGAAAAGGACAAACATAACAACTTTTGGGACACCGTGAGCAATCTTTCAGTAGTAGTAACAGTCAATCATCTGACCTGTAACTGTATATGTACAGCATAGACATGCACCGTGTTCCAGATGTCATGTCATTCAGATGAACACTTGTATGGTTCTCAAATCTTATCCAGGTTTGAAAAGGTTATTACTAGTACTAAAGGTAGTGCCCTTCTGCTCTGAAGACCCCACTGCTTCACAGAAGACGAAGCGAAGGTACAGATGCCAGATTAGTCCAACAGTACATACTGCAATTTTTTTTTTTTTTTTGAACATGGATGAGGCCCGAAGGCCCCAGAAGCTCTGTTACTCGGTGGGAATTCTTACAAAGAGGACCCTAACAAATACAAGTAATGCAAACAAGCCCTCTAATTTTACAAGAAAGACCCTAGCAGAAAAAACTGGAGAGCAATTCGGTCCTTCTTCTCCACCGCGTCGTTGACTGGATCGCAGAGCACGGCCGCTGGCAGCGGCGCCGGGGACTACGCCACTTGGTCCGCCGTCAGGATGGGTTGCCGTGCTTGGATCAATAGACCTCCAAATCGGCAAAACTGCCTGGAGGAGAACAATCCTCAGAGCTCGAGCTCTCGAGGCGCGGAGCGGCCCCCTAGGCCATGGATAGCAGCGGCTCTCAAAGCCGTCGCTTGGAATCTGCCGCAGGTCGAGCTTCATGGAGCTTTGGCGACGAGGCCCCGCCATTAACATCCACTCCCACCTCCTTCTCCCCTCGCCACCACGGCAGTCCAGAGGAGGAAGAAAGGAGCGATGCTTCTCGCAGTAGCCAGTGCCATGGGCCAGCTTCCAAGCCGGCGCGGGGTAGCAGGTGTCGCAAAGCCTTCTCTCCTCGCCTCCTCGGCCGGTCAGAGAAAGCAACACAACACCTCCCACCGATGCCAGTGCAGAGCCTCCTGCTCTCCTCCACCACCCCTCGCCTCCACGGCCGGCCGGAGGGGAAAACAGAGCAAGCAAAATCCACACCTGCAGGAAGGCGGAACGAGCTTTATTGGCGGAGGTCCTGGCCGAGTTCCACCCCATCACCTTCGGCTCCGACCTCCGAAGCACCGCGACAAGGAGAACCACCACCAGCGAGGTCTGGATCCAGCTCGACGAATCCATTCCCCACCTCCCGGCATGAAGCCGAAAACCAGCACGCAGCCGAAACTTACAAACACTACTAGCATAGAAACTACTATATACAGCCCTAGATCCAGCGCCTCTCCTAGCCCATCTCCGGCCAGCTACTCCGGCGGGAGGGACATCAGATCGGCCCGGCCGACGGCGGTCGACTCTCAACGGGAGGAGACGAGTAGGTTCGAGAGAGGAGAGGAAAAGAGCCCCTCTACATACTGCAATAAGAATTCCCTTGCAGCCATGCCACAGAAATGGACAGCAACTTATCATATGCTTCCTGAAAATATTTATACCTTATCCTGCTTTGACAGGTGTTTCATCAAGAACATGTTATAACAAATATAGGCTTCCTTACTTATGACATGAATAGGTTAACTTTTTTTAGGTAAAGGGATTTTATTACTTAAAAGTCTTAAATATTACACCCGGCTTCTGCATAACTAGGATGCACACGGCTAAAAGTTCACCAGTACCCAAGACGAAAATTAAAAAGGCGAATTAGATATCATAATGAGTAATTGTAGAGACGCCTATGATGATGATAGGTCGATCCGAAAACTATGTGGCCATCCATGAATAGGTTAACTGCATGAATTGGTATAAAAGACAGAAGCTCGGTTTACTTATAAGCTGTAGAGGTTAGCTACAAGAAATGGTATCCATGCATATCAAGTACAGTGACACATGGAGGCCTTTAGGTGGACACCCATATATACACATCACCATCAAGGAAGTCAAAATAAAAGCTCAATAGTGCAGCAGGAAATTAACATTGCTCACTAAGCATGTCATTTAAAATGGAGGTTCACAAATCCTTCTTCGTCTTCAGGACGCCGCAACGTTCCAAAAGTACACGTAGTTGTGCTAGTTAGAATGGTTCAGTGACAAGCACACGCGAGCTCCCATAATAGATGTTGGAGAATTCTTAATCCATCCTACATATCCTTATCATTCATGAGAAGCATCTTTGATCAATTAGCATATAGGTACAAGGTAGCCCTTCAAGTGAACACTGCCAGTGAGCCTACGCCATGAAGAGTGCCTGTACTACTGAAATTGTTAATTGCAGAATCTCGTCAACGTGTTTGCAGTTGCAGCATTATCCTCGCTATCACAGTTTTTTCTATGGTTTTTGGTCAGATTTCAGGACCCACCGTTTGATCAGCTATGTGAGCTTATTAGTTGGCAGGCTTCATGTGTCTGTTGTGGGGACAAGAGAGCTCAATAATGAGGCTTAACTATGCTTTGTTTCACAGCTCATAGTAAACTAGACGCAATTGTCCTGCAATGATCCAAACCTGGAGTTAGGTTTGGACTTCCGGCTTGACCTAAAACTGTTGTAATATCAGTTCAGAAATCTTATGGTGGCAGATATCTGCTTTAAACTTTCGGTAGAAAATACCTCCATATTTCGTAGACAAAGAAGGCTTACATTGCTCCCGGCCTCTTCAACAACTCAGAGATGCACACGACGGCACAACCTTACCGCTTTTTACAGCTATCTTTGTCTTCCAAAAGGAATTTCTCGTAAGAAATGTTTTGCTTTCTAAGGCCTGACGCTCTCATCGTAAATGCATGTTATTTAATCACCTCCTGAAACTATATTCTCTAGGTTCATCATCACTAGCACCATGACAATTTGCATATATCAATATATCATCTGCACATTTGTTCTCTAAAAGGAACGAATACTTCCTAAACCCCCATCGACCGTGCGTCAGTATTCGTTTTCACTGCTATCACAACAACTTTTATGTAGTAGCACTAATCATATGATGACATATCTATAAAAGTATTATTAGCGAAAATCAAGTAGGTTCTAGTCGCTAGTATAGCAATGCAACATTTGATTATATTCTCCACAAAGCTAGGGCCCAAGGAAAGGGAGCAGCCAAATGACTCTCGGGTGTATGTGCTCCTTGTGGTGAACGTTAAATATACTAATATACACCCGGATAAAGAAACTTCTGATGAATAAGAAATATCCAAGTATACAAATTCTTTATGTGTATCAACATTTCCAGTATAAAATATGAGCACTTTTTTCCCCTGAAATTTTTTATTGCTAATTGTTTTCAGAACATGATTCTGGTCTGGTATACAGGGGTGCAAAAGGGTATTTCTACTGAAAATTTAGAAGCATTTAAAAGAAAACCTTCTATATGTACCTCTGAATTATCTCCAAAAAATTAGCTTTATATTCATATTTTGTTTAACAAAGGGTGCAAAGTGGTATAATGAACTACCTATCTGTTATATTTTGGCAAGCTATGTAAAGTTTGTTTTACTTAATTTAAGTAAGTTTTAAGTGATTACATTATAGTGCTCAGATAGATGTTTTTTGTAAAGAATATGATACAGGGCTTAAAGTGTAAAGCAAACAATTCCCTCTTAACGAAGGCCATACACCTAAAATGTTCCTATGTTAATATTAGGCATGCATAGTGCATTCAATTTTTTTATTATATGTTGATCCATCCACACTTAAGGAGGCTCCCATTGCTCCTTGGAGCATCCAGAAGATTGTTAAGCTTAACGAAGTGGGAAAGAAACAGACAAGATAGAGATACCCATTCACATTTTATATTTGCTTTGTTGTTGTCGAAGCAAATATCATTCAACAGATTGATGTCTATTAATATCATCTGCTTTGCATATCTTTTCTTCTTTCCTTAAGGGAATAGAGCAAAGCTGGATGCGTCTCAGCTGGCTTTAATTTGGTGTTCCTTTTGGCTGATTTTTTTGTTCTAAGATTTGTCATTAGATTTTTGAAATAATTTTCAGTCGACCAAATAATGGAGCATTTTTCCTCTTTATAATTTTTAGTTCTGCAGTTGGAGCAACACGGAGACACAAAAAAAATTCAAATATGTCTCAAGAAAGGAAAATATGTTTAACATGATTGACAATGAATGGTTTGATCAATACATGAACACGAGAAGAAACATATTGGATGCTTTAGTCGCAGTGGCCGAAACCCTAGCCTACTTCCCATCACTCCTCTCATCAGCCCACCCGGTCACTACTGCGGGAAGCCGATGGGTAAAACCTGCTCATCAGATGACGGTGGAGAATCCTCGCCCCCTCCTGCTAACGTGTCGTGTGACCCTAGATGACGTCGTGCTCGTTGAATCTCGAAAACTGGGACAGTGAATTAGAAACCTTTTTGTGGTGGCATGGTTGTGGCAGCTGCACGGTGACCCCCTGTGGATCTAGAGCGTTGATAGTGGTGGAGAGGACCGGAAGAGACACTAGCCATGGCGACAACGGTGACTCGTGGTACGGCTATACCCTAAACTGATACAGAGTACCGCGGCTTCATGCCGTTCTAGCCTGCTGATCGGGATTGTCGCGAGTTCGTGGATGCAACTGTATAATGGAAGGGAGTTCTTGAATGGGATCCTCTTTTCCCAAGTCCATGTTCTGCCGATAGTGAGAACAACATGGGTCTGACGAAGGGGTTCATCCCACGGGTTTTGGCTAGACTCGTAACTCTCATCGTCCCTCGCCAACAAGATCATATGGGCATAATTTTTGGTGGAGTTGATCACGTTAGAAGCATGCGTGTGAGTATTGACTGGACGGCTCGATCAACATGTATGTTGGAAATGTTTTGAGATGTCATGTTACATGATTCTCATGCATGAGGCTTTTGCATATTTGTGGCCGAGTGATCTAGGGCACATCACTACATGGCTGATGTGTCATATCAAGGTTAGAGGAAATGAAAGTGGTGGTCAAGCGAATGCGACAACACATGGTGGTTGAATTTTGGTGGTGCTAGCTATTTCAATACCTGAACTAGGGTCAAAACCCTTGGTCTGACCTTCGTTAGTCATACCTAGCGTGGTATTTAGACGCTGTTATCATGCTGAGAGTATTGCAAGGGATTTTCTCAATCATACTCAGTACTAACCAAATTAGCATCTCGACGCACATGACAAGTAGAATCTAGTCATCATCTGAGTTAACATGTTTGTCTCGGTACTGTGTTTCTAGCATAACCTCAAACGAGTAAGAACAATATTGTATTGAACTACATAAGATTACATTGATCAGGCGACGACGATGCATGTGCACAGTTTGCTTCTTGGAGCATCGTTCTTGAAGAAACTCACTCAACTAATGACGGTGGTTGTTTCATTACGTATCGTTGGTCGTCGCTTTGGTCGGGGCTTGTTTTTTATCTCTTTGTTTTATGTTGTATGCATTTTTTCGATACATGATGATTTATTAAACTCATAAGTTGGTTGTGTTGTGTGAATGATTGATGTCTCCACTAACTCTTAAAATTAAATTATTGTAGAGGCTAGTTATTCCCTTAAAAAAGGTAAGGATTATGTGTGGAGTGTGGTTTTCGATCAATGCATGTGCATACCCTGGCCTTTAAGGCAATCTGAAAGCAATGGGTTTAACCCTGCATAGTAAGTGGCTAGAGTTGTATTCTCCATATCATGCAAGTAGGTATCACAAACTTATGCATCTCGTTTGTCAACCGCCAAGTTGACTTGCGCTGCAAAAAGTGTCGCACACTCGATTAGTCTCCCGATTTTCCCCATATTGGGTCATAATGGAACGTATCTGTGGTCTTCCCGTCAACAACAGGTCTTCTCCTCTCTCTTTTTTTCTAGCAATAATAGTGTCATGTTGACTTGCGGCTACCACAGCCCAGAAATATCACACGTGCATGTCTTGTAAAACCCTAAAACCATCAGGGCAGCATGGGGTTTCTTGGTAATTTTCTTGAGATGAGGCTAATCAGGCATGGACCCTACACTGGGAGAAAAAGGAACGGTTGCCCATTGTTGCTTGGAGAGAAGCAAAACCTAAACTTGTGTGTGTGTGTGTGTGTGTGTGTGTGTGTGTGTGTGTGTGTGTGTGTGTGTGTGTGTGTGTGTGTGTGTCATGATCGAACCCCCTAATAGGGGCTCCAGTGCCATCTCCATGGTGGTCGTATCCTCAATCCGAAAAAAAAGTTCCTTGGACTGCATGTCTGCATGGGTATGGAGTTCACTACTTTGGGGCGCAAGCACTTCGAAATGCAGATGGGATTAGCTCGAATATCATTCCAATAGCTATGTGAGAAAATGACACTGCTGCTCTTCAAATGTAGTTAAACAATATGCGCGTGCAGCGGATCCGGGATCAATCTAGAATATATAGCGAACAGATGCGAGGGCCTGAAACGCGCTGATCCGGTCGACACAAGTATCATTTACCCAAGTTGATGAACAATCTTTCCCTTGCCCCTGGTAGCTGGTGTGCAACGACGGAATTACTTTGAAAACCTTTCAAAGGTCGTGACTGGGGGAGAACTCTACGTGCATGGCATCTTTTCATGACCAATATTCCACTTTTGAGAGAGCATTTCTAAAGACTATTTCAGGAATATAAAACTGGCACTTGATAAATACTTTTTCATCTTGCTTATAGCGTAAGAGGAAGATAATTCCAGCGTGTGGCATATTATGTTAAAATCATTTATTTTTGGCTCTCTAGGATCGGTCCCAACTTCTCTGACCAAGGAATGCATTGCATGCCCGTGTTGAAGCACATCAATTTTAACCCACAAATGGTAACCAAAAAGATGAAATAATTAGCATTCTTCTTTCCTTAGTTGGTGCGCGTCTGAGGAATGAATTCAGACATCTTTTTCTCGAGAGTACAATTCAGACATCTTTGGAGGTACTAACTGGGGGAGAAATATACAGGGCATGACACCTTTTCATGGACACACTATTTAAAGCATTTTGTCGAAAGACTATTTTAGGAAATTCACTGAGAACTGATAAAGTTTTCTTCATGGCCTTACTTTCCAGAAGAAACACAATGAGGCAACAATATTAGCATGGATACTGGTCTTGGATCGTAAAAATTTCATACTTCTGTAGAAATTCATTTGGTACAAATAGGGGTGGACATCAAGCTCGAGGCTCGAGGCTCGGCTCGGTCTCGACAAGGCTCGGCTCGGACTTGGCTCGGCTCGATGGTCAGACAAGCCAAGCCTAGACCTGTGGATTAAGTCTCGAGGCTCGACAAGCCGGCTCGATGAAGCTCACAAGCCGGCTCGAAGGCTCGATAAAATAAAAAAAATTGGCATCGCCTTTGCTAAAATATAACAATTCAGCATGAGTGAAGAGAGCAGATTTCGTTTTACACTCGTTTTGCAATACCAAACTCCAAATAATTTGGATCTGACTATGTACGTTTTCAAATCTCCAATACAAAACTGGAGAATTATTATTTACCCTCGTTTTGCAAGATTTGTTGTTGTATAGAAAGTTTCAGCAATCAATACAATGAATAAGCAACAATTGGTCTATTTAGTTTCAGATTTGTTGCTGAATGCTGTACAAAAAATATCCAGCACTGAAATACACCAAATGCCGAGCAGAGGATATGGTTTTGGAATTCAAGTTATTGTTGTACGCAAGTCCTGCCCGTTCTGCGGATGCGGATCGGATGCGGATGCTTCTTGCCCTGCCCAGCTGCCCTTGCACCTTCTACAAACTGCAGATGTGCCAGCGACCCTGCACTGTCTTCTGTAGGTTGCATCTTCGGTGAAAAAGAGAAGCAGTAATTCAGCCGGAGACAAGTGATGGCCGAGGAGTAAAGCAGCTGGTGCGGTCTTTGCTGGAGCTTGGAGGAGAGGAGCAGCTGGATCCCGGAGTGCCAATCGGTGGTGGACGACCGGAAGTCTCGAGAAGACACAGATCGGGCGGCGGCCGAGACGAACGGGGCCTTGCGCGCCTCAGCGGTAACTAGTCCGGGACCGGGAGGAGCACGGGGTAGAGGGGATTCCATGGGAGAGCTGGGCGGCGGCCGGCCACGGCGGCGGCGCCAGAGAGCTCACGAGCGTGAGGGATCCAGGGACGCGTTTCCGCGACGGTCGCCTGGGCTGTTTAGTTGGTCTCCCGTGGCGGCCGGCTCGCGAGCCGAGCCACGAGCCCACCGAGCCGAGCCACCAGCCCAATTTTCAGATTTATTTGTGTACCGAGCCAAGCCTGGAGCCGGCTCAGCTCGGCTTGATTCCACCCCTAGGTACAAATATAAGGTGTGCTTCCAAATTCCTATGGATTGGACTCGTGCCACTCAAATTTATAGGAATTTTAACATCCACTCCACGTAACCTCTTCTTAAGGTTCAATCATGTAGGATAAACCCAATATTTCTGCGTTTTTGCAAGTGTTCAATCCAAAGCAAGGTTTTGGTTACCGGTAGGGGTTTCGGGTTACCGGGCGGTAATCGAGATTCCCGAGCACCCACGGGAAAGGTGCCTACCGGTCAAAAAAATCCCGAAAATATTCGAATTTTTTGAATTTGAACACAAATAGATAGATAAAGAAGGTTTATTCTGTCTACTGGAGAAATAGGTTTTCGCCCCGCTATATTAATATAGCAACCACTCGATACATTTGAGACCACCGCTGGGGAAAACAACACAATCCTGCCCAAAAGAAAAGAGAGAAAAATGAAGAGAAAACAACGCCAACATCGGCGGATCAACGAAAACGAAAGTGACTCTCGACCGCTACGTCCTCTCCGGCAAAGTCCCACCACAAGCCTAGCGCTCCGAATCGCCGCATACCAAGCAACACCTCCAAGAAGGAAAGCGACGACGCCGACGCTGCTGCCCAGACAAGTCCTAGGGTTTCCCCCGGTATGCTCCGAGGAGTGGGGAAGGGGCACCCCCGACGCCCTTCAAGAAGGAAGGGCGACACTCTCAAGTGTCACCGCGTCGGTGCCAAAACGACAGAGATTTCTCCCGACCCCCAAAAAACCACCTCCCGGACAATCTGAAGCGCTCCACCAAAACCTGCCGCCCACCACCAGACGCCACCTCGGTCTTGAGTCACGAACGCCGTCTCACCATGGCACACACTGCGAGGCCAGACTGAGAAGAGACAACCGTAGACAAAGGATGGCGGTACCACAACCACGCGGGAGGGAACAACCTCCACCGCCAAAGGCAGTAGCCGACCAGACACATCAGCAAGATCACACCAGACCATTGGAGTCAGAGGGTGGCAGTAGCACGACCACCTGGAGGACTTCCTCCACCGCCACTGCTGCGGGTGTCGACCGGACGCGGTAGCAAGGACACACCAGGCTGGGCAGGCCCGGCCGGGTCCAAGAGGACCCGTACAGTCCCCGCCATCACGCTGCTACACGTAGGCCACGCCGCCGCTGCACTCAAGATCGAAACCATAGGTCCGGCCGGACCCAGAAGGGCCCGTGAAGCTCCCACCATCGTGCTGCAGCAGGGGCGGTTGTCGTGCCACGCCGTCCACGTCACGGAGAACTCGAAAACAGGCCGGAGGCAGACTGGTCGCGCCCGACCCGCCCTGACCCAGATCGGGCCCGAAGGGCCCAGATCTGGGCCTGCAGGGCTGTGGTCAAGCCCATCTAGCCACCACTGCCGCCAACGGCGGCGCCACCGCCGCGTACGCCACCGGCCCGGGCCACAGGTCACCCCGCCACCACCAGCCGGACCTCCGTCGTCCTGAGACGCACCGCCGCCGGAAAGATGCTGCCCCGCGCGGCCTCCCTCGAGCGCGGGTAGAGGAGCACCGCCGCCGCCGGCACCGCCCGAGCCCCGCTCGGGGGCTCACGCCGACGGCGGCGGGAAAGGAGAGGCCGGAGGTCACGCTCGAACGGAGAGGAACTGAGGCCGCGCCCGGCCGCCGCGGGGGTGGCGCGGACGCGGGAAGAAGAAGGGGGGGAGGAGGAGGGGAGGGGGAGGGCGGAGCGGCGCTGGCCGGCCGGCGGCGGCGCGGCGGCGCAGCTAGGTTTTCTTTCGGGCGAGAGGTCGCGAGAGGTCCGCGGTAGCTCTCTGTCGAATGGTCGGTCCCCATTCTGTCTGCTAATGCAAGTCAAACAGTCGTAACGCGTTGGTAGCGGCCCACTGCTCTGTCCTACAGGTCCAGTGTTCGAATTACCACCCTTATTTTCTTTTTGAGTTTCTCTCTTTTTTTTTTGAGGAAAGGACCTGATACATCTCTACTCCTATAAAAACCACAGTTGGTGATGATGGTGTGTCTGCCATCTTTCATCCATGATCGTTCGATTTATATCTAACGGAGAGGGAACAATCTAGGCAAATTTGCAAATAACCCCTTGTCTTCTTATCTCTCCTCCCACCTCATCCAACCATTTGAATATTATTTTGCAGCAAGGAGAAAGCTAATCCAAGTTCCAACTATTCTCTGTGTATAACCTAATGGCTAACAAATGTAGTTATGTTCACTACAACTTCACAATTCTTTCGTGTGAAAATTGCACAATTTTGGTTATGCAAATTTTAAGCACTTTGGGGTTGCCTCATTGCCTGTACTTAGAGTAAGTACACAATATTCCATTTAGAGCTACTCTATTGGTAATTGTAAAACAGCCCACTAATGCCGTATGTTTTTTAGAGATGTTCTACGGATTCTGAATTAGAAATTAGAAAGACGGACATGTATTTCTTTGGTTCTTGGAACTTATATTAATAATTTTTCTCCCTATTGTCTTGTAATTCATCTTCAAAACACAATTAACTAAGAACAAAGTGCATTACGACATGGTAATTAATTTTGCTTATCAAATAGCTTGCCAAGTTTGTATTCTCACACGCTTCCATTACAATATGTATGTCACGACACACATGCATTTCGGGTATAGTAGGATATTAATTTTTTAAATTATGTGTTTATCTCTTCGTATACATGTGAATATTAAATATTATGTGTACTATATTTATATGTCCGGCAAGAAAAATATTAGTGGACCGTAGCAACGCACGGGTGTTCGACTAGTATATTAGGAAGCAGAGTACAAATTACAGGGCGATCCAACAAAGAAACAAAATTACAAAGAAACCCCTGCAAAAATGCACAGAGCACCCCATGCCTCCTGGAAAGAACACGACCAGGTCCACCGCCACGCTCCCGAGAAACCTAAACGCCACCGCCGTCGATGTACCACCAGCCGCCGGAGGAAGGGCACCACCACTTGTCGTAGACGGCCGCAAAGTCCATCCGCCGCCGCGCGACGGAATCTGAGCACGCTGAACGAACACGGCCAGAGCACCCTCTCTCCAGGTCCACCTTTCTTCCAGCCGACGCCACGCCGTCGAGGCCCACCCGCCGCAACACCCGAACTCCGGCGTACACCGCACCCCTCGCCACCACGGCCGGCCGGTGCAGAGAAGCCAAAGAAGAAGAACACCACCAGCAGCAACCACCAGCAAAACCAGAACGCCGAGCACCACCGGCTCCTCCCCCCGCGACCACCACCGGCCAGAGGACCACAAGCGAAGCACCACGTCCACAGCAAGATTGGGGCCTCTGCTCAACCCCACCCCTGCCCCCAACACCTTGACAGCAGCAAGAAGGGGAGAGAAGCAGAGACCAAGCCTCCACCACCAGATCCTGACCATGGCCAGCAGATCCGGCCATCCCCCAGTCCTGCCCGACACCATGACGGCCAGATCTGAAGGACAGGGATCCCGACCAAACCTCGAGCCCAAGCAAGGCAGCAGAACCGCGTCTCCCCCACCGCCCGACGCCACCATGGCGTCCAGATCGGACGGAAGGAGACCGAATCCGGGCCTCACCGCTCTTATTTAAGAGAGCATCACCAGATCTCGCCGCCAGCCACCACCTCCACCTCGGAGAGCCGACGACCGGGAGCTCTGGCCGCGACCCACCGCCACGCGACGGCAAGCAAGCAGCTCGACACGGCAAAAAGCCAAACAGCCACACGGGCAAACCTAAAACTAATATACATAGGAGAGCCGGACACCCTCTCCCCCCACTACTCCGGCCGGCCGAGCCGCCGGAGAGGGAGAGGAGAGGGGCCGGAAAGCCACCGGCGACTTTCAAGGGGAGGAGAAGAGAAAGAAGAGACGGGGGAGGAGAAGAGAAAGATTTTGAGTTTCTCTCTGTACGATTAAATCTCCAAAAATAGAAAAACATTGTACTACAAGAATCGAACCTGGAATCTAGAATGTAGGTATCCATCTTAATGGGTGGATAACGCTACGCTACACTCACTGTTGTACATAATTCAAGTGTAACGCTTAAATAATCGTCTTCAAAGGAAATTTTGAATTCAAAATTTGATTTTTAAATTTCTCCAGTAACCATCCGGGATTTCTCGATTACCGCGGTAACAGGGAATCCCGAGCACCCTCGGGATTTTTTTATATTCGGGAACCAAAACCTTAATCCAAACTATTTTATCCTATCCCAAATAAATGACGCGCGTACAGTTATGAAATTGTACTATCGTACTTCATTGCCCACGACATTTTTAATGAATCAGAGGGATTATATCATTTCCACTTTTTTCCCTATCTTCAGTCTTGACAAACCTACCATATTCCTATATTTCTCGTATTCCTGCATTTTTCAACTTGTAGGATGCTCGGGCCTTTTTTTCACAGGAAGGGAAAAACTAGACATGACATGCCAACATGCATGGCAGCAGGGAGTGAGTAGCGAGGGCGACATGACCCATTGACAAGGTGACAAGCAATCTCGAGGGGCATCGAATTCTGGCGCGCCTGGCCGCCGGGTACCGGACAACGCACCGTGCTCCGGCCACTCAGCCATTGACAAGCCAGCACGGCCCTCGCTGACATGGCGCCGCTCTGTGTAAAGCCATGGCGTTGGTTGGTGTCGTGCCCGATGCCGTAGAGGAACGCGGTGGGAGAGATGCCTCGTCGTGGTGCTCCGAGCTGCCGGAAGACGCAACCGTCGTGGTGTCGTGGCCGTAAAAATTCTAATTCTCTTGGTTCTGTTTTTGGTGGGTGGGACTCCGCTCCTTTTGAGCCATTAGCATATTGATATGGAGATGCATCAGACCGATCCCTTGGTTGAAATTGCTCTTTTTGGGGTGGGCACCTGATGACCTTGCACTGCATGCCTTTCACCTTCGTCAGCTCCTCCACTAGAAACAAGCTGATACTTCACCTGTGGATGAATATTTCGATAGGTCGGAGGCCTTCCCGATACGAGCATAATTATATATATGTACAAGATAGAAAATATTCGCCTGCGTGCTCTTTATGGGTGGAGGTGAGAGGATAGAAAATAAAGGCATATGCCAATATTTTGTGTTATTCCTTTTTTGTTTCTCAACACACTAGTCGAATTAAATCTTCAAATTTTTGAATGTTGTCCAAAAATTAAGAACGACTTGGTCGGTTATTTTGATACAGAACAAGTCTCTACCTGGGGAAATCCACTCCGGCTAATAGGTGCATCTACACCCACTACCCAAACAAAAAACTTCAAAATGTCAAAAAAAAAATCAAACAAAAAATTCGGATATACATATGAACATTTTATGTTTGCAAAAAAAAAAAGGATGAAAAAACATTTTGTCCGGCCGGTGTAAAAAAGACAAATCTCCGGCGTTCAAAAATGCCCCTACATGTAACATTTTTTCTCCTTTTCTTTTTTATACGGGTAGACATTTTTCATATGAACACCTGAAAATTTTGTTTGAAATTTTTAACATTTTTAAATACGTTAAAAATGCATTTTGCACAACGGGTGTGAACCCGTGAGTCAAAACATCATGTCCACCTCTACCCGTTATTTTATTTTTTTAAATAGTTAGAAGGATGGTTATACTCTTAGCGTGTGAAAACTCAAGTCTCGGGTTACACAAGTGCTTCTCAGTAAGGTAGAATATTTTTCAGTTGTAGGTGATATTCCCGTCGATAACCAGTATTCTTCAGGCAGCATGTGGACAACAGCTGACACAATAATAAACTCCATGATAATCTTTTAGGTTGGATCTAGAACACAAAACAGTGCACGCAGATCTTCCATAAGCTAGTCCATCGTATGCTTTCTTGCACAAGCTGCACTTTACGCACAACACTCATTGAGTTGAATCCATATTCATCTTCCAAAAAAAGAAAAATAGTTTTGCAACAGATTGGCTTCCACATCCTAATCGGTATCGTGTGTCGCTCTGATTTAATTTTGCATTATCAGCTTAAAGTTGAGGTATATATACTGAACAACATAGCTAAGTCTCTACCTCTTATTTTATTTGTTGAGACAGAAGATCCGCGCGCCTCATTTGTTTTACATTTGTTTTGTACTTAGATCTATATAAACTTAAGCTTGGGACGAATCCATGGAAAATCTTAGAAAACTTTGATTTGTATGATAGGAAAGTGTAGAATATAAAACTCATAGGATTGGAATGACATATCTAACTGAATCAATGTGGAAAGAAGAAGTTTCTGTGATTGTGGTAAAAAAAATCTATGACATTAGATCTCATGTTATTTTCCTATAAAATTTGTATTACAAGATTCTTATGGGTTTTTTCTTATGTGATATGACTACATGAATCAAACGGGGTTGAATTAAAAATTTCCATATGATTTCAATCATGTACAAATAATTTGACAATCCTATGAATCATAAAACAGAGGGGTGCCCTTGGGAATGCAGACACATGTGGTGCATGGCTGTCATCAGCTCGTGTTGTAAGGCTATTGGCAATAACTTATTGAATCTACCGTTCGAGCTCATAACAAATTAAAAGTTGCTCCTACTACTCAGCATAGAACCTTGAGCATTATACAAGGACTTGTTGTACGAGCACTACAACATATGCTATTTTTTTGACGAAAATCCGCTTGACGACATCGATTTTGTCACTGATTAGCCATAATAGGTGACGGTATTTGGACGTTTGTCACGGTTAGCGTTAATGCATGACGCTCAATTTCGTTGTCACTAAGATTGTCACGTAGGTGACGGATTTACGGGCGCCACCCTGGTCGTCACAAGTTTTTTGGACCGAAATGTCGGATAATTAAATAAAACTTTACAAAAATAATCGTTCGTTCTGTTTTGAACCCGCGACCTTCTGAACAAAATAAAGATGCCCTACCGCTTTGGTAAGGTTATAATTTTGTGTGATCTATGGAATTCATCTTTTTCAAAGTTATCGTGTACGTAATATATATTATATACCTATCAGATATGTGTTGTTATTTTCCTTATATCATCGATTGAAACAACACATGTTCGCATTGTCCACGGATCGTGGGTGCGATTTGGGGTTGCGGCAGGAGGGGGCTTTGAGGGTGCCATTGCCCTGGGGATCAAGGTTTCCGGCGGCGAGATAATTTGTTTTGGCTAGGCTGCTTGACATCCGCCCTACGGGAAGACACGGACAGGTTCACGACAAGAGCAGCGGTGAGTTCTGGTTACATATTAACGTCCTTGATTTTCTTCTGAAATTGAAATGATTTCGATTAACAATCGGATCATGGTTTGTAGGCAATGAATCGAGATTGGATTAATAATGCAAAAAGATTCACAACTGCACACCTTCAAGGTGCAAAGGAGTTTATGAAGTTTGTTCGTGATCATGGCCAGGGGATGTAATATTGTGCCCATGCAGTCTATGCCTTAATTTGATTCGTCATCCTCAATCAGTCGTTCATGCTCACATAAACATGAACCGTATGTCCAGCACATATACACGGTGGACTAGTCATGGGGAAGACAGGGTAGATGGGGATGATAATGCTGCTTATGAAAGTGACAACGATGATGAAGATGAGAATGACGACAATGGTCATAATGATGATGATTTTGCTGATATGTTAGCAGGTCGACAGGGGAGAGAGGTGAAGGTGAGATGAATATATATTCAAATCTCTTGAAAGAAGCGCAGCGTGAGCTTCATAAGGGATGCAGCACAATGACAAGGCTGTCATTCATTATCAAGATGCTTCATCTCAAATCGTACAACAAGATCACAAATAGAGCTTTCAATCTACTCTGTGATGTCTTGAAGGAGGCATTGCCAGATGAGGATTTTCCTAAGTCGTATAATGACGCAAAGAGCGCTCTTTCTGAAGTTGGACTTGGTTATCAGACCATTCATGTGTGCAAGTTTGATTGTGCTTTGTTCTGGGAAGAACATAAGGACAAGACACATTGTCCTGAGTGTGGACTATCTAGATGGAAAGAAAACAAAGGAAATAAAAAGATTCCTCACAAGGTGCTACGTTACTTTCCCATTATCCCAAGACTGCAAAGACTATTTGAGTCTAAGAAAACTTCAAGATTCACAAAGTGGCACAAGGAGCAGAGGGTTCCTGAGAATAATGTTCTGAGGCACCCAGCTGATGGTAAAGCATGGAAGGAGTTTGACAAAGAGTTTGGTTGGTTTGCAGATGACCCACGCAACATCAGGCTCGGTATGGCCACAGATGGATTCAATCCTTTTGGAAATATGAGCAATTCATATAGTATGTGGCCTGTGTTTGTCATTCCGTACAACTTTCCACCTTGGATGTGCATGGAGCAAAATAATTTCATGTTGTCACTTCTTATCCCAGGAAAACATTCACCCGGGAACGATTTTCATGTATTTATGCAGCCGTTGATAAAAGATATGATAAAGCTGTGGAGTGGTGTTAAGACACGTGATGCCTGCGAAGCTGAGCCGTTTCAACTGCATGCTGCATTTCTTTGGTCTATACATGATTATCCTGGGTATGCCACTATGTCTGGCCGTAGCACAAAAGGACATTATGCATGTGTTCACTGCGATGTGAATCCTTGCTATGTGTCCTTGAAAAACAAAACTGGATATGTTGGCCATCGTCGATTCCTTCCTACGGATCACCCTTACAGAAAAAGCAGACGTTTCAATGGTAAAGTTGAGAATGGAGCGCCCCCAAGGAGGTACACAGATGCAGAATTAGAGGAGAAGTTAAAAAGAGTTGAGGATTACAAACATGGTAAAAATCCATCTAACAAAAGAAAGCGGGTCCAAGAGAAAGGTGAACCAACCTGGCACCTCAAGGCTAGGCTTCATGAACTACCATATTGGCCTTTTCTAAAGATAGCACACAACCTAGACGTGATGCACATTGAGAAGAACATATTGGACAATATCCTAGGTACACTTCTTGAAATAGAAGGTAGAAACAAGGATACATTTAGCGCCAGACTTGATTTGCAGCGTTTAAACTTTTGGAAGGATTATTGGTTGCAAGATAATAAGGTTACAGTCACGAAGCCCCCAGCGCCATGGACCCTTAGGAAGGAAAACAAGATCAGGTTGTGCAAGTATTTGTACAATTGCAGATTCCCAGATGGGTATGCTGCAAACCTAGCGAACTGTGTGGATCTTCTTGCTGGAAAAGTAACTGGTTTGAAGACTCATGATTGCCACATTCTTCTGCAGCGTGTGTTGCCAGCAGGGCTGAGAGGACTTGTTCCAAAGCCAATGTATGAGGCCATAGCTGAATTGGGTAGATTTTTCAGGGAGTTGTGTTCTAAAACTCTGAGAATAGATGTGCTAGAGCGCATGAAGGTTGAGATTGTTTTAATATTGTGCAAACTTGAAAAGCTATTCCCCCTGCATTTTTTGATGTAATGGTGCACTTAGCTATTCATCTTCCTGAGGAGGCTATGCTAAGAGGTCCAGTTCAATATGGTTGGATGTATCCAGTTGAGAGGAGACTTGGGTACCTAAAGTCAATAGTTCGAAACAGAGCTAGGCCCGAAGGTTCAATTGCTGAGGGCTACATCGTTGATGAGTGTACCACATTTTGCTCAAGACATTTCAATGTGCATTTGGAAACCAGATTTAACAAAGAGAGTAGGTTCAAAGACCTGCCATCTCGTAGAAAACAAGATGGTGAGGTTGGAATTTTTTCAGATGGAGCAAAAGGTTGTAAAAATTCCAAGTTGAAATTTTTCCATGACGAGTTTGGCCAAATGGTTTGGACAGTACTAAACAATTGTGATGAGGTCCAACCTTACATTACGTAAGTTCCGAAACCCTCTTATATAGTCATGCATTGATTTTGACAGCATGACTGATCTTATTTTTGATATATTCTATTTTTAGGCTTTTCCGAGATGAATTAGTTAACATGGGAGTGCGTAACATCGACAAAGATCTTGAGAAGAATTTCGCAGCATGGTTCAGAGAACATGTGAGGCATTTGCCAAATGTTTCTGAAGATCTGCGTTCACTAGCTTTTGGGCCAAACCGGATGTTGCGAGTTCATACCGCATGCAATGTGAATGGTGCTAGGTTTCGTACTCTGTCTAGTGAGGCGAACTTACGCACTCAAAATTCAGGCATAATGAATATCGCATCTGCTGGTGATCAAGAAGAAACGGAGTACTACGATGTTGTTAAGGAAATTCTTGAACTCAACTACCTGTCAGGCAAGGCCCGCGATAGATCAGTCTTCTTATTTCGATGTGATTGGTTTGACCTTGCATCTGGTAAGAACACAAAAATGAGAGATGATGAATACTTCAAAAGCGTCAATACATCAACACTGTGGTACAAGAATGAGCCCTTCATTTTGGCTAGGCAAGGAAAAACATGCTTCTACTTGGAAGACACAAAGTATGGTGCTCCTTGGAAGGTGGTTCAGACTTTCAGTCATCGGCATGTATATGATGTACCAGAGAATGATGATGGCCATGAACAAGGTGACGTAATTAACAAAGATGCTTACCAGGAAGACTTCTGTTCATCACCGCGTATTGTCAATGATGTTGAGGATGAGGAGGAAGAACTTGATGTAGGCGACCTCGGGGTTGATCGCAGCGCTGAGTTGGAACGTATTGAAAAACGAATTGGTCAACTACGGCGTGAACTTGATGCTGTCAAAGAACAAGCTCGCAACATCCAAGACGAAGAACTCGAACAGTTGCAAGCGAATGGAAGAGGTGACAAGGCTTCAATATCGGATGTTGACAGCGATCTTGATTAGATATATTTTTATGCTCATTTGAAAGTGTTCGGGATCTCTCACTTGATTTAACGATTTTCCGTAAAAATGTATACAAACCATACTTATATTTTTTTCTCGTTACTATATGACATTACAAGACCATGTGCGCTGGTTTCTTATGTTTTTGATTTTTTTTGAATTAGTTATTCTCATTTGAAAGTTCGGTCAAATCTAGGCCAAACCTTCTAGAAGAATACTCGTTGGCCGTTGGATCGACGAGAATCTAGCGATGACGGTTGAGATCCGCTGAGCCAGGGCGATCCGCGAGACTAGCGTTCTACGCTCTGATTGGCCGGCCTCTTTTTTCCACCCAAACAGGCGTAGAGTGACTCTGGGTAGCACGGTTTGATTCACTGATTAGTGGAGCCAACCTACGGTGGGGTCCGCATGTCATTAGCTGGATTGCGAACGTGTGGGCCCGGGATGCGAGCATGTTGGCTTGGGTGGCATGTGCGGGGAACGACGGCGTTTGCTTGCTTGATTCAGAGATTCAGAGATTCAGACATTGCCATTAACCACGATTGATTCAGAGCCACAGTGATTCAGATGCAATGTGAACAAGGCAGTGATTCATCCGAAAGCCTAAGCATTCTAGCCTATTTAATTACAGCACACACTCCTCTTCCTCTCCCACCCAAGCCATAGCCACTCCCTTCCATGCGAAGGCGAATCCACCCTCCTCTCACATCCGCCATGGAGTTCGTCAGAACAACCTTCCAGCGGCCGCCTACCGTGCCGGAGCAGCGCCACCCGCCGGGCGTCCTCGTCCAGAACACGCTGCGTGTGTGGGCGCAGTCCAGGGTCAGGGGGGCCAAAGCTCTCACGCGCGTCTTCCTCGACGCCGGTTATGCCCATCTCCCACCGAGCACGCCGGCGATGTACGAGCTCGACGTCAGTGTGGACTTCTTCGACAACATCAGGATGATCGCGGTCAACTTCCGCAACCCGTTGGACGCAGAGCATCTACTCGGCCAAGTTTTTTGGTGCGGCTGCGAGTCCATTTTCTTCACCGTTTGTAACGTCTTCACCGGGACCGAGAGTATGTTCCCCCACCCAAACCAGATGCACTCCCTCCCCTACGAGGAGGACTGAAGTTGAAGACGGCGGTGAAGAGGCAGCCAATGTGGATCAATGTTTATTTTGTGTTTTTCTTTGACGTGTCGTGTCCCTGAACCTATCTATGTAATGGTGGCACTCGTTTGCTGAAATTATGCCTGGGTAAATTTAAACATGCGTGGTTAAGCAACGTGGCAAACAATGCAGTACAAACATGCGTCTTTAAACACTAAAAAGCAAAAGTGGCTAAATTAAAAACAAAAGAAGAAAAAGTGGTTGAAATGGCTCCTACACTTACTGTCATTTGTTCTTAATTATGCACAGTGTTTTCTTCAACTGTACTGTCATTTGTGTTTACTACTTTAAAGATGTCGGTTATTGACGAACAAACAATTCCTTCTGAAATTTGATATTTTGTGGCCACAAAATAGAATTCATTTGCTAACTCTGTTATTCATCAATTCTTCAGAACTACAATTGATCCAAACATAAAGATGAGGAAAGTTAAACACTTCATCAGGAATACAATTTCCTTGAGTACTCCTACAAGTCCCACTAAAATTTCGTCCTTCGCCTTACAATTGGTGGATACTTTTTTGGTCATCTCAGGATGCTTGCTTTCAACTTCAATCTTCGAGATTGCGTCGTCAGTACTCTCATCAGTACCAACTAGAGGTCCGACATCGAGTAATTTCTGCCTGATCAGTAGATCAATGTAGTCTTCTTCCCAATACCAAAACTCACAACCTTTCTGCATGACAGGAAAGGACAAAAAATGAGTTACATATTTTGCCGAATCAAGGATTACAGGCTCAGTATGTGACTTACTTTGTCCATTTCGCACTTGAAAAAAAGCCATCCGGGATGAGTCTCCGTCTTTGAGATCCACTTCTAGATCAGCCGGCCGCACTTGTCGCACTTGATGATTGGCAAAGGTTGGCCGACTAGCTTTTGTGCGAGGACTGACCCCGGACGAGGAACAATGGAGGTAGTGTTCGCTGTCCGATCAACGGCGAGACGACGGCTAGAGGAAGAAGACATAGCTAGAGACGGCGCTAACCTAGGTTGGGCCACCTGTGGTTCGTACTCTAGGCTACGAAGGCTTCCTTATATTCGAGAAGGACCTACGGCCAAACCGGATCTAGATGAGATGACCAAATTCTGGTAAAAACAAAAAAAAATCTCCGGTATCCGGGTTTAACGGAATTGATTGCAATGACCAACGGAAGATTTAGTTTCTGGAAACAAATTTCATTACGATTACAGTGCTACGATCTTGAGTAATATGAAATACATATGAACTACATATGTAATACGATGAAAATAAAAGTTGCTGATACATGATTGTTGAAATAAATAGATAGAAAAGGCAGATCACATGTGCATACAAAATCTATGCACCCAATTTTCAAGCAAGAACACCCTACTGGCCTCGCTTGGCCAACTCCGCCTCCAGGCGCTCCCTCTCTAGGAGCTAGGCTTCCTTGGCTTTCTTGGCCTTCTCGATTTTCTTGTCGAGGCGCTGCTTCTCCAGCACCATAGCTTCGTTGCGGAGGATATAAGCTTCCTTCCTCGCAAGCTGGACTTCCAGCTCGAGGGCTATAACCTTCCGATGAAGGTCGAGGTTGCTGTTCACCTGCTCCTTCAGATGGTCGGACATCTTCGTCACGATGTCCGTGGCCTTCTCGACCTGCACTGCAGCTTCCATCGCCTTGTCCATGTACTCACAAGCTTTCTTCAAGGCAGCAACTAACTGCTCACGTAGTTCATCAACAGTCGTCGTCAGGTCGGCGATCACCGACCGCTCCGCCGGCGTCAGATCCTCGGAGTCAGAACTGTCTCTGCACATGGATGCAGTCAATATCCGGAAGATGATGTCAGTGTACCACTTTGAACAGATCTAAATAAAGATGCAGCAAGGAGGTAAAAACAACCAGATCAATACAAAACTTAACCCTCATCTACCTCATGGAAGCAGATCGCTTGCCCGATGAGGCCATCAATGGAGTAGACGCGACGAGCAGATGTTTGTCGAATAGTGTGGGCGCTGAGATGTATCGACGATGAAGTACGAAGGGGAGGCCGTCAGCACCTCTATTTATGTAGCCCGGGGATCTGAGGAGGCGGGTGCGGAAGTCATGGCGACGCCACGTTCCCACGTATTCGTTTCCCCACGCCCCGCGACTGCACGTTTCCCACTTATCGCTTACCAATGCTCATTTTTTTTCTTACTGCCCACGTCAATTAGTACTAACCACAAATAAAGATGGCATTCTTAACAAAATCTCGAAAACAAATACCGAGTACGTGCGTACAAATCGACCCATCAAGTCATTTGGTGCCACACACTAGTACATAACGACACATCGGATACCCCTCTATGGAAACGACAGGCGTTAGGCGACGGAGAATCGCGCTTTCCGCACGGCCAGTGCGTACAAACCTGACCTGGGCCGTGGCTGGCCCGTCAACATAGGTAACGGAGAAAGTATTAACTCCGTTACCCATATTATTGGCAACGGTCATAATTCTGGCTCCGTTTCCGATATGTGCCTCTATAGCAACGGAGACTTTTGTGTGTCCGTGTGCAATGTGGACACGTTCCATCTTCGTCTAATTCGATGCGAGCGGAGTAACTGCTATGGCGTAGTGGCGTAGTGACGCCGCGGCACCACCCACTACTCCTTAAAAACCCATGATCTCCCTGCTATCTCAGTACGCCACTTCGCCGCAGCCATGGATACTCCTAGCAACTCCTCGGGCGTTCGCCGCAGCAGTTTCCCGCTTTCGCTGAATTGGAACCGCGTCGTCGTGCCGGAGGCCGTCGCGCGGAGGCACTGGCAATATAGGAGGCCAGTGCCCTGGTCAAATGTTAGCCTCCCCGCTGGCTGGTGCGTCAACCACAGGAGGGTGCCTATGCCGCCGGAAGAGGACGCGGGATCCTCGGGCGCCCGCAGCCGTCGCCGCGGCGGAGAGACGCTCGTCCGCTGTCGCCTGGATGGAACCGTGTCATCGTCGGGCAGGCCGTCGCGGAGCGGCACTGGCAATATAGGAGGCCAGTGCCATGGTCAAAGGTTCGGCTACCCGGTGGCTGGCACCTCAACCGCGCGTCGGTGCCTATGCCGCCGGAAAGAGTTGAGCTACTTCAGAGCCGCCGGCTCCTCCTCCCGCCGGAGCTATGCGACGATCCTGCCTACGACGACGACGAGATGTGGGAGGGGCGCACGGGCGGCGATGACATCGTCGGCGAGGAGCCGCGCGACGACACGGACGACTACGCGGCTCTCCTCGCATACGAGCAGGAGAAGGCGGAGGTCGAGGAGTAGTTATTGTTATTTATTTTTATGTTCTTCAACTTCAATAGTAGTAGAGATCAGTATAAGCCCAGTGTGTCAGTGAAAAAATCAAAGGAAACGGTTGTTTATACCCTCCATTTCTGATGTTCTACTTTGCTATAAATGCGCCATTCTCACAGCCCTAAACTCCATCGCTCTCACTCTCAGCCTCACTCTCAAAGTGTGGCGGCGCCTCCACGCAGCACCAGATCTTAGCTCCACCGTGGCGGCGCGCATCTCCCTCCCTCCGACCGTGGCGGTGCGCATCTCCCTCCCTCCGACCGTGGCGGCGCGCATCTTCTTCTCCGACCGTTGCGGCGCGCATCTCCCTCCCTCTGACCGTATCGGCGCGCATCTTCCTCTCCTCCGACTGTGGCAGCGCGTACCAGTTCTTTGCTCCACCCGGGCAGATCTCGTCGCCAGATCTGTAGCTGGAGGGCGCATGGCGTGTCGATCCGAGGACGACGAGGACGACTACGTACTCCCGCCGCCAGATCCAAAGGTAATACATCTATTTGTGACCGGTCGTCGTGCCGACGAACTAGGGTTGTTGTCATTGTTCTGCTTAGGTTTTCTTCCATAGGACACTCATGAACAGAACTAGAACTAGGGTTGTAATACATCCTAGGACGATGAGGACGACCACTGGCGGATCCACCTTGAGCCAGCCGGGTGCACAGGACACCGGGAGAAGGAATTTTTCATTGTAAATTAGCAATTTTTCATCACATATGCACCCCTAAAAATTGTTTTAAATGTATTGTGGTAACATGTGTGCATCCTGGTTCGATATGTTCTAGCTCTGCCACTGAGGACGACTACGTAGTGTCGCTCGAAAAGAACATAACTAGCACAAATCGGTAGTGTATGAAACTCATGGCTGACTTATCTCCTTTGCAAAACAGATGTACATTTCGGTGACACTGTATAAAAAGCCGGGTCCTTAGCCAAGGTGCGCTTGTTGTCCGGCATAATTGTTGGTACACAACAACTATGCAATGGATTTGTAAGTTTGTTATTCTGTCTTATGCATCCTTTTGTGTTGTATGTCCTTTATGCTAGATGTATAGTGAGCTAACATGGAGTCATATATTCTCTCTTTGCATTTCAGTGACCACTTTACAAAAGAGGCACCTTCAGTACATCAGCACTCGCTTATTGCACTATGTGCAGAGCATGGTGCTGATCCGTTTAGCTCATTTAAATGAGCTAAATACAAGGTCGGGGACAAAGCGGCGAGTTGATTATATTTTGGCGACACCGTCCAAGAAGAAGATTGAATTCATGAACTCTAACAGCAAGTCATGAAGATAAATTAAGTTGGAAATGACAAGGATAAGTTTAGAGAGGCATGACATAGATAGATTTAGCTAGACATGTCAATGATAGATTTAGAGAGGCATGACAATGAAGATAAGTAATTGGTTGTCTTGTGATGCAATGTATCGGTGACATTTGTTATACCTTATGAATGAATGAATTTGTTAGCCTTTTTGTGCTTCTGCTATGAAATTTTAAATGTCCAGTGCCAAATCTATTCCTGCTCTAGGCTTATGAAGAAACCTCAATGCAAACGACCAGAAACAGAATCTCTGTTACTGATGTTCCGACACATCAGAAATGGAGGTTGTGCACAACCGTTGCCAAACCGACGCCTCATCAGCGACGGTTTTTCGCCTCCGTTACCAATGAGGGCCTTCACATCAGTAACGGGGTCGGGGACACGGACCCTTTTTCCGTTTCCGATGGGGTTTTTGGCCCGTTTCCGATGTGTCGTTCTGTACTAGTGTCATCCATAATGAAAAACACAAGTACCATTACATATAATAAATCATTGTCTCGCTTAAATCCAAATAGCAGCATCACATGATACTTAGAAAAGACAAGTACGAAATTATTCTAGCTTATTATCCTCAATACTTGAAGAACTACTCCACATCCAGATGACGAATGTATGATGGAAAAAGGAAAATCCCATTATTTCCATGGTAGAGCATGAAGAGCATTGTGTCTCCAATTTTTAACGTGTCATCCCCTTCCATGAACTCCTTCCACCCATTCACATGAACGCGACCATCATCGGCCCAAATGTTGCACGTTGTAGGGATTCTGACGTTTGGATGGCCAACGACGGTAATATCACCATAGTCGTACATGCCCTTGTGGACGATACAGCGAGGAAGTTTCTGTAAAAAAACATATTTCAATTGTTACCAACTGTTCGTACACATGCTTCCACACAAGTGTGCGTAACGTAAATATGTATAGCTTACCGGTTCTTTCTTCACACAATTTGTCCAGTTCAAGGTGTGTAGCAGAGCCGTGCATGCACCCTGATTGTAGTCTCCAGCACCATGGTGATCTACGTACATCTCGATCTTGCCAACTTGTTCAATCACTAACTGCATCGTCTTCCAGTTACAAATGGTTCCCGCAGTTTTAGCGAAAGAGTCAATGATCTTACGTTTCTCCAGAGGCAATGCATAGTATGTTGTACATGTACAAACATTTGCATCACAATTTGTACCTACTCAAAGTACCATGTAATTGAGATATTTGCAGAAGGAATAACATACATGGGTGGTATATTGGCTCATGGGTTGAGGTGACGGGGATTGAATCACCTAGCTTGTCCAGATTAGAAAGTACAAGATCAACTCCAAATCCAAGTTGATACATTCTAACAAATTCTTTCCAGCCATAGCCATGCAGAAAAGTTTTCCCATCTAAATTGGTAACCCTAACTCTGAACTTGAATTCCTCTTCAATAGTAATTTTAAACTTGAATTCAGTGTTGTGGGAACTGGCTATACCAAACTTTGCAAGGAAATGAGCTCGTATGTAGCAGGGGATGTACTACAAGAATTCAACAAAAAACGCACATGATTACCCTCACTTATAGCCAGTAAATGTTTTGGATCTACTCAATAAATATGATGACGGATAAGTAGATTACCGTCTTTTCACCAAAGTCGACGTCTAGGGTAAGAACGAAAAAGGATTTCTTCATGTCAGTACCAATGCACATGCCCTTCTCGTCGGAGCATGTAGGACACTACAATCTCACAAAAAATATCACTACACAAGATGCGTCCTATGATACTAGTGTAGTGATGATTATTGTACAGATGAAAAGTAAAACATTTGTTACCCATTTGCTCATAGCCATTGGTAACCTCCTCGCCCTCATGATGGGGAGATCTGTAGAGAAAAGTACCGCGTTAGACATAGACAGAGGCGAGAGGTCGAATGGGATACGTGAAGGAAGACTTCTGGTACCAGATGCGGCGACGACGATGCTGGATCCAATAGCGGAGGCGCCGTTTATGTGATTTCTTGGTTGTTGGAGAGTGACGAGATCTTGGAGGGAGGAGAGGTCGGGGTTTAAGTAAGCGACGAGGGTGGACCCAGTTTGCAGGCGGGGATGAACCTAGAAACCATAATTCTCGCAGAGGTGAGGGGAGCGTCCCATGAGATCCGAACTTTCCAAATCGTAGAACCTACGATCGCGGAAAAGATATCGTGCAAACCAGAAAAAATGTCTTTCTACATTTAGTTCAAATTTGACCGTCTATGCACAAATCGGGTTAAGTTCATTTTAATAAGAAAAACAAGATAGCAGTCGACAAAATTCGAAACACTTCGGGATTGCATATGACATATGTCCCTACTTCTGATGAAGCCGTGTTCATGATATTTTCACCTTCTTATTGGTACCTGTTTCGAGAGAAAAATCAAATTTGATGCTTAAAAATTCAATTCAAAAAATTTCAAAACAATTTAGACAAAGTAAGTTGTTCACTCATGTTAACATGCCAACATGGACCCATGTACAAAATTTCAGCTCATTACAATGAAGTTTGCCCTGAATATGGTCTTCTTCCAAGACATTTGCCCATGATGCACTTGGATCTTCATAGTTGAATGTCCTCTACTTGAAGTGTTGTCCTATGATCATGTCATATTATATTTTCATATTTTTTCCTCAGAAACTAGAGGACATTAGGGTTCTACCTCAGAAAGAAATTCAATTTTTTGACCTTTCTAAATTTAGTTTGATTTTTTTGAAAACAGGGTCAAATTTGTAGTCATGGTTTTTTGTGTGTAGGGGCAGAATCTTCGAGAAATGTCGACGACTTTGTGATATAATCCCTACTTGGGTACCCAAAATATTTTTTCAGACTGATAGCAGCAAGCTATAACATACTTGTAGTTCAAATTTGACCGTCTATGCACAAATCGGGTTAAGTTCATTTAAATGAGAAAAACAAGATAACAGTCGACAAAATTCGAAACACTTCGGGATTGCATATGACATATGTCCCTACTTCTGATGAAGTTGTGTTCATGATATTTTTCACCTTCTTATTGGTACCTGTTTCGACAAAAAATTCAATTTTGACGTTTAAAAATTCAATTCAAAACAATTTAGACAAAGTAAGTTGTTCACTCATGTTAACATGCCAACATGGCCCATGTACAAAATTTCAGCTCATTACAATGAAGTTTGCCCTGAATATGGTCTTCTTCCAAGACATTTGCCCATGATGCACTTGGATCTTCATAGTTGAATGTCCTCTACTTGAAGTGTTGTCCTATGATCATGTCATATTATATTTTCATATTTTTTCCTCAGAAACTAGAGGACATTAGGGTTCTACCTCAGAAAGAAATTCAATTTTTCGATCTTTCTAAATTTAGTTTGATTTTTTTGAAAACAGGTCAAATTTGTAGTCATGGTTTTTCGTGTGTAGGGGCAGAATCTTCGAGAAATGTCGACGACTTTGTGATATAATCCCTACTTGGGTACCCCAAAATATTTTTTTTAGACTGATAGCAGCAAGCTATAACATACTTGTAGTTCAAATTTGACCGTCTATGCACAAATCGGATTTAGTTCATTTAAATGAGAAAAACAAGATAGCACTCGACAAAATTCGAAACACTTCGGGATTGCACATGACATGTGTCCCTACTTTTGATGAAGTGTTGTTCATGATATTTTTCACCTTCTTATTGGTACTTGTTTCGATAAAAAATTCAAATTTGACGCTTAAAATTCAATTCAAAAAATTTCAAAACAATTTCGACATAATAAGTTGTTCACTCATGTTAACATGCCAACATGGACCTGTGAATGAAATTTCAGCTTATTCCAATGAAGTTTGCCCTGGATATGGTCTTCTTGAAGATATTTGCCCATGAGGCACTTGGATCTTCATAGTTGAATGTCCTCTGCTTGAAGTGTTGTCCTATGATCATGTCATATTATATTTTCATTTTTTTTTCCTCGGAAACTAGAGGACATTAGGGTTCTACATCAGAAAGAGATTCAATTTTTCGAACTTTCGAAATTTTGTTTGATTTTTTTGAAAACAGGGTCAAATGTGTAGTCATGGTTATTCGTGTGTAGGGGCAGAATCTTCGAGAAATTTCGACGACTTTGTGATATAATACCTACTTGGGTACCCCCAAAATATTTTTTCCAGACTGATAACAGCAAGCTATAACATACTTGTAGTTCAATTTGACCGTCTATGCACAAACCAGGTTAAGTTCATTTAAATGAGAAAAACAAGATAGCAGTCGACAAAATTGGAAACACTTCGGGATTGCACATGACATATGTCCATACTTCTGATGAAGTTGTGTTCATGATATTTTTCACCTTCTTAATGGTACTTGTTTCGCCAAAAAATGATAATGCACATTCAGAAAAACATATAATACATTAACAAACAACTAGCAGAGCCAAGTTTACTCTAGGGCATAAACATGTACCACAAAGAGTAAACGGTTTTAACATATGACAAGGTTCGATTTGACATTACACATACCATCTCCTCCAGTTCAATGATTTTGCAAAGGGATCTGGGAAGTCATGTATGAGATTAACATTACTCATTAAGTCTATAACTATGTCTTCAAAATGAATTTCAGCTTCTGCAGAAGCTTTGTGCCTAAGCTATAGCTGTTTCCGAATTCTTGTTAACCATCCATCACCTTTGTCTTCATCGACCCCAAGTCTCATTAGCTTGAGCGCCCTTGCGTTCTGAACAAAGAACTTGGCGAACTTAACCTTGGGTCCGGTTCCTCCATAGTCGTTCAAAGTAATTTCTGTGAGATGGCGATCAAGGCATTCGATGGGATTGTTCATGTCATACTTCAGCGCATTTTTACTTTCGCGCATTTGGTTGTCTGCGAAACAAGAAAACATAAGTATATATAGTGTGTACATCGATCGAAAGAAGATGCAGGTGAGTACGTGGGAAACTGTACTACTAATCATTTATCAATCACATGAATTTTTCGACTATGTTACTACTGTTTCTAACTGAAAAGATTAGCTCACCTCGATGTATAGCTTCTCCGTGCACGGAAAGCATCTAAGGAAGCCTACAACTTCTTCAAGATTGGGGCCGGTAGATCTTAGTGCCAAGATCTTCACTGTGCGCAGAGGCAAGGTCGAGCTTTCGTGAATCACTTTCTGCACCACACCGAACATGGATCAAGAAAATAAGTAAAAATATGGCAGTGGCAAGTTGGGAGAATATCAAGAACACCGAACATACATCAGGAGGACTATTTACCTTAAGGGTTATGGATCCAATAACAAGTTTGGACCAGAAGCCACCACCAGAGTAGCCCAGCAATGTCAATTTCGGAGCGTTGTTGACCCGGATTGATGTTTGACATATTGGACTAAATACACTCAACCTCTCAAGTAAAGGGGCGTTCTCAATCACCAGGCCGCTAAGCTAGAAAAATGATCTGCAATCTGACCAGCAGACGAACCCAATCGTTCGTAGAGTCGTCGAGACGATATGGATGTTACCGTCGAACCCGTGCACCCCATCGAGTTGTAGTGCCTTGAGCACAGTACAGCCGTCGAGCAGCCGCTTGATGGACTCCTTACAGGTGCCGACGTCATAGAGGACGAGCCGCTTGAGATGACAGAAAAGAAGCGCGGGCGAGGCATCAAAAAGGGAATAATGCATTGAGCAAACCTGGCGCGTTGCAGGGTGGGCAATAGGCGGATCATAGAGTGCGGCAGAACGAACATCTGTAGCCCACTGATACGTCCAAAACGTATCTACTTTCCCAAACACTTTTGCTGTTGTTTTGCCTCTAATTTGTGTGTTTCGAATACAACTAAGGCGGACTAACGCTGTTTTCAGCAGAATTGCCCTGGTGTCTTGTTTTTGTGCAGAAAAGTCAACTTTCGAGAAAATCCATGGAAATAATTGCAAAGCCCCTATTTTACGAAGAAACCCACGGAGCCAGAAGAGGAGACGGAGGGGGCAGCGAGCCGCCCTCCCCATAGGGCGGCGCGGTGGGCCCTGGGCCGCGCCACCCTATGGGGAGGCCGACTCGGCCACGTCCCCGAGTCCCCCTCTGGAGTACTTAATCCCTTCGACCTAAAAACGCCAGGAAGTTCGTCCATTATTCCAGAAAGCCTCCAGAGCGCCGCCGCCATCGAAAACCCTATTTCGGGACCAGAAACTCCGTTCTGGCACTTCGCCGGGACGGGGAATTGGAGGAGATCATCGCCCTCATCATCACCGACCCCTCTCCATCAACCATCCATGATTCCCCCATCCATGTGTGAGTAATTCCCGCTGTAGGCTGAAGGGATGGAAGGGATTGGATGAGATCATTCATGTAATAGCTATAAGATTGTTAGGGCATGGTGCCTAGTATCCGTTGTTAGTACTTTATTGACATTGTTGCAACTTGTTATGCTTAATGCTTGTCACTAGGGCCCGAGTGCCATGATTTCAGATCTGAACATGTTATTGATTCATGATGATATTCATTGTTTTAAGATCTTACCTGCAAGTTGTTTACACATATTGTTGTCCGGAACCCGAGGCCCCAAAGTGACAGAAATTGGGACAACCGGAGGGGATGGCTGTGATGTGAGGATCACATGTGTTCACGGAGTGTTAATGCTTTGCTCCGGTACTCTATTAAAAGGAGTACCTTAATTACCAGTAGTTTCCCTAGAGGCCCCGCTGCAACGGGCTGGTAGGACAAAAGATGTTGTGCAAGTTTCTCATTGCGAGCACGTACGACTATATACGGAACACATGCCTATGGTTACTTAGTACTTGGATACTGTTTTATTATTTATCTGCAAATGCCTTGTCTTGATTATTACATGAATCATCTTATCCATGCAGCGCCCGTTCATCCATCCCTATGCCTACAGTATTTTAATCCTGCTGTCTACTATAATCGTCACTGCTGTTTTTACTTTACTGCTGCTGTTATTTCACTACTGCTACTGCTATAAAACTGTTGCTACTGATAATCTGTGTCGAGCAAGTCTATTTCCAGGTGCAGCTGAATTGACAACTCCGCTGTTAAGGCTTATAAATATTCTTTGGCTCCCCTTGTGTCGAATCAATAAATTTGGGTTTTACTTCCCTCGAAGACTGTTGCGATCCCCTATACTTGTGGGTCATCAAGACTATTTTCTGGCGCCGTTGCCGGGGAGCATAGCTTTATTTATAAGCTCACCTGATATTGATATTGTTCGCTGCAACTACTCCATCATGGGCAAGGCTCCTATTGAGAGAGTCCGTGTATTGCCATCCACTACAAGGAAAGGTACGACTCTTAGTACCGCCGCTGCTCTTGATTCACCATCTGTGATGAGTCAACTTGTTACACCACCACAAGCTTCACGTGTTGGTACTTCTGCTGAATCTGAAATTACTTCTGAAATTTTTGATGATGCTTCAACTGTGCTTGATGAGAGTATTCCATTAGGTCCTCTTTTAGATGCTGCTATTGCTAAGTCTAAACAACTTGAAAATGATGAAACACCTAATGAAAATCCTTTTACACCTATTGGTTCACCTGAGTCTGTAGAACACTCTAGTGATGATCTTGATGATACTTATGTGGAACTTGATGATGACTTTATTGATAAATGTCATGCTACTACTAGTGCAAGTGGTATGAAAAGCCTTCTTGCACAACATGCTGTTAGATATAAACTGTCTCCTGATCCTAAATTTGCCACATCTCCCATAAACATTAAGGATAAGGATTATGATTTCTCTCTTGATTTATCTCATATATCTATTGTTGAGAAAACACCTTTTCGAGGTACTGAAAAAGAAAGTGTTGTAGAGCACATGAATGAGCTCTCTACTTTGAGTAGCTTGTTTTCTGATGATATCAAGAAGCGTAGTTACTTTGTTGCTAAAAATTTTCCTTTCTCATTAAAGGATGATGCTAAAACTTGGTATAATAATTTGCCTCCTGATTCTATTGATAGTCCAACTGGTTTGCTTAATGTTTTCTTTCAGAAATATTTTCCTGCTAGTGCTCAACATATCGCTTTGCAGAAAATCTATAATTTTGATCAGGAAGATGGAGAGAAATTGCCTGAAGCTTGGGCAAGGTTTTGCTCTCTTATTAGGGCTCGGCCTGGACATGATTTGGAAAAGCATGACCTTCTTGATATATTTTATAGTGGACTAACCATTGAATCTAGGGCATACCTGGATAGTTGTGCTGGTTGTGTTTTCAGGAAAAGAACTCCAGACGAAGCTGAAGAATTAATGGCTAGAATAAGCCAAAATCATGATGATTGGACTACACCTGAACCGACTCCAACACCAATATTGAAGAAGAGGGGTATGATTGAATTAAATGATGAAGAGATGAGGGAAGCCAAGAAATCTCTTAAAGAGAAGGGTATTAAATCTGAAGATGTGAAGAATCTACCACCCATAGAAGATTTATGTAAGCCAATTCCCCATTCATCTACAATTGAGGTACACTCTCTTCAACGCTTTAATGAGGGAGATATTCCTTACTCAAAACCTCCTGATCAATGCTTAGATGAATTTGATAATTATGTTGTTAAGCAAGATAACTTTAATATGAGAGTGGAGAACCACTTAATGGAAAATTCTCAAGCTATTAGTAAATTGCATGATATTGTGGAGAGAACCTCCAATGATGTTAAGATGCTTGTTAAACATTTTCATATGGTTCAAACTCAAATTGATCAACTCACTAAAGTGCAAAATGACATGTTAGTTAATACTTCTAAAGAAAAAGAGAAACATGCTTATGAAGTAACAACTAGAGGTGGTGTTTCTACTCAGGATCCTTTATATCCTGAGGGGCATCCCAAAAGAGTTGAACAAGATTCTCAACGAACTAAAGAAACTAGTGCTCCTTCTAAGAAAAAGAAGAAGAAACATAAAACTGTTGTAGAATCTCTGAACCTGCTAATGATCCTAATAGTATATCTATTTCTGATGCTGAAACTGAAAGTGGTAATGAACATGACAATGATAATGATAAGAATGATGCTTCTGATAAAGAAGAGGTTGAAGAGGAACCTGAAAAGCATGCTAAAAATAAAAAGTACACTAAAGAAGATTTCATTGCTAAGAAACATGGTAATGAAAGAGAACCTTGGGTTCAAAAGCAAATGCCTTTTCCTGTTAAGAAGCTTAAATCAAAGGAAGAAGAACACTATAATAAATTTTGTGATTGGATGAAACCTTTGTTCTTGCAAATCCCTTTGACTGATGCTATTAAATTGCCTCCTTATTCAAAGTATATGAAAGATATTGTTTCTAACAAAAGGAAAATTCCCAATGAGGAGATTTCCACTATGCTTGCTAATTACTCTTTCAATGGCAAGGTTCCAAAGAAGCTGGGAGATCCAGGTATACCAACTATTCCTTGTTCCATCAAGAATAATTATGTTAGAACTGCTCTATGTGATTTGGGAGCAGGAGTTAGTGTTATGCCTTTCTCTCTTTATAAGAGACTTTATTTGGATAAATTGATACCAACTGATATATCTTTGCAAATGGCTGATAAATCTACTGCTGTTCCTGTTGGCATTTGTGAGGATGTTCTTGTTCAAGTTGCTAATAACTGCTAATCTTGACTGATTTTGTTGTTCTTGAAATGCCTGAAGATGATAATATGTCTATTATTCTTGGGAGACCTTTTCTTAATACTGCAGGTGCTGTTATTGATTGCAACAAAGGAAAAGTAACTTTTAATGTGAATGACAAAGAGCATACTGTTTATTTCCCCAAGAAGATAGATAAAGTGTTTGGAGTTAATACAATTTCTAATTTGAGAGCTATCAAAGTGGGAAGTATTGATTGTCCTATATATGATCATCAAGAGGAATATCAAAATATTATGATTGGATCCATATCAATACAATTCAAGGTAACATGATTGTTTTATGAGGTTTAATTCTTCTTATGTCATATAAAATTTATTTGGTGGCAAGACTTGATCAACCTTGTTAACAAATACATTTTAAATGCATGAAGGAACTAAACAACATTTCTTTCTCCACCTTTGTTTCACTTTCTGTAGTATAACTTGTTTTGCAAGAAGTTTAGTTGTGTTTAAATCTTTGAAAACCTTTTTCTGCCCTGAAACTATTACTTTAACACCCAGAAAATGTGCGTTTTAAAAGTTTTCAAAAATTTATAAAAATTATACCACTGGTCCTATTTTTCAAAATGCAACCTGGGAGTGCTTGGAGCTGACCAGTGGGGCCCACCATGCCAGCTCCCCACCTGGTGGCGCGGCCAAGCAGGTGGGCGCGCCACTGTATGGGGAGGGCCCCACCTGGCCCTCCACTCACTCATCCACCTACCACCTCACTCACTCTCACAAAAAAACACTCCACCATTGTTCAAACCCGAGTTCTTGCTGTTCTTGCTCGCGATTTTCGATCTCTTTGCTCTGCCCATCTTTGCTACTCAGATTTGGGGCTTTTGTTCTCCGGTATGTGACTCCTCCGTTTATCCAAGTAGAATTTTGTTTAGTTGAGTATATCTTGAGTATTTTGCAGCTGTAGGTGACTTGTTAAGTGAGTTTGCATGCTTGTTCTAAGTTGTAGTAATTAGTTTTGATGCATGTTTAGTACTCTAGCAAGTTCCTATAGTAGTTCCCCTCATTTATATGTCTCAAAATCAACTTTTATGACGTTTGTTAAAAATTTCAGAGAATGGAGGTGAATGAACACCAACTCAACCAACAGAATTGGAGTTGCATGAAGTCATGAGAGTCCACCGTGAAGAGGGTGTATTCCCCTCCTACTACCCATGCACCGAATTCATGAAAAGTGCAGGAATTCTGCAGGATGTTCAAACTCTAATCCCTAATGCAGGGCTAGGAGATTTTGTTGTTGGTGAACCTTACCAATATGCAAAACTAACCATGTCAGTGGTGCAGGATTTTGAGTTCAATTGGTCCCTACCTAACCCCATGGTTCGATATAAAATTTACAATAAAACTGTCAACTTGCCCTTTGATGACTTTTGTACAGCCATTAAGGTGCCACAATGGGGATCACGAGGGAAGATAAGGGGGCTGCCACAGCCACTCTTGGACCTATACAAGGAGATCTGTCAAGGGAGAAAAAGTTTCTCAGATGAGAGTGGTAAAATTCGAAGTATTCAACTCCCATCAATTCGATATTTTGCTTACTTTATCACCAAGTGCGTTCTTGCTAGGAAGCATGCAAATAAGTTATCTATCCATGACTTGGTCTTCTTAGCTGCTGCATTGCAACATGATAGAACTTATAATCTGGGTGCTTTGATAGCTTTTAGACTTGCTACTAACCGCGATAAAGGTGGGATTTGTGGGGGTCTAATTGCCTCTCGTTTGCTAGCCATGCATGGTGTAGTACCTCACCCTCTTGATGTTCAACTCCCTATAGAGAAACTTGATATCGCTTCCATGATTAAACACGATTTTGTTTCTAATTGGTCTGACTTGAATAACCTATCCTATGAGATAACCTTTTTCAAGAAAAAGTGGAGAGTGATTAAGTCTGAGAGGATAGTTGGATTGCCTGCACCTGTTTTGTTTAACCTTGATTCCAGGGTGAGTTGGTCGGTCACAGAAGATGAATTCGATGCATACATAGAGGGACACGGCCATCACGCAGAGGACGGCGTGGAGGAGGCCGAGGATTCCCTCGACCTGTCATCCGACGCAGCAGGCTCTTCACATCAGTACTCTGGGTATGCGGAGCCTTCAGCTTCTTCTTCTGCACAGGGGCCTGATTACGATCACGCCATGTATGATCCACCGGCATGGAACCCTTACCCTCGCTGGGGTTGATCTCCACTTAGGCCAAAAGCCTAAGCTTGGGGGGAGGTATACCGACATCACACTCATCTACATATCATATCATGTCGGTACTTTGTATATCCATGTTTCGATTTTCTTTCTTTCTTTTTGTTGTTTCTTCTTTTGATTTGCTTTCCAAAACACAAAAAGACCAAAAATATTTCTGTTGTTTCTCTTTACTTATTTCTTTAGTATCTAATATTAGTTTGCTTAGTTTTTAAATTTCGGTATGATATTCAAAAATCCAAAATATTTCGCCTTGTTTGCTTGTTTCCTTTTGTTCTTGTTTTAATTTCGAAAACACCAAAAATATTTGTCGTTCTTCTTTGGTTTTGTAAAGTTTGCTGTAGAGTTCAGCGGTCTCCGGTGGTTCCTTGGAGCTTGGTTTTCATTCATATTATTCAAGCCACACAAGTGAAAAGCAATAATGACGATCTACGACAACTCGAGTTGGGTGAGAGGGTGGTATGAACTCTATTTGTTTTCATTTTTGTACATATACTCATCCATTGAGCATGCTTAGTTGGTTCATGGGAGGTATATGTCATTTAATGGATGCTTAGTAGTTCATGTTCTCTTATGATTAGTTCCAATTCATTAATGGTGAGTAGCATGTCATAAATATTTGCTTGTATTGTTCTATTCATAAATAGGTATGACATTGTGGTATCCTCCTCTGAATAATTCATTTGAATTGACTTGGCACATGCTCACGCATGCATATGACTGAAAAACAAAAAGTCAATTAAGCCTTGATGATTTACTTTGCCTCAGAGTACTGGTATCACTTTTATGCCCCTGTTAATTTTGTTTTGTCGCAAGCATGATTATGACGGTTATTGCTCTCTTGATTGTCGCTTCCCAGTCTATTGCTAGCCTCCACTTGTACTGAGCGGGAATGCTGCTCGTGCTTCCAAATCCCTAAAAACCAAGTTATTCCAAAGTGTCCACCATAAATACCTATGCATGGCATTTCAAACCATTCAAGTAAATTTTCATGTGCTACCTTTAAAACCTTCAAAATTACTTCTCATTTTGTGACACTGTTTTTAGCTCGTGAGGACGTAGTAGTTGGGTTTGTGATCTTCCATACTAAATTAAGTACCCCAACTTGCATGCTTCATCTGCTTGTCACTAATTTTGCAAAGAGCTGGTTAGACCATTATAACATCAAAAAGCTAAAACAATAAAATAGACACTCCTCCATGGTATGTGATTGTTGGCAGGCACCCGAGGATTCGGTTAGCCATGGTTTGTGTAAGCAAAGGTTGGGAGGAGTGTCAAACAATATATAAAGTGCATGCTATAAATGCTTAATATCAACATTTCGGAACCGCTCTCAACTTGTTTAGTATGGAAGATAACAAGAACTCTACTGCCATTCGTTGACAGGAACAACCACCTCCCAAAACAATTTTACTTCTGTTTAAAAAAATGAAAAGCTCTAGCACATGATAATCCATGCTTCCCTCTGCGAAGGGCCAATCTTTTACTTTAATGTTGAGTCACCATCCTTTCTTTGAGCACCTTCTCGAGAGCATAACTGTCATTCTTAGTGTAATGTGCTTGTCCCAGAATACGGTTAGTTGTGGTATAACTTTGATGCTTTTATCTTTGATAATCTTTACTTCTAGTCTTCCCTTGAACTTCAGAGGTGCCTGGGCATTTATGTTTTGCTGTACAAATACGGGCAAGCGAGATACCACCTTATCATATCTTTTTATGAGCATTGCAATCCTGCTAATAGATATTGTCGGAGAATGACTCCCACGAAACAGGGATAGTCAAGCTCACGAAGAGAGTTCGTGTAAGGGGCTGAACACGTTGGTCAAACAACCCTCAACCTGCACGGCGACGGTGCTCGTCGAGCAAGCGGAGGGACATCACGCAGAGATGAACACCAGCCCGTACCCAGGTTCACGGCCCTCGTGTGGAGGTAATACCGCTACTCCTGCTTGTCTGTATTGCACTGCTTGTTGGGTTACAGTACAATGAGCTTGCCGAGGGCTCTCTTTTGGCAATGGTGTATACAAGGAAGGGAAGCAATGGTCTTCTTCTTCCTTGCGCGTAAGTGGCTATGCTGGAATGAGAATGCGATCCTTGCTACGGTGCACCTTGTCCTCCTTTTATAGGCGCCCCGTGCTCCCTCCTTGCACTCGCACTGTGGTAGGGCTGTCACGTGGCGCAGAAGGTGGAGCGCGGTGCATCGCAGCCCGGTTGTCCATGGACGCGGTCCATGAGCGTAAAGCTGACTCCTGTAGCAGAGTACCCACCGTCCATGCAGGACGGCCAGCTGGGGCCGCAGAGGAACGTGGGGGTGCCCACGGTGACGTTGGCCTTGGAGCGTAGCGCCGGCCGGTCCCCTTATCACCAAAGAGGAAATCCTTGTAGTCCGGAGCGGGTGGCACAGCTTTATTGACCCCTTTAATCACCAAAATGGCAACTGCGGCGTCGTCGTCACCGCGCGCAGGGGCGCGCGTCACTCTGCGGCCGCTGCAGAGCCCATGTGCGCTCTGCAGAGGTTGCTTTGCAGCGAAGCGATCTCCACGAGGGCTTGGACGCCCTGTAGAGAATTCGGCGTTGACCTCTCCCCAGGGGAGATTTCCTTGAAGAGGGGGCAGCAGTGGATATGGCCTCCGCAGGCCTCTGCTGCCTCAAATGCCCTCGCGAGGCAATGATCCTCGCGAGGCTCTCCAGCCGTAGGCTTGGTCCTTAGCGAAAATTCGCCATCAAGTGTCGAGGGCCGTATAGGACAGGCCCAGCACACCCTGGATTTCACTGGGCCGACAGTAGCCCCCGGGCCCATGATGGGCACGATGTAGTCCAATGGACGCAGGCGAATCGTCATGGGCCCAAAGTGTCCGGCCGGCCTGAGACACGTGCAGGGCAGTTACGCCGCGACGACACGTTCTCCTCGGAGATGATGGGCGTAGTGGGGGGTCCCACCACGTCTCGGTAACTGCTCTGAGGGGAATAAAGCCTGCAGCGCCGGTTCAGGCAGCAGTTACTGCATCATTTGCGCGCCCGTCTCCTTGCTCTTGACGCCTGCGCTCCTGTGTCTCGACGCCCTCCTCCTTCACCGAGCTCCGCCGCCCTTCTCTCTTCGACCATGGGTCCCAAGAAGGGCAAGGCGGCAATGGCGAATGTACCGGCCGAGGCGCAGCAGGAGGACGAGCTCGCGCCGGCGCTGGTGGGGACTCGCATCCACACTGCTGAGGCGCTGGACAAGATCCGGCTGATGGCCGCAGGCAAGAACAACGAGCACGGCGCCACCGTTCTCAAGGCGGCGCGATTCGGCAAGCTCGCGGCGGGGCTATATCCCATCTTCTTCCCGACCATTTTCGCTGGTTTGGTGCCGCCGTTTTCTCCTTTCCTGGAGGAGGTCCTGGCCTTCTATCAGATCCAACTCCTGCATCTGCACCCCAACTCCATCTTGATCCTCGCCATCTTCGCATATCTTTGCGAGGCGTATTTGGGGGTGATGCCTTCCGTGGCCTTCTTCCGGAGCTTCTATGCGCTCCGCTCCACGGCGCCTGGCGAGCGGTCTGGTTGTGTGTCCTTCCGCATCGCGGATGGGATGGGAGGTATCTACATCCCCATGTCCTGGGACGGCGACAAACCCGTCACACGGGTGACGAAGAAGGTGGACGATTTCCGCCAGCGGTGGTTCCTCGTGGACGCCAAGACGCAGAATTCCTTCTTCGACGTCCCTGAGGCGCCGCCCCTGAAGAACTCGAATTGGTCGAGTGCGACCCTTCAGAGCCCGAAGATTGCGGACTTGGTCGCACGCATGAAGCTCGTCCGCGACGCTGGCCTCACGGGGCAGATGGTTGCTGAAGACTTCGTGAGGCGCCGTATCGCCCCTCTCCAGAAGCACACAAAGCCGATGTGGATGTATTCAGGCCCGGCGGACGCAATGCGGCTGCACTGCAGCTCCCACCTTCCTGAAGTCGTAGCTTCCATAATGGGCATCCTCTTCACCGCCCCGGAGGTTCCTGTGCCGCGCAGTGAGCTCGCGAAGCCACTCCATCAGATTACCCCGAAGAAGCGCCTCGCGATCCTGGAGCTGATGCCGGAGTTCACCCCTCAGGGCCTGGCTGGGGAGGAGAAGAAGGAGGACGCGGCGCCCGTGGTGGAAGAGGACTGGGCCTCGGAGTCACCCGCCGCATCTGACGAGGATCTGGGCGCCACCTGTGGAGGGGCGAATCCCTCGGCAGGGGAGGCGAGCTCTTCGAAACCTGCTCCTCCAGAGGGAGATGTTCTGGAAATTTCGTCCAGCGGGGACGAGGATTTCCTTGTGGCCCCTTCGCGCCAGGTCGCGGAGGGGGAGGAAGACAGTGATGAGGAGGCCGTAGCGGGACGCTGCGACCCCCGCTCCAAGGCTTTTCACGACAGGGCCGCCAAGAGCCCAGTGGGCACCCCTCTCAAAGGAAAGCTGAGGCTGCTCCTGAGGGGCCCGGCTCTGGAGCTGCTTCGTCGAGGTCGTGGCGGTCATCCACTACGATGTGGGTCGACTCACGCGCCAAGTCATCTGGGTAAGCGTTGGCCCCTGTCTTTGCATCTTTCGAGAGTTTTCTTGCTCTCCTATTGATGGCCTTCCCTGTTTGTTTGTTAGGGATCTTGTGACGGCAAAACGCCGGAGGCTCCGCAAGGCTGCGGAGGTCCGGGGCCTGGCCTCGGCAACCGTCGAGGAGCCTGTGGAGCCCTCAGCTGAAGAGGTTGCTAATCCCGTAGTGACCGAGGCCTCGGAGCCGGTGGCGGAGGAGGCCACGAAGCCTGTGGCGGAGGAAGACGTAGGGCATGTGGTGGTTACGCCTCTGGCCGGAGCAGCTACTTCGTCTTCTACCGCGGAGGCGCGCCCCGAGGAGGAGGCGGTGGTGCGCACACCGACACCACCACGTCCCGTCACTCCACCAGAGCGGCAAGAGGAGGTCGCCGCGGAGGAAACGGGGAGTGGCTCGCCGGCGAAAGGAGGCGCTGACGTTGAGATGGGGGAGAGGATTACTCCGCCGCCCCAAGGCACCGACGCCGCGATGGAGGAAAATGTCCCTCCGCCGCCCCCGCCTAACGCAGATGCTGAGGGGCGGCGGCTTCTTCTGGGATCGCAGCGGGCTCGGCGGCGGCGGACCCCACGGTGGCTGGGCAATCTTCCCCTGCCCCTGAAGCTCGAGAGGAGGCGCCGGTTGAAAACGACGGTGCTGGAGCCCATGGCCCCAATGGCGGAGAGGGCTCGCACAGCCCCCAGGCCGAGGTTGACGCGGGCCCAAGTTTGGAGGTTCCCACCCTCGAAACTAGTGCGCACGAGGGAGCCTCCATGTCTCGTGGGAGTTCCCGGGCTCTGGTCCTGGGTGGCACGAGCTGGAGCGGCGCTCGCCGCAGCTCTACCTTCCGCCTGGCGCGGGGTGCACTGGATGGGCTGGAGGCCCAACTCGCCCTCGAGGAGGCCGAGCTCGCCAGAGAGTACGACGAACTTGAGAGGGCGTGGACCCGCTTCTTCGAGGTCGTGGAGCAACGCCGCCATGACAACGAGGCCATGCAGGCGCAGCGAGAGGAGGCGCTGCGCTTCGCCAAGGAGGTCCGCGAGAGCGCGGTTCGCGAGGCTCAAGAGACCCTGGAGCCACTCCAGGCAGAGCGCCAGGCCGCTGCAGAAGATCGCGAGGCGGCCGCGGTGGAGCGCCAAACCGCTGCCTCAGAGCGGGCGACCCTCGAGACCACGCTAGCCGCTCAGCGCCAAGAGCTTGCCGACCGCGAGGGGAAATTCGCCGCGGAGTCGGAGGCTACGCGGAAGTCTTTGGACCAACACCGCGTGTCCTTGGATGCCCGTGAGCAAGTACTGGCGGCGCGTGAAGCGGAGGTGCTCAAACGCGAAGAGCGGCAACTGCAGGCTGACAAGGAGTGTCCACGCAGCGCGCGGATCTGGAGGCGCGGGAGGGCAAACTGGCCGAGGCCATAGGCAAGCATGACGAGGAGGTGGCCAAGCACAAAAAGCTTGTAGAGAAGTCCAAACGAAGCTTGCCGCGAGGAAGGAAGAGGCTGAGAAGGATGCCGCCGCCAAGCAAGAAGAATATCGCTCCGCCGTCGCGAAGAATACCGGGAAGCTCAGGAAGCAGAAGGACCGCTTCAAGAAGAAACGCGCGGACGACAATGCCCGCATTGTTCAACTGGAGCACCAGAACGCCAACCTGAACTCCCGGGTGAGGCGCGCCAGGGACGGTCGTCGCCGCGCGGAAGAGGCTCGTGAACGTGCTGATCAAGACCTCGCCTCCCTGATGGCTGATATGAGGGAGCTGGCTGCGCAGGCAGGCCCTGCTGTGGAGCGTGCTGCAGAGGATGAGCACAGCGTGCAGGCGGCGCGGTCCTGACGCAGCAGCGGGAGCGCGTGTTCAAGTCCTTGGTGACCCGGGGAACACTCTCGCGGGGCAGCTAGGAGTGGATGCTCCTGTTGTTCCCGTCAATGGGAACGCTGACGCCGCCACATACCTCGCCTACTTCGATCAGCTCTTCTCTGTGCTCGAGGGCCCTGTGGCGGAACTTGGCGAGGTTGGTGATGAGGAGTGTCGCAAGCTCTTGACCGTGGCGATCGATCGCGTCTTCGCCAACCTCCAGCGCCTTCACCCCGGCTTCGACTTCGAGTCAGTGACCGAGCCCATCGAGGGAGATCTGGCCTGGGAGCTCTCCAACTTGGTTCGAGAAGAGTCAACGATTACGTCGACCGCTTCAAGAGGGTTGAGGCGGAGCAGGCCGCTGAGGAGGATGAAGGCGCCGAAGAAGAGAAGGCTGAAGAGGACGGCGATGGTGAACCCTCTGCCTAGGCCACTCCTGCAACAAGATGCGCTTGGCGCAATTATCTTTGTTTTAAGACTTGTTTTAATTCACGCTGGCTTGTAAGATACTTTAATCGTATGCAAACATGTGTGTGTGCCCCTCGAAGGGTCCTTTGTCCCTGTTCCATGTCTTTCTTCGCTCTACGTCGTCAGGACCCGTCTCTTTGCGCTATGACACCGCCGCTACGGTATGCCGGAGCGTGACTCGGCAAGGCCGGGGGGTGTTTAAGGCTTGGAGAGGTAAGGGCTCTCGAGTCGCGGTGCTCGAGGGCTCCCCTTTGACGCACAAGCAGTCCATGGAGTGTGAGAGAGAAAAAACCGCTCGAGGGGCGACAGGTGCCCGTGAGAGGGAGAAAACACTTCTGAGGAGCGCAAGCGCTAGACTTAGCTTGGTGAGACTTTGGCCTCGTAGAGGGCGTTGGCTTCCCTGATGGTGCGCTCCCTTCTAGGGGTCGGAGCGTGACTTCTCGACCTTGGGGAGGACTTCTTGTTCCCTGTATTGGTTAGAGAGGCAGACCCAAAGCAGGCACATGGTAGTAAACACCCATGCGCGCTTATAGGCTTCCTCATGGGTATCTCGCGAGGAGAGTAAGTACCAAGGTCCTTTGGTGAGGTGGCGTGTTTTGGGAGCAAGCCCATGGGCCAGAGCTCTTTGGGGAGGTAACAGGCGTGAGAGCGTGCTCACGTGCTAGAGCTCGGATCCTTTGGATTTTGCGGTGCTGTTGGGGTGCTCTTGAGGCACAGTCACCGTACTCAGCCCCCGCTCGCGAGGTGCGCATGGGGAAGAATATAAGCGCGAAATGAACTAAGATGATGAAAAGTAAAACTCACCACCAAAATATTACATAGCGGCGCCTCAGCGCAATGTTTCATCGAGAAACGAATTGGTTCATTACACTTGGTGTGACCAAGATAAAGTTTTCCATGTCGAGGCATGGGGACCACATTCAGTGGCTGAGACTCTTCACGGCCTGCGGCGGCACGTAATCAGGAGAGCTCAGAGGGGCTGGCCCTCGGGAGGAGAAGCTTTTGTGAAGCTTGGAGGTGAAGTTGTGTGCTTCCCTCTAGAGACAAAAAATGTCTGGCGTGACTATGATCACGGGTAGAACTTGCGTAGATGCGCGATGTTCCATGGATTCTTGACCGGAATGCCGTCCTCCGTTTCGAGGCGTACCGCGCCAGGCCTGGCGATGTGGAGACCCTGTAGGGGCCTTCCCACATTGGCGAGAGCTTGTGGAGACCTTCCCTGGAGAGGATTCTCCTGAGGACGAGGTCGCCTGTCTCGAGAGTGCGCGGACGTATGTGGCGGCTGTGGTAGCGTCGCAGGTCTTGCTGGTACTTGGCTGCCCTGAGGGCGGCACGGCGGCGCAACCCGTCAAGGAGTAGCAGGTCGTCGCTGTGGAGGTCTGCTTGATCGTCCTCGTTGAAGGCAAGGACCCGTGCGGATCCATGCTTGATCTCTGTGGGGAGGACTGCTTCAGCTCCATACACGAGAGCAAATGGCGTCTCACCAGTGGGCTTCGTGGGGTTCGTGCGGATGGACCAGAGCACGGACGGGAGTTCGTCTATCCAGCCCTTGCCGTAGCCCTTCAGGCGATTGAAGCTCTTGTCTTGAGGCCCTTGAGGACCTCAGCATTTGCTCGCTCGGCTTGGCCGTTGCTCTGTGGGTGAGCCACCGAGGCGAAGCAGAGCTTGGTGCCGAGGCTCTCGCAGTAGGCCCTGAAGATGCCGCTGGTGAATTGTGAGCCATTGTCGGTGATGATGCGATTAGGCACACCAAAGCGGCAGACCAGGCCTCTGATGAATTTTACTGCCGCCCTGGCCGGTATGCTGCGCACTGCTTCAACCTCTGCCCACTTGGTGAACTTGTCGACTGCCACGAAGAGGAAGCGGTAGCCCCCTTGTGATCTCGGGAAGGGTCCCAGAATGTCAAGGCCCCAGACCGCGAAAGGCCACGAGAGCGGGATGGTTTGGAGTCCCAGTGCAGGCTGATGAACTTGCTTGGCGTGGAACTGGCACGCATCGCAAGATTGGACGATGGTGGTGGCATCTTGAAGCACTTGGGGCCAGTAGAAACCGCTCCTGAAGACCTTGCCTGCCAGGGTGCGTGCAGAGGAATGGTGGCCACACTCTCCACTGTGAATGTCTCTGATCAGCATGCGGCCTTCCTCGGGGGGGACGCACTTGAGTGCAATTCCATTTGGGCGCTTGCGGTACAGGTCTCCCTCGAGGATGTAGTATGACTTGGCTTGTCGAGCCACTCGTCTGCCTCCGCGTCTTCTTCAGGAAGGACTCCCTTCAGCAGGTAGTCTTTGAGTTCGTCAACCCAGCCTGTCTCTTGGTGCACCATAGCCAGCAGCAGACGCTCCCCTGAGGATGGACCGCAGTTGGGTGCCCCACCTATAGGAGGTGGTGGGAGTACTTCGTCTGTGCTTGCGGCTGCTGCTTCTTGTGGCTGCTTTATGGACGCCTTGGAGAGTCTCTCTTCAAACACGCCGGCCGACTGGGCCTGCCTTCGTGATGCTCGCTTGGCGATGTCATCTGCCTCTTGGTTCTCCTTTCGCGGGATGTGCATGAGCTCCATGCCCCTGAAGTGCTTCTCGAGCTTGCGACCTCTTCAAGGTAGGCGGCCATGTGGTCGTCTTTAGGCGTGTAGCTCTTGTTGGAGAAGTTAACCAGGAGCTGGGAATCACCCTTTATGAGTAAGTGCTTGACGCCAAGGGCGATTGCGGCTCTGAGCCCGGCGAGGAGGCCCTCGTACTCGGCGATGTTGTTGGAGATCTTGTCTATTGTGAAGCACAGCTGGATGGCGTAGTAGAGCTTGTCACCTTTTGGTGAGGTTAAGACAACGCCAGCCCCACCATTGCGGCAGGCGAAAGCTCCATCGAAGTGCATGGTCCAGTGGCTTGGCATTGTATCTCCCGATGACGCGGTTTCTTCTTCGCGAGGCTCTTCAGGAGTTGGGTCTGTCCACTCGGCGACGAAATCCGCCAGCGCTCTCCCTTTTATGACTCTTGTGGTGTCGAAGCGCAAGTTGAATGGCTGCAGCTCAATGTTCCACCCTGCGACGCGGTCAGTAGCGTTGGGGTTGCGCAGGATCTGCTCCAGGGGGAAGGACGTGACCACCGTGATGGGGTGACCCTGGAAGTAGTGGCGCAGCTTCCTGGAGGCGATGAGTAGCGCGAGGAGGAGCTTCTGCTGCACTGGGTACCGCTCGCGAGCATCTCGCAGTACAGTACTGACGAAGTAGACTGGATGCTCGACGAGGGTCGTTGATGGTGCAGCAGCGTCGGCTCCCTCGAGAGGCTCCTCAGGAGTTTTGGCGAGGTTTGCCTGTGGAGGAGCCTCGGCAGGGTGCTCGTGGAGGGCTCGACTTGAGGCTGTGGGCCTGGCGCTGGGTCTGGAGAGACTGTTCCTCGTCGGGAGGTTCTGGACTTGGTGTGGCAGTGCTTTTCTTGGGAGAACTGGCTCTTCTCTTTCCACCACCAGGACGGCGCTAGCAGTTTGTGGAGTGGCTGCTAGGTACAGCTTCAGATGCTCGCCTGCCCTGGGGGCTACCATGACTGGTGAGCTAGCCAAGTATTTCTTCAAGTCCTTAAATGCTTCGTCAGCCTCTGGAGTCCACTTGAAGGTGCCGGATTTCTTCATGATCTTGAAAAATGGCAAGGCTCTCTCGCCGAACTTGGAGATGAAGCGGCCTAAGCTGGCCATGCATCCTGCTAGGCGCTGCATGTCCTTGAGGCGGCGAGGTGGCTGCATGTCTTCTATAGCCTTGATCTTGTCAGGGTTTGCTTCTATGCCGCGGTGGGACACGAGGAACCCGAGGAGCTTGCCTGAAGGCACCCCGAAGACGCACTTGGCGGGGTTTAACTTGATGTTCACCTTGCGCAGGCTGGCGAAGGTTTCCTCGAGATCCTTCAAGAGAGTGTCTCCCTCGCGAGACTTGACCACGATGTCGTCGACATAAGCTTCTGCATTTCTTCCCATCTGAGCCCCCAAGGCGATCCTCATGAGCCTCTGGAAGGTGGCGCCGGCATTTTTCAGGCCAAAGGGCATGCAAGTGTAGCAATACACACCACAAGGGGTGAGAAATGCTGTTTTCTCCTCGTCTTCCTTGGCCATTTTGATCTGGTGGTAGCCTGAGAAGGCATCCAGGAAACAGAGGAGATCACAGCCGGCGGTGGAGTCCACAATCTGGTCTATCCTTGGCATGGGGTAAGGATCCTTGGGGCAGCCTTGTTCACGTCTGTGTAGTCGATGCAGAGCCGGCCTCCTCCATTGGGTTTTGGGACAACCACACCGTTGGAGAGCCAAGTGGGGTGGGCAACTTCTCGAATGATGTCTGCTGCTTTCAGCTTCTCTACTTCTTTGATGATGAACGCTTGCTTCTCGGGGGCTTGTTTCCGCGCTTTTTGCTTTACAGGGCGTGCGTCTGGACACACGGCTAAGTGGTGCTCGATCACCTCCCTTGGTACACCGGACATTTCTGACGGAGTCCATGCGAACATGTCAGAATTTGCCCGAAGGAAGGCGACGAGCGCGCTTTCCTATTTGGGAGGCAAGCCAGCGCCTATGGTGACGCTAGCCCCCGAGCCTTCAGCCCCCGAGCCGCTGGTGCTCAGCGACACCTTCTTTGTAGATGCTTGCTCTTGAGTGAACAGTTGTTTCTTCTTCTTGGGCCTCTCGAGAGGCTCCATGTCCTCGTCAGCGGGGAATGCCATGGCAGCGGCCTTGTAGGCGATCTCGACGGCGCGCGTGGCGTCCTGTACGTGACCGCGTATGGTGATGGTGCCACCGCTGCCAGGGATCTTGACCATGTTGTAGGCATGGTGCGTGACGGCCATGAACTTCGCGAGGGCGGGGTAGCCGAGGATGGCGTTGTAGGGCAGGCCAATGTGCGCGACGTCGAAGTCAATTAGCTCGGTGCGGTAGTTCTCCTGCGTGCCAAAAGTGACCGCGAGCCTCACTTGCCCCAGAGGCGAGATTGAGCCGCTGGTGACCCCGGTGAAGGGCCTGGAGGGCATGAGCCACTCGTAGGGCACTTGAAGCGTCTCGAAGGTCTCGACAGAGATGACGTTTAGGCCTGCACCCCCATCAATGAGCGTCTTGCCGACGGCGATGTTGTTGATGGTGGGGGTGCACACCAACGGGAGGGTGCCCACAGTCTTTGTAGACTTGGGGTGATCTTTGGCGTCGAAGGCGATGGTGTACTGGGACCACTTGAGGGGGGGACGTCTCGACCCCGGGAAGCGCTGCGTTGAGCTCGCGAGCGAACTGCTTGAACTGGTTGTTCGACTTGGGCGCCTGGGATCCGCCGAGGATGCATGCCATGGCACCCTTGGGGGCCTGGTAGCCTCCAGGCTCTTCGTCGGGCAGATTGTTGTTTTTCTCGGCGGCATTCGCCTGAGTTCCCTGAGGCCTCTGGAAGTTGCCCTTGCGTCCACCTTTGCGGTAACCACGGCCTCTGCCGCGGCCACCGCTGCCTCTTCTTGCTCACGCTTCTTGCTCAGTTGCTTGAGGTCATAGCAGTTCTCTGTCGCATGGCCGCGCCTGTTGTGGTAGATGCAGAACGGGCGGTTGTCCACCTCTTTCTTGCCAGCCTCTGGAGAGTCCTCGCGAACATGCTTGGCGTCGGGTTCAGCTGCCAGGACTGCGGTAGGCTTGCGCTTCGTCTCGTCACGCCTCTTCTGGGTCTTGGATCCCTCGACAGGGTCGTCTGTCGAGCCCACCTTGACGAAGAGGAGCCCTTCTTCTGCCTTGGCGCATTGTCTGCGATGTCGAAGAGCTTCACCACGGAGGAAGGGTATCATGGATGCCGAGCTTCTCGAGCATCCTGTGGTTGGTGACGCCCTCTCTGAAGGCCGCAATGACGTGCGAGTCCGGGATGTTCGGGATCTTGTTGCGGACTTGGCTGAAGCGCTGGATGTACCTGCGGAGGGTCTCGCCAGGCTTCTGGCGCACAGCTCGCAGGTCGTTGTAGGTGAGGGCGCGCTCGTACGTGCCCTTGAAGTTCGCAACGAACTGCTGGCAGAGCTCCTCCCACGAGTCAATGGAGTCCTCGGGAAGGTTCAGGAGCCACGACAAGGCGGAATCCTTGAGAGCGTGGGAGAACCAGTTGGCCATGACCTTGTCGTCTCCCCCCGCAGCTTGGATGGAGGTGGTGTAGAGCTGCAAGAACTCGATGGGGTTGTTCGTGCCGTCGTAGCCCTTGGGTAGGTCAGGCCTGAACTTCTGTGGCCAGACGACGCGCGCAGGTTGCGGGTGAAGGCCGCGCAACCTGTGGCGTACGAGGCGATGCCCCCTGAAGAGCACGGCGGTTCTGTCGCCCTGCCTGGCCGATCTCCTCCACGATGCGCTTCTGGAGGTCCTTCTGGCGCTCCATTTCCACCCGCGCGTCTGGGGGTGTCCGCTGCACGATTTGACAATCGCGCGGCGACGACGCGTGGGATGCGGCCTTGTGCGCCGCGGCGGAGGCGGACCTGGCGGAGGCGGCGGCGGAGGCGGCGGCGGAGGTGCGCCATGCGCGGTGGTTCCAGCGCGTCCGGAGTTGTGGTGCACCAGAGAGCGCGACGCCGCAGGAGCAGCGCGCGGTGCCGCCGCAATGTCGACGAGGTGCTGAAGGCGGCCGAGCCAGTTGTCGTGCGCCTCAGCTGTGGGACGGTAGCGGAAGAGTTCCGCGGCCATGAGCAGCGCGGTGTTTGGGCTGGGCGCTGGACGCCCAAGAGTGGAGGCGCTGTGGCGCTGGGACGGATGCGAGGACTCTGCGTCCTCGCCGTGCCCGTGGTCGACGTCGTCGTCGAAGCGGTCGTCGTGGTTGCCGTCGTCGTCCTCGGGGTGCTCCACCCGCGGTTCAGCGGTGTTGCGCCCCGTGGCACGGCTGGCGCGGGGACGGCCGCGAGGGTTGGTGGTGTTGGCAGCGGGCTCGGTGGTTGCCCTGCCTGACGCCCGCCGGGTGGCGCGAGCTGCGCGAGTGTCCGCCATGGCGCAGAGGTCGATGAAGGTTGAAGACGCGCCTCAGCCCCCTACCTGGCGCGCCAATTGTCGGAGAATGACTCCCACGAAACAGGGATAGTCAAGCTCACGAAGAGAGTTCGTGTAAGGGGCTGAACACGTTGGTCAAACAACCCTCAACCTGCACGGCGACGGTGCTCGTCGAGCAAGCGGAGGGACATCACGACAGAGATGAACACCAGCCCGTACCCAGGTTCACGGCCCTCGTGTGGAGGTAATACCGCTACTCCTGCTTGTCTGTATTGCACTGCTTGTAGAGGTTACAGTACAATGAGCTTGCCGAGGGCTCTCTTTTGGCAATGGTGTATACAAGGAAGGGAAGCAATGGTCTTCTTCTTCCTTGCGCGTAAGTGGCTATGCTGGAATGAGAATGCGATCCTTGCTACGGTGCACCTTGTCCTCCTTTTATAGGCGCCCCGTGCTCCCTCCTTGCACTCACACTGTGGTAGGGCTGTCACGTGGCGCAGAAAGAAGAAGAAGTCCGTAGGTTCGACCCCTAAGCGGAAGGCCGTAGGTTCGACCCTACCTGGCGCGCCAATTGTCGAGAATGACTCCCACGAAACAGGGATAGTCAAGCTCACGAAGAGAGTTCGTGTAAGGGGCCGAACACGTTGGTCAAACAACCCTCAACCTGCACGGCGACGGTGCTCGTCGAGCAAGCGGAGGGACATCACGGCAGAGATGAACACCAGCCCGTACCCAGGTTCACGGCCCTCGTGTGGAGGTAATACCGCTACTCCTGTTTGTCTGTATTGCACTGCTTGTTGGGTTACAGTACAATGAGCTTGTCGAGGGCTCTCTTTTGGCAATGGTGTATACAAGGAAGGGAAGCAATGGTCTTCTTCTTCTTGCGCGTAAGTGGTTATGCTGGAATGAGAATGCGATCCTTTGCTATGGTGCACCTTGTCCTCCTTTTATAGGCGCCCCGTACTCCCTCCTTGCACTCGCACTGTGGTAGGGCTGTCACGTGGCGCAGAAGGTGGAGCGCGGTGCATCGCAGCCCGGTTGTCCATGGGCGCGGTCCATGAGCGTAAAGCTGACTCCTATAGCAGAGTACCCACCGTCCATGCAGGACGGCCAGCTGGGGCCGCAGAAGAACGTGGGGGAGCCCACGGTGACGTTGGCCTTGGAGCGTAGCGCCGGCCGGTCCTCTTATCACCAAAGAGGAAATCCTTGTAGTCCGGAGCGGGTGGCACAGCTTTATTGACCCCTTTAATCACCAAAATGGCAACTGCGGCATCGTCGTCACCGCGCGCAGGGGCGCGCGTCACTCTGCGGCCGCTGCAGAGCCCATGTGCACTCTGCAGAGGTTGCTTTGCAGCGAAGCGATCTCCACGAGGGCTTGGACGCCCTGTAGAGAATTCGGCGTTGACCTCTCCCCAGGGGAGATTTCCTTGAAGAGGGGGCAGCAGTGGATATGGCCTCCACAGGCCCCTGCTGCCTCAAATGCCCCTGCGAGGCAATGATCCTCGCGAGGCTCTCCTGGCCATAGGCCTGGTCCTTAGCGAAAATTCGCCATCAAGTGTCGAGGGCCGTATAGGACAGGCCCAGCACACCCTGGATTTCACTGGGCCGACAGATATGTTTCATGTTGCTTATTATTAGTGTGTTGGTATCTTTTCATGATTGACATAACTATTAGGTGGCATTATTTGCATGTATCTTATTATGAATTGTCTAAGCACTTGTCCATATAATGAGAATATTTACATGACATGAAGCAAATGTGTTCGTGAAAGTTCTTTTATCGCACTCAGTTGTTAACTGAATTGCTTGAGGACAAGCAATAAGCTAAGCTTGGGGGAGTTGATACGTCCAAACGTATCTACTTTCCCGAACACTTTTGTTGTTGTTTTGCCTCTAATTTGTGTGTTTCGAAACACAACGCGGACTAATGTTGTTTTCAGCAGAATTGCCCTGGTGTCTTGTTTTTGTGCAGAAAAGTCAACTTTCGAGAAAATCCGTGGAAATAATTGCAAAGCCCCTATTTTACGAAGAAACCCACGGAGCCAGAAGAGGAGACGGAGGGGCAGCGAGCCGCCCTCCCCATAGGGCGGCGCGGTGGGCCCTGGGCCGCGCCACCCTATGGGGAGGCCGATCGGCCACGTCCCCGAGTCCCCCTCTGGAGTACATAATCCCTTCGACCTAAAAACGCCAGGAAGTTCGTCCATTATTCCAGAAAGCCTCCAGAGCGCCGCCGCCATCGAAAACCCTATTTCGGGACCAGAAACTCCGTTCTGGACTTCGGGATGGGGAATTGGAGGAGATCATCGCCATCATCATCACGACGCCTCTCCATCAACCATCCATGATTCCCCCACATGTGTGAGTAATTCCGCTGTAGGCTGAAGGGGATGGAGGGATTGGATGAGTCATTCATGTAATGCTATAAGATTGTTAGGGCATGGTGCCTAGTATCCGTTGTTAGTACTTTATTGACATTGTTGCAACTTGTTATGCTTAATGCTTGTTCATAGGGCCCGAGTGCCATGATTTCAGATCTGAACATGTTATTGATTCATGATGATATTCATTGTTTTAAGATCTTACCTGCAAGTTGTTTACACATATTGTTGTCCGGAACCGAGGCCCCAAAGTGACAAAAATTGGGACAACCGGAGGGGGTGGCTGTGATGTGAGGATCACATGTGTTCACGGAGTGTTAATGCTTTGCTCTGGTACTCTATTAAAAGGAGTACCTTAATTACCAGTAGTTTTCCTAGAGGCCCCGCTGCAACGGGCTGGTAGGACAAAAGTTGTTGTGCAGTTTCTCATTGCGAGCACGTACGACTATATTACGGAACACATGCCTATGGTTACTTAGTACTTGGATACTGTTTTATTATTATCTGCAAATGCCTTGTCTTGATTATTTACATGAATCATCTTATCCATGCAGCGCCCGTTCTTCCATCCCTATGCCTACAGTATTTTAATCCTGCTGTCTACTATAATCGTCACTGCTGTTTTACTTTACGTGATGTTATTTCACTACTGCTACTGCTATAAAACTGTTGCTACTGATAATCTGTGTCGAGCAAGTCTTTTCCAGGTGCAGCTGAATTGACAACTCCGCTGTTAAGGCTTATAAATATTCTTTGGCTCCCTTTGTGTCGAATCATAAATTTGGGTTTTACTTCCTCGAAGACTGTTGCGATCCCCTATACTTGTGGGTCATCACCCACCTTCAACCATGAGCTCTCGAGGCCATGTAGGGTGGGGGATTGGAACCATTGGTCGACCTTGCCAGCGGCCATGTAGTTGGAACGGAAACCTCGGATGGCAAGGCGTTTGACTGGTCAGGGTGCACGGCGAGGATGTTGGAGACTGCAGTGAGTCGTTCGCGATCCATGTGGCAGATCCCATCGTCGACGGTGAGGTCGAGGGGGACGGACCGCCAGAGGAAGCGCCACCACTTGGAGAGGGCGGTGGTCCGCACGCCAGATTTTGTGGGGAGGAAACCGATGATGGTGCGCAGCATCTCATCGGGAAGGAGGTTGAAGAAGTCGAGGCCTGCCTTGACCCGAATCCGCTTGTTCGCCGACTTGTCCTCCATCTCAGCCGGCGGCGAGACAGGGAACCAGCTCGGCAATGGGGTTTTCCGGCCATGCTGCAGTCGGTTTTTTGGGCGTGCATTAGTAGCGTTTTGTGGGCGTTGGAGCGGATGATGATGAAGGGATCTAGGCTTGCCTCGTCCTCCATTGCAGCCGGTGGGAGAGAGGAAAACACGGAGCTTCCTCGGCGGTGGGGTTTTTCTGGTGTAGGGATAGGTGTTTGGAGGGGATAGGCGAGAGAGGCGGTGGCACTGGCTAGGCGTGAAGGGTGGAGCTAGCATTAGTTCCACAAACTAAACGAGAATTTTTTGAAAAAAGGGTCAAATGTGTAGTCATGGTTATTCGTGTGTAGGGGCAGAATCTTCGAGAAATTTCAACAACTTTGTGATATAATCCCTACTTGGGTACCCCAAAATATTTTTTCAGACTGATAGCAGCAAGCTATAACATACTTGTAGTTCAAATTTGACCGTCTATGCACAAATCGGGTTAAGTTCATTTAAATGAGAAAAACGATAGCACTCGACAAAATTCGAAACACTTCGGATTGCACATGACATGTGTCCCTACTTCTGATGAAGCTGTGTTCATGATATTTTTCACCTTCTTATTGGTACCTGTTTCGACAAAAAATTCAATTTTGACGCTTAAAAATTCAATTCAAAAAATTCAAAACAATTTAGACAAAGTAAGTTGTTCACTCATGTTAACATGCCAACATGGACCCGTGTACAAAATTTCAGCTCATTACAATGAAGTTTGCCTGAATATGGTCTTCTTCCAAGACATTTGCCCATGAGGCACTTGGATCTTCATAGTTGAATGTCCTCTACTTGAAGTGTGGTCCTATGATCATGTCATATTATATTTTCATATTTTTCCTCAAAACTAGAGGACATTAGGTTCTACCTCGGAAAAAGATTAAATTTTTCAACGTTCTAAATTATTTTGATTTTTTTTTAAAACAGGTCAAATGTGTAGTCATGGTTATTCGTGTGTAGGGCAGATATTCGAGAAATTTCGACGACTTTGTGATATAATCCCTACTTGGATACCCTAAAATATTTTTTGCAGACTGATAACAGCAAGCTATAACATACTTGTAGTTCAAATTTGACCGTCTATGCACAAATCGGGTTAAGTTCATTTAAATGAGAAAAACAAGATAGCAGTCGACAAAATTCGAAACACTTCGGGATTGCACATGACATATGTCCCTACTACTGATGAAGTGTTGTTCATGATATTTTTCACCTTCTAATTGGTACTTGTTTCGACAAAAAATTCAAATTCAACGCTTAAAAATTCAATTCAAAACAATTTAGACAAAATAAGTTGTTCACTCATGTTAACATGCCAACAAGGACCCGTGTACGAAATTTCAGCTCATTACAATGAATTTTGCCCTGGATATGGTCTTCTTCAAGACATTTGCCCATGAGACACTTGGATCTTCATAGTTGAATGTCCTCTACTTGAAGTGTTGTCCTATGATCATGTCATATTATATTTTCATATTTTTTTACTCAGAAACTAGAGGACATTAGGGTTCTACCTCAGAAAGAAATTCAATTTTTCGATTTTTCTAAATTTAGTTTGATTTTTTTTGAAAACAGGGTCAAATTTGTAGTCATGGTTTTTCGTGTGTAGGGCAAAATCTTCGAGAAATTTCGACGACTTTGTGATACAAGCCTTACTTGGGTACCCCAAAATATTTTTTTCAGACTGATAACAGCAAGCTATAACATACTTGTAGTTCAAATTTGACAGTCTATGCACAAATCGGGTTAAGTTCATTTAAATGAGAAAAACAAGATAACAGTCGGCAAAATTCGAAACACTTAGGGATTGCAAATGACATATGTCCCTACTTCTGATGAAGTTGTGTTCATGATATTTTTCACCTTCTTATTGGTACCTGTTTCGACAAAAAAAATTCAAATATGACGCTTAAAAATTCAATTCAAAAAATTTCAAAACAATTTAGACAAAGTAAGTTGTTCGACAAAAAAAATTCAAATATGACGCTTAAAAATTCAATTCAAAAAATTTCGAAACAATTTAGACAAAGTAAGTTGTTCACTCATGTTAACATGCCAACAAGGACCCGTGTACGAAATTTCAGCTCATTACAATGAATTTTGCCCTGGATATGGTCTTCTTCAAGACATTTGCCCATGAGACACTTGGATCTTCATAGTTGAATGTCCTCTACTTGAAGTGTTGTCCTATGATCATGTCATATTATATTTTCATATTTTTTACTCAGAAACTAGAGGACATTAGGGTTCTACCTCAGAAAGAAATTCAATTTTTCGATTTTTCTAAATTTAGTTTGATTTTTTTTTGAAAACAGGGTCAAATTTGTAGTCATGGTTTTTCGTGTGTAGGGGCAAAATCTTCGAGAAATTTCGATGACTTTGTGATACAAGCCTTACTTGGGTACCCCAAAATATTTTTTCAGACTAATAACAGCAAGCTATAACATACTTGTAGTTCAAATTTGACAGTCTATGCACAAATCGGGTTAAGTTCATTTAAATGAGAAAAACAAGATAACAGTCGGCAAAATTCGAAACACTTAGGGATTGCAAATGACATATGTCCCTACTTCTGATGAAGTTGTGTTCATGATATTTTTCACCTTCTTATTGGTACCTGTTTCGACAAAAAAAATTCAAATATGACGCTTAAAAATTCAATTCAAAAAATTTCAAAACAATTTAGACAAAGTAAGTTGTTCGACAAAAAAAATTCAAATATGACGCTTAAAAATTCAATTCAAAAAATTTCAAAACAATTTAGACAAAGTAAGTTGTTCACTCATGTTAACATGCCAACATGGACCTGTGTACAAAATTTCAGCTCATTACAATGAAGTTTGCCCTGAATATGGTCTTCTTCCAAGACATTTGCCCATGAGGCACTTGGATCTTCATAGTTGAATGTCCTCTACTTGAAGTGTTGTCCTATGATCATGCCATATTATATTTTCATATTTTTTTCCTCAGAAACTAGAGGACATTAGGGTTCTACATCAGAAAGAGATTCAATTTTTCGAACTTTCTAAATTTAGTTTGATTTTTTTGAAAACAGGGTCAAATGTGTAGTCATGGTTATTCGTGTGTAGGGGCAAAATCTTTGAGAAATTTCGACGACTGTGTGATATAATCCCTACTTGGGTACCCCAATTTTTTTTCAGACTGATAACAGCAAGCTATAACATACTTGTAGTTCAAATTTGACCGTCTATGCACAAATCGGTTTAAATAATTTACGTTTCCTCATTTCTCTGATTTTTTTTTCGTTCCCTCCTTTCGCTGGATTTTTTTCGTTCCTCCTTTTTCTGAATTTTTTTCGTTCCCTCCGTTCTCTGAAATTTTTTCGTTCCCTCCTTTTTTTCGAACGAATAGTTAGCCCATCTCGCTACTCCCGCCCCCTAAATACGCACGTCTCCCACAACCCTGGACAAACCTTCCGTTTGCCTCTCATTCGCCGCCGAACTTCAGATCTCGTCCCGCCCGCTCACCACATCTTCACCTCGCCGTAGATCTGGCAGCATACTAGCTGCCTTGCGTTCGCCGGCCCCGAGGAAGACATGGCCGGGAAGAACACCGTCCGGTCGAGGAACGGCGGTGGTGGAACAAGAGGTTCCATCAAACCGCCGAAACAATCTTCGAAACAACAAGGTCGTTGATCAATCCCCATCTTCTCTTTTCATCGTAAGTACAGGTTTGTTCTTCATCTGCTTTGTGGTACGAGATACGATCTTACGTATCAGCGGAGTACATGTGAACTTCCGCAATTCGTCCTCCCTAGGGTTTTACAGCTGGGATATTGTTTTTTCAATTTGAGACCAAGTTCTTATAGATCTTTGCAATATTTGTGAAGATGGCCTGTATATTTGATCGCATATGTTTCTTACGAAATTGTTTCCACTTTCTCAAACTTTATGTTCATCTGAATGAAAAGTACGAGAAATTAACCCACTTTCAGAAGTTTAGTTGTAGCACTGTATGAAGTTTTATTTACCACTTTCTCAAATCTTTTAGTGTATCCCATCTCAGATTAATGATATCTGCTTCCTTATTTAATGTTTTGTTTCTGCAATCTATTTTAGCACCCAATGTAGAAGTATAGGAATACGAGAAGTTGAGGAAGAAGCAAATGCAAGAGAATGTTGCAGGTATGGAAGCAGTGATGCAGAAGAGAGCTATCACGGATGGAAGGCCAATGGAAGATTTCTCATCCTTAGCACACGCTTTCGTGTATGGTGGTGCACAAACAGAATGAAGAAACACAGCAAAGACACATCAACGCAACAGGAGAATGATTCTGAATCAGATTATGAACCAGATGAAACCGAGAAGGCAGCTGAAGAACATGACTTTGACTTAGATGAAGAGGAGGTTGATTGTACAAACAAGGTCATGTGAACCTGCATGGACTATTTCATCTACATATTACAATGTTGACTGCCTACTAATGTCTTGATCAAAATTCCAGGAAGCAAGAGATGGTTCTACTGAGCCAAGAAAGAGGAAGCGTGCGAGTGTGTACCGCCTACGACCAGAGTTACAAGATCAGCAGCTATCCCAGAGACAGCACCGACGGAAGACACACCCCCAGATGGGGAAAATATTACAGCAGACAGCTCGCCAACACAAAATATAACCTCCAGAGACAGCAATTCACCTGATGTTGATGCATTGTTCAGTTTGACAAGCAGCGTACGCTACGTCATAATTTATTTTCATAAACACATTGAATTTTTAATTGTTTGCATTGCATTCTACAAAATGTTACAACATTTCTTGTGAATTATGTAGAGGAATTAACAACATCTACAAGGAGAACCCGAAAGGAAGGAAAACGCACAGCAACAATGGGGCATGGCCTAGAGGCGTACACAAGAAAACATGGAGGCAATAAGATGCGGATTGACTTCACAGAAGGTTTGCACAGACCCACAGATCATGTGCAAGCAGCTAAACTTACTTCCCAATTCGGTGTTCACGTCCGCAACAAAATGGAAATTGCAACGCACTGGAATGACTACGGCGAAGGGAAAGAACTTGAAAATGTGATTCCAGATGCTTTGGTACAGGTTGCGGTGAGTCAACACAGTTATGTTTTTCATCACCTACTGTTTATATGAATCATCCATACAATGGTAATATTACATTGTGTTCATATTTTCTGTAGGAAAATTTTAACATGGACACAGAAGATAAAGTAGCAAGAAACGTGTGCACTGCATCTTGCAGCGTCCATTCGCCAACACCGATACAGACTCAAGCAACATTTTGGCCCAAGATGCAAAAACTATCTCTTGGGGAAGCACTCATGATGAGGCCAAAGAATGTTGAAGAGAAAAGTTGGGAAAGGATGGTCACCCAATGGTATGATGAAGCCTACCAGGTACAAGATACCTATTTAGTCAGTATCCATATGGTCCGACTACTGTATTTTGTGTTGTACAGAATACTAAAAGTGCAGCTACTTTACATAGGTGAGGTGCAGTCAGAATGTCAAAAACCGCGGTGAAGTCAAACAGAACCATACCACTGGTTCTAGAAGCTACGTTGCACACTGGGAAGTTGTGGTAAGCTTGAAAACTATCCATTTTCAAACCATACTTCATCAGCCATTATTTGATTTACCTTACTAATGTTATCATGTTCCAATTATTGTAGAAATCTTCTACAGCCCAAGATGAAGCTAAGGAAGATCCTATTGAGTTTTATAGACTTACTCACACTAACAAGGATGGTGTCATGAGCAAGGAGGCAGAAGAAACTTATGTAAGTATATTTACCTAATTTTGTGCAGCAACATTGTTTATTCTTATTTGCAGTACTGACAACAAGATTTACAATCATACTGCAGTAGAGATGTTCAACAAAAAGATGGGTCCGCACCAAGAACATGAGCCCGAGAAAACAGATTTGCAAATTGTTGAACAAGTCCTAAAGGAAAAATTGGCAAAGAAGAACACAAGGAGCACATTCCTCACAAGCTTGGGTATGTCAGCTGGATCAAGAAGATCTAGCATATCATCTACACGGATGAGAGAATTGGAAGAAAGATTAGAAGATCAGGAGCAACAATCTGTACAGGCAGCTGAAAGGTACAAGAATGAAATGGAGGCAAAATTGAAGGCCCAACAGGAGCTATTTGAAGAAACGAGAAGGATACAGCAAGAACAACTAGAAGCTATACAACAGTCCCATGAAAAGAAGACTGTCGAATTTGAAAAGAAGCAGCACGAAATGGAAACCCTTCTAAGTTACCTCTTACGGACGTCGCAATCATCCAGGCCAACTGAAGATAGCGCATAGTTCTTTTGTGTGTAATTTTCTTTATTTTCACGTGTACTCTGATTGCTTGTGTCTTCGGACAAATACAGTTCATTTCTTATATTCAGCTAATTTGAAATATTCAATTGTGGATCATTTCTTACATATATGAGAAATAATCAGTGACGAAATTTGAACGAAATTATGACGGCTCAGACCGGTGGGTCCCACACGTCAGCAAACCGGTGGGTCCCACACGTCAGCAAACCTGGTGGGCCCCGCTTGTCAGCAAACAGGTGGGTCCCGCTTGTCAGCACGGCGGTGGTCCCACCAGTAAGAAAAGCAGATGGTCCCACATGTCAGATTGTTTGTGGACCCACGTGATGTCATGCAACGTCAGCCTAGATCGGACCCACAAGACAGTATCCACGTCAGCAGACATGTCATGTGCCACCTAAACAGCCACATGTCATCCACGTCAACAGCCAGGTCAACAGACACGTAAACAACCACGTCATCTTCATTGGGTGACAGGTCAGCAGCTTTGGCCGGTCCAAGAACAAATCAATGACACGAAGTTTGTCACGCATTACGTTGATCGTTGACAAATTTACGAAGGAACGGTGACAAATCATGCCGTCATGCATAAACACAATGAATGACACGAAAACGGCGTCACCAATGATCCCTAATGCGTGACGCGGAACCGTCGTGGCGTCAGTTTTTTGCAATCTATGACGAGGATTTTGGGACGGACCGCGTGACGCGCTAATGTCGTCACTAGGGGTAATTAGTGACAAAAAACAGCTAATACTTGACAAAAGACCGTGTCACAAAAATGGGCTCGGTTGTAGAGTAGTGGAGTAACCCATAACCTTCTAGATGGAAATGTCAAGGAGTGTAACGAGGCATACCCCTGCCTCTCCATAAAAACGATGCACACAACTATCATTTTATTGCAAGGTTCACAAGTTTAATGTTTATATCTCAAGCATCATTCAATGTTGCAACATGAATCGGCCAACAAAAACTGATAATAAAAAATCTATGCATCTTATAATCTATAAAAATATCACCAGCCAAACTGGTTGAAGCTGATAGACCAAACGACCGATTGTATCCAGAATCCATATGCCTAGCCGCTCCACTAGAAAGAAAAAGAACCCCATGTAGACCCAACATGTATCTTTGTAGAGAAACTGCAAAATTGGGCAACTCCAACATTATTAAACACCACATCGTTTCAGTAGTTTCACAATGGTCAAACTAAAGCACAAGTCGAGTTTTACATTTCTTATCAACCTAATTTCACTAATTATCAAACATATTTGCTACATTGGTCGGCGTGGGTATATTAAAGGTGAAACGGAATACGCTCCCAAATAAATGTGTTGCTAAATTGTCTTCTCTTACAAAACATATCTCTTACACCAAGTTGATCGTTTGTTTGCAAAATTATTTTTTGTAAGCAAAAAGGTTCTATGAAGAAACCACATAGATATCTTTATCTTTTGCAGTACCTTAAGTTTTCGTAGGTATTTCGGAATATACCTAGTATGCCCATTTATCAAATCCTTTTAGATATATTTAACAAAAAATAATCCAGTATTTGCAATGCCCACTGAAAAGTATCCACGTTCTCAGTAAGCGAAACTCTCATCAGTTTATCTACTAGGTTCAGCCACGCAAGCCATTTATAACCCACAAATGTGCTCAGAAAACCAACATTAAGTGGTGTTTTGAGACATCACATCGATGCTAGTAACATTTTATGCCACACGATATTATTAAAGTGATGGGACCTGAATGAAAAAGCTTGATGGTGAGGACAAAAATACATATCAGAGTGATGGAATTTATGGTATCGATTCACTTTCAATATGAAAATGCTATGTACAACGCATCCTACTCACTTCTTTTTCAATGAAGGTGGGATCAATTATACCATTTTTCATGGGGACAAAGGAATTTACTATCATTATAGGATAATAAAATGTATCTTCCTTGTGAGGAATAATAATGTGTTGAAATAGTAGAAGCACTAGTGATTATATCACATAAATCCTATTTGACGCAGTTTGCTTCAAACATCGTTACCAAAGAACCAGTCATTCGTTGAACTATTGGACTGTTTTCTCGGATGTAGAGTATAAGAACTGCCCAATAATATGTTCGGGATCCTTGAAAATGTGTCCTATGTCGAGAGTGGACGAAACATGTTCGACATATAGGAGCATTTTCTAGTGGCACGCCAGAAACTTTATGTAGAAAGAGCACCAAACACTCTAAATTATAACAAACACTTTGATTTACATTGAAATTTATACACATTAAAAAATCCAGTCTAAAACTTAAACCTAATATATGTCTACGTCCAAGTTGGAATCTTTAGGTTCACCTCGGCTTTATTCGCCGCCCGCACTGACGAGTCGACGCTCTCCATCGTGGCTTCGAGCGACATCTAGTGCCTATAAACCATTGTTGTGCGTGCATCTATGCACTTTGCCTCGCGAGTAGCGGTATTTTC